>VDFB02000363.1:70653545-70780825 GCA_007258455.2 Sequoia sempervirens
CCTCTAGCGCGAAAATCGAGGCGACCCAGAAATTTTTTTTTCCTACCCATTTCACTTCTCGACCCCCCGCAAAAAACCCATGTTTTTGTTTTTCGAAAATACGTGTCAAAATGCCGAAAAACACAAAAATAAAAATCCACAGTCTTTGAGCTAACCTGGCGGGGTACAGCGCAATGGGTGAAAAATATCCGTCTCTCATCCGCCCGGTGGATGACGTCACTGTCGTACTCCGGCATGATGTCCACTCTAGCTCGCCTTCTCGTCTCTCTCTCCTCTTTCTCCACTTGCCAGCTGTCACAATGGGCCCAAGGTAAGTCCCCAATTACCTTTTATCCCCTTTTCTTTTTTTTCACCACATGGTCTTTTTTTTCTTCTTTTAACCAAAAATCACCTCAATTAATTCATCCAAGCTCTTTCTTCTCGGGGCCGCCATTTGCACACCGTATATCCGATTGACTCCGTTCAAGCGCCGTTCTTCTCATTTTTCCGTGCTCTTTCCAACAACACGTACCACTCTATACTTTCGAGAAGTTGACCGGGGCTCCCTTTTCCTCCCCCGTCCCCCTTCTCGAGGGGGCATACCATACCATTTCCTCCTAATCCATCGCTCTAACACTACCTTTTCTTGACCGGGGCATCCTCTCTGCTTTCCCTTCGTCTAGGGCGGCTCGCGCGCATTCCCCCATGCTGGGGCATCTCTTTTCTGGTCTCTCCCTCTACGGAGTCATCTGCATTCTGTTTTTCTTCGAAACCCTATTATTCTAATAGTCTTTCGAAGAGGGGCAAAATGTAGACGTCCAATTTTGATCACTTCCATATGATCAAATGCGTCTCCTTGATTCATCCGGTTGCTCATCCCCTCTGTCAATATTAATTAAGCCAGTTGTTTAATTAATACCCTGCATCTCGCACAAAGGTCCTAAAGTATTTAATTTGATACTTTACCCCTTTTCCTCCTCTAAATTAAATAAATATCCCCTTTTATTTAATTTAGTCATATTCCCCTTTTGAATTAAAATGCATTTTTAATTCATCTTTTCTCTCTCATGGTCACATCCTCCAACTTTTGCAAGTTGGTCCCTAATCCATTTTATTTACTTCATCTTCTTCTAATTAACTAGGGTTAGCATGTGCACACCCTTAATCATCATTAAGGTCACATCCTCCATAATTTCCCACTTGCCTCTAATCAATCATTAGCCTATCTAACTAAGTACTTGCACAACCTTAATCATTTGATTAGCCTAACCTAATCCTCATCCTATTTATGGCACATGTCCTTGAGTCAACCTTATTAAAGGCTTTCTCCTTTTGGACAAGGCATCCCCCTTCCCCATGTGAATTTTTAATTCACCTTTTAATCCCCCAAGGCACCTAAAAGGAATTTTTAATTCCTTCACTTCTCCCCACATGTCCTCTATTCATTCTTTATTCTTTCTCTCATCCCCATGAGAATATTTGAGGAATTTTTAATTCCTCACATGTCCTCTCACCCACATGGGGACAAGGACCTCCTTTATGAGGAGATCTTGTCCAATCCCAAGGTACTTTGTACCCTTCTCCATGTCATGTCCTTCCTTCCACCTCATGTCCACTTCACCTTTTAGGGCTTCATCACATGCCACATGTCAAGATGTGAGGGCTTGTGAGTTCTCAACTCACCTTAGCCCTACATCTTGATATTTGGTGGATCAATCTCAACCGTCCATTTCCCCTAGGATTTCCCAAAAATCCTATAAATACCCCCTCTTTTCTCTCATTTTGGGGAGATCATTTTGTGTAGCCAAACTCTTGCAGTTTTACTTCTCAATCCAGACTTAGCTATTTTCATGTTTCCAAGCATCATTTGCATCTCACATCACACATCTTGTGCCATCTAAGGAGCATACACATCCAAGATCGAAGGGCCAACCAAAGGATCGACTCAACACAAGGTATAAAGTTCCATTTCGTGGCTTTGTCTTGTTTTATTTCTAACTTAGGCTAATCTCGAAGTGTAGGTTGTTTTAGTTGTTTATTTGTGCTCTTTAACTTGTTGCTTGTTTTCTAACACCTATTTCGACCTATCACAATAATAGGGTGGACAAAGGCTTGGAAGAGACTTTCCAACTAGGAGAGGCCTGAGGAACCTCCTCCAGAGCTGCCACCAGAGCCACCACTAGAACCACCAGTGTGACCACCACCAAAACTGCTACCAGGGCCATCGCCACCATTAGGGCCTCTGCCAGAGCCACCTCCACTTCCAAAGCCACCACCATGACCTCCACTAGAACCACTTCCACCAGTACTACCCCCACTACCAAAGCCACCACCACTACCAAATCCTCCACTGCTCATCCTACCGAAACCTCCACCACTAGAGGTGATAGGAGAGGTGAAGTTGAAACCCAAGGGGATCTTGTTCACTTTGACAGTGTTGGGTTCCTTAGAGTTAGAGGGGATGTTGATTGAGGGTACGGTATCGATCATGTATACAGACGTAGGAGGCATCGACAATCCTAGTTGTCTCTCATGATCTTCAAAGTGGCTCGTCATATAATATTAGGATTGCTTGGAGGAGCACATGCATTAGTCATACTAGAGAGACTAGCCAAGAGTTCTATGCCTTTTTTGTCTTTTCCCACCATATAATTTAGTTCACTGATAACCTGGATGACCCTAGCCAACTTTGAGTCTCTTTCCAAGTGATGTTCCAAGTCACCCAACCCTTTGCTGAGGGCGGAGACGTATTCTACAAGTATGTGAAAAGCCTCATGCTCATCTACTAACGATGGTGTAGGAGACACAAGAGGAGTGGGGACGTGATTGGTCTTGTCAGAGAATCTTATCTCACCCCTTGAGAACTGCTCCTACACGACTAGACCAACAGTGAGACAAGAGAAAAGGCCCATAGAGAAACTAGTAGTGATCTTTGTCCTTTCCATCAGAAAGTGTCATATACTTCTCCTAACAATATACTTAGAGGTTGTGGACTAGGTTGTGATGCTCATGCAACACTCATGGAACAACAATCACAAGGTATAAGGGAAAAGCTTCAGCACCCACAGATGAATAGACGTTGGTTCATGTCGGGTTCACCAAAAATGTAAGAGAGGGGGACCAACCATGTTCAAGGCCCCAGGTCACGGAGAGCCAAGAGTAGAAGGCTGCCCTAACTTACCTCAACTTAAAGGGGTGTTAGGAGATGAAAGGCGAGAATGATGAGGACTATAAGGTCCCTCAATCACTCTACAGACTTGAAATCTAGAATGGGGTTAGGTGAGCTAGTTTTTTAGGTTCAACACTGTGCCTTAGGAAGCTCTCTACTTGAGGATGAAAGTACGGTTCTGGGATGACAATGTGGTGCGCTAGTGTCTCTTAGGTGCATTGGTGTTCGTACGACCAAAGGACTAAAAAGACAAGGTTGAACACTAGAAAACAGACTAACGACCTAGCTAATTACTTCCAAAGGGCCAAAACAAAGCTATAAAGTAGGCAAGATATGCACAAATATGATAAAGTAAATATATAAGAGTTAGGGTGGCAAGAATGATCTCACAAAGGTACTTGTTCGCTAGCTATCTCCAAGAATACTTCCACCTATACACAAGAGAGAGAAAAAATGTTGGGTGGCTGTAGAGGGGCTTGCCTCAATCAGACCCTCGTTTTGGTGTTTCCACCTCCACGGACAACTAAGATAGCGATGATGGAGAAATATATGATAAATAAAGAAATGAAGTAAAGAACACAAAAGCACTACAAAACAATGTTATGCTACTCAACCAAATCGTAGAGGAGAGGAGTAGAAATATTACCACCTTGGACACCAAGAGCTCACTAGCTAATGGAGGAGAAAATTAGAGGATGCAATCCTTTTCTGCAATGGTGTTGGTTCCACACTTGCTCTATGGAGTTGACAAAATGTTGTTGTTGTTGCTATGGAGTGCAAAGTGTTGCTTGAAGGATGAAAGTGAATGCTAGAATGCTTGAAGAAATTGTGTAGGCTTGTGAAGAAGATGAATTGAATGATTAGAAGGTGTGTAGAAGATGAAATTCATGTAGAATGAGTGAATTTGAAGGAGAGAATGAAGAAACCGATCATAGTTAGGTTGATTAGTCGAAGAGGGCATTACAAATCGACTTCCAATGGAAAGTGTAATGCCTTTGTAGGCTCTAGATGTAGGAATCTGCCAGGGACGTAAGCATGCTGTGCAGATGTCTGCACACTATGCGTGTGTCCTCAATAGTTATTCCTCTTCCGACACACAAAATAGATGCCAAGTGGAACAGAGGCAACGAGCTTATGTGGAGTTTAGCCTTCAAATTTGGTTTTCTAAAGTGAGAAGGGGTAAAAGGGGAATTTGCATAAGGGGTGAAAATTCACTCCTATACATAAGTAACCATATTCAATGAACTAATCAAGCATTTAAGAGATAAGAACAACCTTCTAACACTAAACCAAACCACCACCAAACAACCACAAACTCGATCATGTTGTGTCGATGCATAAGTTTACCTTGATAACCATGAAGCCATTATCATCGCTAATATTGTACCTTCACTCAACTATCACCCACACAAGACTCCTAGTCTCCAAACATGTCAACCCATGTCCTCAAAACATAGGATAACTTTAGTACCTATCACCATCAAAGTTCAACTCTAAAAAGCATCTATAAACCTGTACCAAAAAGTGTCAAAACTAATAATCAACTATACCATCATAAATATCACATAAAATCATTTACTCCCTCAAGGTTTTGTCTCTTAAATCTTTTGATTTCTCACACAATCACACCCTAAATCTCAGAAACCTAAAAATGATCAAACAAGTACAAACCTCTCTTTACACTATAAATTGAAATCTACCTAATTGACTATGTAGTACACTACATATTCTCTCCAACGCCTATTGAAAATTAAAAATTCAATTCTATATGAAAACTCATGACAAAAATTGTGTAACAAAGAACATCTAACTTCTAGACCCCCAAAACTAATATAAATAGAAAAAATATGAAACCAAAATTGTACCAATGCATAGTGCTCAAAGAGAGATTTTCATCGACTATTGGAAATTGAAAACCAACATCCTGGGTGAAAGTTATGCTTGCTTGAAAAAAGTTTTCCAATTTTTCTAATAGAGGTCACAACATGGTGCCCCCTGAGTGGCTGGCCAATGGCCCCATTGGCAGCGATGGCAATGCAAATGGTGACACTCATTGTTCAATTTTTTTTTTGTTTTTTTGTTTTTGGGTAGTTAAGCTCATAGGCGCTAGGGGTCAAGCCCCCATCGGACCAGGGGCCTTGGTCAAGGGGCCTAATCCCCGTCGATGCTAGAGCCACTAGCCAATCAATCCAACCGAATTGGCAAAGGGGTGGGGGGATCTGTGGACCCTTTCATTTTTTTTTAATAATCTTTAATTTTTTAATTTTGCAAGAATTTTTAATTTTTAAATTATTTTTTATTAGTTTGCTGCAAAAATGGTGACCATACTACTAAAAGGGGGTGCTTGCACAAAAAAAATTGTATTTCCATACAATGGCCAAAATAGGGTAAATTTATATTATTTTTTTTCTTGATCATCTCAGATCCAATGGTGAGGTTTGTTTTGTCTCAAGTGGTCATCTATCCAACTTCCCCAACAAAACCCTCATATAAAAGCATAAACCAAAAAACCCTTTTGACCCAACTTCTCAAACCCAAATCTGCAATAAACCCAACAAATCTACAAACACTAAATTTGTAAAACAACACGTGTCACACTTTTATAAAGGAAATGGCCAACACTGATCTAACTTTTAAACTCGAGAATCACTAGAAAGTGGCATATATGTTTTGAATTTTGAAATGATGTAAACTAATAAAATGTGTATTTTATGTTTGTATTTTTTTGACAAAATTATAAAATTATTTGAATATAGTATTTTATAAATTAACACTATAATTTAGTTGCTGATAAAATGCTAAAAAATGAAATTACATGAGACATCAAGCTTTATATAGTAAATTTTATTTCTTTCCTTCAATTTTTTTTGTGTATATTTATAACTTGAAACTTTAGGGCATGTATATTTTTTTAATTTTTTAATATATATATATATATATGTATGTATGTATATTTTAAAATAAATATTTAAATGTGTGTATTAAAACACAATTGTTTCCACTCGATGTCAAATTTTATATTAAATATTTATCTAAAATAGAAAACAAATTATACTACCTTAATCTAAATTCTTTTATCTAGGACATCATATTTTTTTTAATTCTTTAATAAGTTTTAATATTTTTCTTGACATGGTAATCAACATAATATTTTTGTGCTGATAACCTAGTTTTAGTAAAAGATAAATAAAAAATATAAAAAATAATTGAACTATTAAAATAAATATATATTTGAAAACTACACTTACAGATATACAAAAAGGTATTTTTACATTTTAAAAAAATGTTATTTATATGAGTAGGAGTTGTTGAAACATTAATTTTTTAAATAATTTCATTTTTTTAGTTAATTGGCCTTAAAGTGGTGCTACATATGCATTTAGCCAACAATTTTAGTTGGAAAAGTTGTGGACATATTTAGCTTATCTATAGAATGAATCTTACTAGATCATATGTTTTCCCAAAATTGGTTTTTAGTTATAAATACTAAGTTCACTTGTGCAGATAAGTTGGTTGAAAGTGTGAAACACCTTTGCACTTTCATCAAAATTTAAGGGTTATAATAAAACTCGGGAGATCATACCTCCCATAACCATGAAAGTTATGATACCAATTGTTAGGAAATAATACACTACTACACACACACACATAGTTACTGTAACATCATAAATTGTCACCCTTGATAATTTCACACTACCTTGACACCCTATTTTGCTTATAACATTAATTATAATAATAATTTACTCATTTTAAGGCCAGATCAATAAAATATAGTTAAATACTCGTCATCCCTAGAAATTTGGGCCAAAAAACATCAAACAAGGGTGTTGGGAACCCTTGACCAAAAGGTGAATTTTTAAATATTTAATATTTTGATTGGCAACCTTTTGTGAATTAAAAATGATCCCATGTCAGCCCCTACCCAAAAAGATTTATTAAAATGAATATATAAACATGTTTTCCCTCTCATTTTGAACATTAGAAGGCAATTACAAATTAGAAGTTATTATAATGCAATTATTATGGAGAAGTATTGAGTTATCCTCTATATGTTATCTACAACAAGCTATTGTGTTTGTGAACTAACCTTTTGTAGGTATATCAAGCAATCAAGACATTCATCCATCAACATTTGTTGCAATTTATGATGTGGCATCACTTCATCAAGGATTTCACATCAACATAACATTGCCATTTATCATTTATCATTTTAGTCAACTATCATTGTTTTGGCCTCTGCCTGACCTAGGGTATGCCCTCTTGATCATCATCATTTGTTGTACATGGAGGTATAAATACCAAAACAAGGTTTGACTTGGGAAACCCCCTATACAACACAACATTTCCCCCTATTTTCATGTGTGCAGATCAAATCTAGAAGTTTCAACAGAAAACAAATCCAAAAAACATAGTGCATACTGTAACCTACATCTTGGGATTTGCGGATCCGAAAAAGTAGGAATCCAGTCTGCGAAACCCCATGCCCTTGACTAGTCAAATCAACTCTAAATTTTTGTCACAGGTTCATCTCTGTATCTTAGTCTCAAATTTGAAGCTTTTTTGGTGCTTTCTGTTTTTGTTTATGTGATAAATTACATTTTCTGATCTAGGGTTATAGGTCAAATGGACTTATTAAAACACACACAAAATTTATCTCTTTACAACTCAAGAAAACATAAACCCTAGAGATTGGCTCTCCCTTATGCAGCAAGTCAATCATAAAACCCTATTTGGTTTATGTTTGAATGTGGAGTAAAAGTGAAAAGGAGATAATACTAGTTAATCTAATGGGATCTAGGATCACTTTTCCTATTCTATAGTTACAATAAATACTTTTGAAACATAAAACCTCTCCAATGCATCCTCCATGTGTCCAAGCATGAACCCACACATCCCATGCCATGCTTTACATATACACTCCTAAAAAAGACTCAATAATATGATAGTCCATTCACCCACCAATGTTAACCACTAAACATGTGATTGCTTATATAAAATCAAGCTCAAACAAGTACAACCAAGTGGCAAGATAAAACCATATGAGTGCAAAAACAGTGACCCCTCATTTAATATTGGGTACTAAATTTTCACTTTATTAAATACTTTCTTGAAATATTAAGTCATTATTTTACGTCTCTCACACATAAAATAATAACCCAATGTTACAAGACAAATTTACAAGTGGCCCCAAATAATTACCTTATGTGGCTAAACACACCTCCTAGGTGAACCACACTAAAAAATTATTTAATTACAACATTATAAAAAATCAATTTATGTAATGGTGTACAACACCAATCCCTAGCATTCACCAATAGTGTTCACTATGGTACTTGATCACATGCCATTAGTTAGGGGTGTTTAAACCCCTAACATTCTAGGTCATAATCTTCATTCATCGCTAAGGGAGGGTTTTCCTATCTTAGATCATAATAGATATTGGTTAATGTAAGACTACCCCACTATCATCACACTCTCTTCTATTCCTAATTTATTAGTCTTTCTACCTCATTTTTCCCCCATGCCTATGTTTACCTTCAAAATATTCAATGTATATTTCCTAATAAATCTCATATCTATGTTACCTAGATCATTATTGATGTCATTCTCTATCTTATATAAGTTTGAATCAACATCCCACATTATTTTATTTTTGGGAGTGCATCAAAAGGTATAATACAAGACCATTCATTGTCATAGATTTTTTTTCCTTGATAGTGTCACCTATCATTCTTCCCTTTTGTGTCGGGGAGCTATTTCTTCCTTCATGTTTGGGGCCAAGGTTCTTAGGTAGTCACAAATTTTGAGATCCAATTTGATGACCCATCTTCATTCTTGTTTGGGATTTGGTGCATTGAGGCAACTTCTCAAATAATTATTTTGATTCCCACACCCTATGCAAAAGAACTTTTGGTCTTCTATTTAAACCAATTGAATATAATCACCATCTTTTGTGCAAATTATGAAGTCTCAGGGAATTTTATAGATAGAGACATGATGAAGATCTATGTGAACAACTTGCGAGTTGTTTAATATCTCCTCATTGATAAACACCATGCTCCATAGGATATTGTCGATCTAGGATAACCCTTCAATCAACTAATGCTCCAATGGTAGATTATATATCCTTAACCCTGTGGAAGATTCAATTAGAGTATATGCTAGTGGGCCAAAATTAAGGTACATTTCTAAAGGAAAACATGCACATTCTCATCCTCCATATTCCTTGGTTATTAAACCTCTTTCCTCATGATGGTGGTCATGAAAAACCTTTGAGAAGGAACATTATTGCTAGATCCAACATCTATTTTTTTTCTATTCAATCCAAAATGCATTGTCTAGATGGTCAAAAACCAATGAACATCCCAAGCATTGTGCACTCTAAAAATCTATTCTTGAGCCTTCCCATGATCTCATTTTTGAAAGATATCTTAAATTTTGGTTGTTTCTCACCATCACTTGGAGAGTCATTTACACCATTCAATCTCTTGCCTTTGTTTGAATTTTTTCTCAACTTCTTTTAGGAGTAATCCATATTTTAGTTTTTTCTTTCCTCTTTCTTCCTCTCATATTTTTCCCTAGAATTTTGATGATTAAACCATTCTTTTTAGTAAAAATGAAGAGAAAAATAACCTAAAAAGTGAAGAAAATAAAGAGGTGAAATATTCAAGTTATTAGTTACAAAAATGGGTGATAAACATGTTTGAAACAAATGTAAATAAGCATCTAATATGATATTCCAAGATTATTTTCATGAGGAATCAATAAGTGCAGAGATTTTTGCATGTTCAACAATTGCTTCTAAAGTTTCTTCAATAGCCACACTTAGTCAACACATTAAGGAAAGGGTGTCATATCAATCATACTTTAAAGAAAGCTTCCAAATAGATATTTCACTCATGAAAGAAATATTAAACAAATATTTGTTGGAGTTAGAATATCCATCATTATCAAATCTAGTTATACCAAATAGATGTAGGATGCATCTTCTAGTTGAAAATTGTGAGGTTGATTGCACAACCTTCTTCACAAGGATGAATTTTATATTTAAAAGGTCTCCTTCCTATTGGGGAAGTGTTCATTATTGAATTTGATCAAGAAACTCTTTAAACACTTGTCAAAGAAGTTATGTATGATCAAGTTCAAGCTAAAAAGGATGCAACATGATCTTATGCACATGTTCATGATGAAGTCAAGGAAATACCTACTATGCAAGCAAGTGATGAAATGCCTCTTCTAAGTATCCACCAATTTGAAGCACTAATAGAGACAAATATGGCATATTTTCATTCCATGATAATCTTGAATCAACATCAAAGAAGATAAATCAATTGGACCAACTCATTAAGATAAGTGTAAAGATGTTTCCAGTCAACAATCATTCTCTCTTAACTTCACCAATGAAGATCATCTAGGTAATAACACATGGGTAAGGAAGAGCATGATGCCAAATTTGAGGATACTTAGGATCTCATTATAGAATAGTCATTTGATACTGAAATTAGTATGTTGATCAGTCAAAATAAAGATGTAAATCAACAAGAAAAAATGATCATATGACTAATTTTTCATCTAAACCTAAGGAGAGCCTAGTTAGATACACTTTCAACCTGTTTTATGAAAATATGATTGAAATGAATGGTATACAACAATATTATGGGTTTGATTTATTGGGTAAATTGGTTGATAACAATCAAGGAAATGAATTAAATGTTGATCTAGTTAAGTGTGTTGATGAAGGACAAGACAATCTTCTAGTACATGACAAGAAGAACATGTTAAAATTTAGCTTAAGAAGATACAAGATGGTTTCCAAGAATACTTTGTTATACACGATCATGCATCAATTTGATAAGAGCCATGAGCTAAAAAGAGGAAAATTTCTCATGCTTTAAATGATGTCTTCATTAAATTTGACTAATTTTGATAATACATATTTGTGTATGTAATTTCTTGATCATTCTAATATTGTTGGTGCTTATTAAGATGAATATTCTCACTTGAGTAATGATATTATGCATGTGAATAATAAGGACTGGCTATTTTTCTCTTTAATGATAGAGTTCAAACAATCATGAAAAGAGGTGATCATAAGTGTATTTTTTTGAATTTAAGTATGAAAAGGTGTTAGTTAATGATGTTTTTAACTCATGTACTTTTAAATATGAATGCACAACTAATTTTGATGATTTACTCGAGGTGATGCACGTTGATTTGTCATATTAGTCACATGTTGATTTGGAAAAAGGTGAAATGTTCCATGTTTTAGAGACTAAAAGAGATTATTCATGCATTAATATTGATGATTTGCCTCTTTTTAATTGTTTCAATAGATTACTGAGTGAAGGATCTAATTGTGGATTTCATGTACTTGATGCATGAGGGGTGATAAATCATGAGTTGAGACCTCCATAAGGTGAGAGAGAATTATATGATGAGCCAACAAATGATAAACCTATACTTCCAATTGGTAATACTTAAAACTAAGTGGTATGTTCCCTTTTATTATTATGTTATAATACATATCAATTTTATTATGAGGAATGAGGCAAGAAAACATATACCTAATTTTTTTACGAATATGATGAGTTACCCAACTATTGATTTTACATAAACTATATCTTGAATATGAACTTAATATTCCTATACCATACTTTTTAAAATATAAAAATGAGTTTTCTATACTTAGGACCATGACTAGTAGCATATTACTCTTGTTCATATTTGCAAACCATTCAAAAGAGAGTGTTGATAGACAATATCCTAATTACATGTACATAATGTTGGTTAGTTTTAGTTGTTGTTTATATTTTCATTTATTTGTTTGATTTGCTTTGTTTATATTTTTGGTCTTTAGTTTTGTTTCTTTATTTTTTTTATTTTTTATTTCTCAATCTTTGGGTTCCTCCATTTTATAAATTCTTCTAAATAAAGGATTATTTGTAAATTCTAGCAACATGAGGCTCTAATGGGTGATTTGTTTTAAGTATTTCTTAAAGAATAGTTAGTTGAAACCTTATATTTCATTTTTTCTACATCATTGGTGTTGGATTACATGTTTTATTGTATTTGGGTGTTGAATCAATTGCTTGATATCTCCTCAAAATGCTTTAGTGTCCTTCTAGTTTTACACATCTTAAGAACCCTTTGTGAACCAAGATTCTAACACTTGCAAAACATAAGAAACAATCAACTTATTATATTAAATTCAAGGTTAAAATCATGATTCCTCAAGAAATTCATTTGAATGTAAGAGAAGAGGAACGAAATGAAGAACACAATAAACTTGAAACAAAATATAAAATCCTATTCTAAAACCAAACAAACTCTTGAGGGAGTTGGTGCCAATTTGATGTGAAAATTGGCCCTTTCCCAACTCCAATGATGCAAGCTTGATGAATGTTGATGAATGATCCACTTTGATGAAGGATTATGAGTGCTCCAATATAAAAATCTGCATAACCTAGCTATGAACTCAATGAGAATGGATGGAATTTGCTAATGATTTGAGCATAGTAAGTTTACTCAAATTGTGGATGATCAAATGGGGAGATTAGCCTCTTATTTATAGAATGCCAAGATGGATGAATGTCCAAAATAGAGCAATGTGGGACTAACATTCAACCAATGGCAAGAAGCCACATGTCATCATGTGAATGGAGGAAGCTTGAGCACATTTTGATCAATGTGCAAGTTTGAAATTTGAATTTGATGAAATGACATGTTTAGGGGGGATGAAAGATGAGTTAAATGCCAAGTGGGAGACATGTTAGAGAAAATGTAAGAGCTTTAAATGCTTTGTTGGATGTGTTAGAGTAATAAGTTATTATGCTTAATTAATTACATCACATTGATTAATTAATTAAGTCACTTATTCCTCTTTATTACTTAAGCTAAACTTAGGCACATTAATAATTAATTATTAATTATTAAGTGTGCACACATTAGGGTTTCATTTAGGGTTTCTTGATCTCCTTCATAAGGATTGATCACATTGTAATAATTGATTCTCTTAATGCATTTTTCTTGAGAGGTTTACAGAGCATATTTTTGGTTCTTCATATCTTTTGCATGTGACAGGTATCCATCTTGCATGCAGGTGATCTTGGATTCTAACATGGTATCAGAGCTCCAGACCTGCAGCGCCTGTTCGTGATATGAAGATATGGCCTCTTCGTGAGTTTCGGGTGCAAGGGTTTCCACAGGCATCTTTTCTGCAAGATCTGGGGGTAGCCTATTTTTTGGCTCACAATGGGCTCAAACGGATGTCGCCATCGCGTTCGCAGCGTCCCAAAACCCTAGAAACGCCTGTCAAATCGTCGATTTTAGAGCAGTTGGTCCGGGAGGCAAAACTTTTTGTCGAGGGCGACGGCCTCCCCACGCAGATCAGTGGATTTCAAAAATTAATTTTTTTTTTGATTTTTCGCGAAAATCTGCGCGGCCAGTTTACAAAGGGTCCGCCGCTCAGCTACCACCCATCGCCACCGCCGCCTCTGCTTGCCACCAGCACCCGCCGTCGCTCTGCCTAAGCCCCCGTGGGCTCCTCCGCCAAACCCCCGGTCATATGGAGGACCGGGGGCCCTCCGTTCACCGCCGGCCAGAGAATATTCTCTGGGAATCTGCCGCTGCCTTCCGGAATATTCCGGACAATTCAGGCATATACCGGCAACCGGAAATTTTTTTTGCAGGGGGGTGATTTTTTCCGCCGACGGCCCCCAGGCCGTCAAATTTATGCTCCCATTTTGATGACGTCAGCATGACGTCATGATGACATCAGCCGTACGGCAGCCCTCTTTGCCCCCTCCTAACCCTAGTTTGCCCTAAAGGAGCAGTTTTTTTCTTTTGGCCATAACTTGGGCATACGGTATCGAAATCGGGCAAACGAGATATCGCTGGAAAGCTGGTTCCGAGCACTTTCATTTGGTGCAGTTTATTTTATAGTATTTTTCTGTTTTACTGCATTTATTACTGTTTGAAGTCAGATGTACATTTTATGCTTCCGAGCTCATAACTTTTTGCCACGATCTCCATTTTTTGCCTCGTTTGAAGCGTCAGAAAGGTATTGAGGAGCTCTAGGTTGCTGTCCATGCACTTTTTCTGTATCTATCCCAGGTTTATCAATTAGTTCAGATTTGGCCCGATGGGTTGTTTGGCGATTACTTGGATGTTTTGACAGTTGGGAGAGTGCATCTTGCATCTTTGCACTTCGTTTTCAGTAATACATCATTTAATAATCACTTGCTGCATCATAGATTCCAGAGTTGTTCCTGTTTGGAGTTTTCGAGTGTTCCGTGGCATTGGGTCTTCTGTTGCTTTAATCATGATTCCTTGAGTCAATCAGTGACTCTCATCCGGTTTCAGTAGTATACAGAAGAATATTTCCTTGCTTGCCTATATCAAGTTCCAGTGTTACTCGGAGAGTTAAGTGTTTCTTTGCAGCATGTTATCTCATTGTAAAGGGGTTTTGTCCCCTGGGTTTTCCTTCTCTTACTCCTTATTGCATTTGTAAATGGGTACCGACGCCTAGTTGCGGGACCCATCTTTGCTTTCATGCATCTTATTCTAGTGTTTTAGCTTCTTTCTAAGTTCATCTTAAGGGTGTTAGAGTAATAGTTATTATGCTTAATTAATTACATCACATTGATTAATTAATTAAGTCACTTATTCCTCTTTATTACTTAAGCTAAACTTAGGCACATTAATAATTAATTATTAATTATTAAGTGTGCACACTAGGGTTTCATTTAGGGTTTCCCTTTTTAGGGTTTCTTGATCTCCTTCATAAGGATTGATCACATTGTAATAATTGATTCTCTTAATGTATTTTTACTGAGAGGTTTACAGAGCATATTTTTGGTTCTTCATATCTTTTGCATGTGACAGGTATCCATCTTGCATGCAGGTGATCTTGGATTCTAACAGGATGGACAAGTCATTTTGGGGGGAAATTTCAAATTTGAGGAATATTCCCACTTGGATGCCTTTTTTGAATGAAAATAGATGATTTATAAATCAATTAAATTGATTTTCATGTGCAAATTGCAAAATCTAGAGGATTTGAGTGATTAAGACTAAGATTAATCAAGATTTGATTAATTTAAGGGGAGATTAGGTGATTTGACTATTTGATTTAGACTTGTGGGTTGATAGAGAACATAAAATTTCTACTCATTGATAGAAAAATAAAGCATCCCCAACAAAGTGTAGATGTGTTAAAAGAGGAGGGATAACGATTGTAATTAGCTAGACATTGGTGCCACATAACAACCATTAGTAACCAATCATGAAAGCCTTGAATCCAATGCATTTGAACCCTTGGATGAATCAAAATAGTTATAAAATCAACAATAGAAAGACTCAAATTCTTAAAATTACAATAATATTATATATATATTTCATAAATATAATATTATATAATTTGAATGAATATAAAATAATTTATCAATTACCATTTAATGTAAGCTAGAAATCACACCTTGGTGTGTAATGGGGTATGTCGAAGAAGTGTGGAAGGTCAATTAGGGAAAAAATTGTTCTATTTTTTGTACATATGTATTTGTGTAGTATATGAGGTCACTGGGTAGGCTATTTAGCAAATGATGTTTTTTGTGCAACAAAGGTCTCAATGGATAAGTGATAGCTTGAAATAATTTATACATCCACTTATAGGGATCCAAATATGACTAAAACAAAACCTTTGAATGAAGAAGTTAATTAGGCTCCATTACCAACAAGGTCATGTGTTTTGTTTGCAATATGGAGAGAGGGAAATATAGGGATAGAAATATGGAGAGATAGAGGGGGGAAGAGTGAGAGAGAGGGGTAAGGAGAGGAAGGTAGAGATAAAGATGGAGAAGGAGAGGGATATGGAGAGTAGAGGGAGAGATAAAGAGAGAGAGAAGAGAGTGAGATAAGATAGGGATATAGATAGAGATGGAAGAGATAAATATACAAAGAGCGAGAGATAGAAATATATTTAGATAGAGATAAGAAGTGATATATAAAGAGAGGTAAAGATAGGGAAAGATATAGGGGTCTATAGAGATGGATAGATAATGAGATAGAGATAAAGGGAGAGACATAAGAAGAAATATGGAGAGATAGAGATAAAGAGGCAAGTATATATAGGTATAGAGGTATATGAAAGGGAGAGGGATAGAGCTTGAGGTGGAGGGAGAGAGATAAAGATAGAGAGAAACAAACATGAGAAGTAGAGATAGAAAAATAGAGATAGAGAGAGGGAGAGGTAGATATATGTGAAGAGAAAGAGAGAGAGATGGAAATATATGGGAAGAGAAAGGGAGAGAGAGGTAGAGATAGAGATGGGGAGAGATAGAGAGGGGGGAGATAGAGAGAGGGAGGGAGAGAAAAGGAGATATAGCAGATGGAGAGAGATAGGTAGAGAGGGAGAGAGAGAAGAGGGGGATATATATAGATAAAGGATAATATAGAGAGATAATGAGGGATAGGGAAATATATATGGGAGAGAGATAGATAAATGGGAGAGAGAGAGAGAGAGAGAGAGAGATATGAAAGGATAAAGGAAGATGGAAAGGGGTAAATAGAGATAGAAAGAGAGACAATAAGGCAGGGGGAGATGGAGAGATAGAAAGATAAAGATATAGGAAGTGCCATATAGAGGTAGAGAGGGATTATATATATATATATATATATATATATAAAGAGAGTGGGAGAGATAGAGGGAGAGATGGGGTGAATAAGAGAGAGATAGAGATAATGATATAGATAGAGAGGGATAGATGGGAAGGTAGAGAGAAAGGGAGAAAACGTGAGAGATAAAGGAGGTCATAGAGACAAGTAATAAAGAGAGGGAGGGAGATAGATAGAGGAGGGAGAGATAGAGAGATAGAGAGGGGGAGAGAGATAGAGATAGGGATGGAGAAATAGGGAGTGTGTGTGCGATATATATATATATATAGAGAGAGAGAGAGAGAGAGATCTGCTAAAATATAATGAAGAGGTGTGGAAGGTCAATTATGAAAAATTTTGGTCTATTTTTTACATACATTTGATCTCTTTCCCCCTTACTCTCTTTTTCTATCCCTATTTATCTCCCCCTCTCTCCCCCCTCTCCCTCTTTATCTTTCGATATCTCTACCTCTATTTATCTTTGTCTCCTTTTCTCTTTATTTCTTTATCTCACACTCTCTCTATGTGAATTTATATCTATAGATATGTCTCTCTTCTCTCTTTTCCTCTCTTTGTCTCTCTCTCTCTCTCTCTCTCTTTATCTCTCTTAGTATCTTTATCTCTTTCTCTCTCCCTCTTGATTCCATATCTATCTCTATCTCTCTCTCTCTCTATATATATATATTTGTTTCTCTTATCTCTTTTTGTATCTCCCTCTCCCTCTCTCTATCCCTCCATTTCTATCTTTGTTTCTCTCTCTCTAACTCTCTCTATTTCTCTCTTTTTCTATCTGCCTCTTTTTCTCCTTGTCTCATTCACTCCCCCTCTCTTTCTCTCTCTTCCTTTATTTATCTTATTTCTCCATTTTCCTCTTTATATCTTATCTTTATCTCCATATCCCTTCTCTCTTCCTCTCTTTTCTCTATCTCTATAGAATTTCCTCCTTAAGTGTGCAATGGGTGTTAGGGTTAGAAAGGCAGATATCTAACAATTAAATGCAGATTTAATTAATAAACAGAGAAACTAAAACACACAGAATAAATTATAACACAGAGAATTTAACGTGGTTCACCCAATTCGGGCTACATCCACCAAACCGCAGCCATCCAATGATTTTATTATCCAGTGCAAAAACCTATTACAATTTTGTGAATAATCACGTTTTTCATCATATTGTAACACCTATCCAAACCCGTTTTTAACAAGCTTAGAAGCTTCCAGATTTTTTTTGGGTTCTACAAAATTGGATTTTTTTTCGTTGATTTTTCTCTTTTTCCGTGACGACGAGAAAAAGTAGGAAGAAAGTTTTTCTTGTGGGCTGCTACCCTCGAACCCCCACTTTTTGGGGGCTACCACCCCCGAACCCTCGCCTGGCCCCAGACCCCGACAAGGATACATGCCGGGTTGTACAATATACCATGGGCTATACAGTATAACATGATTAGTCGCCACATACCAACAATGGGTACATTGAAGAAGTCTTAAAGGTGAATTATCACATCCTTATTGAAATGGGATGCTATCTCAAGCATAACTCCCTAGGGACACTCACTATTCTTGGATTGTTGGTACCAAATGACTAATTAAAAACTAGTTTCTTTTTCTCTCTCTCACTCTATAAATTTTAATTTAGGGTTTAAGTTTGAAATTAATTTTATTATATAAATTAAAATAAAAAATCAAGATATAATTATTTTACAACAATTAAAATTAATAAGACACATAATTAGTAATTAAATTCATTCTAATAACTTACAATAATTATTTATAATTTCATAAAAGATAAATAATTAAAATAAATTATAAACTTAAATCTAAATAAAAATTAAAATAGAATAATACTAAAGACAAAGTCAAAATTTATCAAAATCCAAATATGAATAAAATAATAATTTAAAAATAATAATAATAAATAATAAATTATTAAATTAATATAATAAAAATATTTAATTAATAAATAATTAAATAAAAAATAAAACTAATTTTTTAATTTATTAAAATTGAAACATTACTAAAAATTTAACTATACAATTTATTATTTATATATTATATTCATTATATATTATAACATAATAATGGGTTTGTGATGCACAACATGGGCGAGAGGATGAAGGCAACGTGTGCAGCTTGGGCAGGGGGACGCGTTTTGAATATGTAGGGGAAGCAGATGATGGGGATGAGGATGAGGGGGACCTAGATGGATGGTTTCTACCTCGCTTCACCTTGCCTCCTTTTGCAGTTCGTGTGGAAGCTTCCTTCTTGGCTGCGGTGGAGGATGGGGCACTTTCTCTGGGGTCTCTACTGGAGGCTTTTGATTTAGTTGGAGACTTGTTCTCCTATCTCTACAGGCTTGCTAGTCAGGCATCTTTTCTTGTTAGACGATGGTTCTTTTTTGCTTGTGGTGGGGGCTTCTTTGTACAAGTGTTGCTTGGCCTATACAAGAGTCCCTATGGATGGTCTCTTTGGCTTTTGGCTATTGTGTCCCTTGATGTGTGTTGGTTGAATTCTAGTTTGTGGTGGTTGGAGGATACCCGTGTTTGGAGGTGGACTTCTCTCTGTGCCTGTGTGGGTTGCTTGGTTGGGCTTGGAGCTATTGGACCTGTTGTCCTATGGTGGAGGGTTTTGGCCTCCTATTTTTTGGGGGTTTGGTGCAGGGCTTATGGTTTGCGTTAGGGTTTGATGCTCACACCTTACTTGGCTTTTGGTTTGGCTCCTTTTGCGGTGGTTGATGACTGGGTTTTCTGGTTGCCTTACATGCTGTTGGTGAGTGTGGATTTCTCTGAGGAAGTTTGGCTGCTAAATGGGCCTCTTTTTGTTCCTATTCGAGGTAATAGGAAGGCTTGGGGTTTTTCCTTGTTGGTCTATTCTATATCTAGCTTCTTCTTAGTTGTCCCTCACTTCTACTTACTGCTTGTCTGGTGGTTTTGCTGTGGGGGTCTTTGTTCTTGGAGTGTTTTGGGTTCCTCCTTTCCCCTCTTTGAGGAGTGGTGTTATTTCCCTTTGGTTGGATGTTGGGTGGTTTGACTCATTTTTGGCTTTGACTGGCGTGTCAAAGTTACTTGGTGTTCTTTCATGCTAGCGCTTCCCCTGATTTCCTTCCTATTTGGGTCCCCCTGCTCCTCTTGGGGGTTGGATGTTCTCATTCATTCTAAGTTTGGGACCCTACCTTTAGTGGTCTTTTGGCCAATGGTTCTTTTTGTTGATGTGCGATTGATGAGGGGGTTTGTGGTCTTCTCTTAGGGTAAGCTGCTTCACATATTTTTTCTGTTTGCTTAGTTGTTTTGGCCTTTTGTGAAGGCTCAAAAGTTGGTTAGCGATGGACATGTTGTTGGATTTTTTTCTTTGGATGCCTAGATAAGTTCTTATGGTAGTGCTGTTAAGGTGGACCCTTGGTGCTCATTTGCTATCCCTATCCATAGTTTGTTTCTGGTGCAATGTTTACCAAAGGATGCTATGATTATTTGCTTGGCTATTGTATTAGCTTTCTCCTCTAGTCCTATGGAGGTGGACCTCCCTTAGCTAGTCCTATTGAGGTGGGCAGTGCACCTATGTAGGTGGAGGTGGAGGGTGCTGGTGAATTTTGGATGTGGTGGTCTTGTTGCTTGTAGCATCCTCTCTAATAGAGGGGAGCTCACTCCTTTAGAGGTGGTTGTGGTGGTGGTTTCCTATTACCAGAATGTTTCTAAGGGGTTCTTGCTACCAGAGCTATCCTTGGTTGATTTGGGCTCCTTGGCTTCTCTTGTTATGCTGCAGGCTGGGTGGTATTCTAAGTTCTTTATGTCCCAACAAGTGGAGATGATTAGGGGTTTAATGGTGTATGACACCATTATTCTGGTTACTTATATTGGCTCTATGGTGTCTTCCATGAGCGGCTGGTTTGCTAATGCCTGGATGATGCAGGTGGTTTCTATGTATCTCTAAGGGTTTTTGGTTCCGGTTAAAACTAGGTTGTATAAGGGGTTTCTGGCCCCTGTTTGTCTATTTGATGCAACATATGTAGTCTTGTTTATCTGTTAGAAGCTGTTGTGGTGGTGCTGTTGGTTTACAACTTGCCTTCCTTTGTATTGGGTTCCGAGCCCCATCAAAACCCGCTTTTACCTCTAATCAAAACATAATAATTATTAAAATCTTAAAAATAAAAATAATATTTCAAAATGTTAAAACTAAAAATAAAATTTCAAAAGTTCTGAATATATAGTTAACTATTCATACATTATATTTATTATTTAGATATGTTATAATTAAAAGAAATCTCAAAATGTAAGTTTTAAAAAAAAGTCTTTTAAGTTTTTAATTTTTTACATAAAATAAAATAAGTTACTTCTTAAATAAATCTTTTTTTTGCCCTCTTCAATAAAGTTCAAAGTAATCATTATGAATTCTTGTTACTATATCTTTTTCTTGTGAAAAAAATGGAAATTTTTTGTACAAAATGATCCAATGACTCTTGATGTTGCAATCATCTTGCACATCTCTACATACCAAAAAAGTTATGCATTATATGGTTGCGCTATGTCTGAATTATAATTGGTTTGACTTCAAAACTTGATTAAAGAAAAAATATTCAACAAAAAACTATCTAACCAAGTAGAAGCACTAGATATCAAAGTTACAAATCTAAATTTGAAATCTAATTAGAATTTTATCCTTCATGAAATTTTTTTTATGCGTTATACAATGAACATCACTTTTTAAAAATGCAGTTTTTTGGAAAAAAAACTAGTTTTTGAGGGAGATGGAAAAATAAGTGCAATTTGATTCCAAAAATTTTGAATTTTTTTTTTAGAATCTATAGACAAAGTGTCACGAAACTCTAGTTTGCATCATCTTCAAATTCCTCACGGTTTAGCCGCTATAGGTGCCCGAAAGTGAAGATTTAGTTAAATTTTTTTTATTTCAGTGACCAATTTGGCCAAAAATTGTAAACCATTATTGTGGGATCACCCCCCCTTTAATGTAATTAAAAAATAAACCCATTAAAGGGGGGTTCACTCAAACTCCCTGGTTCTAGCAAACTCCCTCGTTCTATTGAACCCTTTAGGGGGTTCTAGTGAACCCTCCTAGTTCTAGCAAACCCCCTAAAGTGTTTTCCATCCGATAATGCATTTTTTCTTCCTCAATGGAATTGTAAACCAATTTTGTGGGTTTACCCATATAATACAAATTAAATTATATACAATATAATTATATTTATAAATATATATAATAGTATATATAGGTTATATTATTATTATACATTATATTCTAGAATACAAAAATATTGAATATAAGTATGAAATTATTATAATTAATAATTAGTATATTTTTATATAGATCAAATTAAATTTATTATAAAAAAACTCATAGTTTAATTGATCTTTGAATAGGTTAGGAAAAAGAAAACTATATGTATGTTAATATAAAATAAAATAAATATAATAATAATAATAATAATAATCAAGACGATAATGATAATGTCAAGGCTTGTACAAACAAGTAAACTATAAATACTTATGGTGAAAGTAATAGTTTTCACCAAAATTTTATATATCATATATCTACCTCCCTCTCTCCTACTCTATATCTCTTTATTTCTCTCTCTCTCTCCCTCGTCTCCTTTCTATCCCTATCTCTCCCCCTCTCTCTTGCTTGCCTCCTTTCTATCCCCATCTCTCTCCCTCTCTCTCTCTTGCTATCACTCCCTATTTTTATATCTCTCTAATTCTCCTCTCTATTTATCTCCCTACCTCTTTCTATCCTTATCTCCCCCTCTCTCTCTGTATCTCCCTATCACTCTCTCTTTCTATATATCCTTATCTCTACCTCTCTTTTATTCACCCCATCTCTCATGCTCTATATATCTTATCTCTTTATCTCTCTCTCTCCTTTCTCTATTTATTCCTATCCATATATCTCTACCTCTATCTCCCTAACTCTCTCTATCTCTCTCCCCATCCATCTCTATCTCTCTATATATCCCTCTATCTATATCACTTCTCACTCCCTTTCTATCTGTTGAGCAACATTAGCTTGTGGATAATGAAGCTTGGTTATCTTCCTTATTTAGAGGTTTTGTTTTAGTCATATTTGGATCCTTGCATCTTAAAGCTATCACTTCTCCATAGAGACCTTTGTTGCACAAACATCATTTGTTAAATGGCCTACCAATTGATCTCACTCCTCACTTTACCTCTTTCTATCCATATTTTTTTCTACCTCTATCTCCCTATCTCTCTATCTCTATTCCTATCTCTCTCTATCTCTCTATATCACCCTCTATCCATATCTCTCCCTCTCACTCTCCATGTCTATATATTGAGCTATATCTCCCTCTCTCCCTCATCTTCTCTCTCTCCCTCCTCTATTGACCTCTCTCCCTCTACCCCCTCTTCCTATATATCTCTTTCTCTCTCCCCCTCAATCTCCTTATCTCTCTCTATCTTTGTCTTTCCCTCTACCTATCTTTATCTCTATATCTATTTCTCTCCCTTTTCCTCTCTCCTATCTTCATATCTACCTCTATCTTCCTCC
Organism: Sequoia sempervirens; assembly: GCA_007258455.2. Lineage (NCBI taxonomy): Eukaryota > Viridiplantae > Streptophyta > Pinopsida > Cupressales > Cupressaceae > Sequoia > Sequoia sempervirens. The sequence goes on from VDFB02000363.1 coordinate 70,676,854, forward strand.
CCCTCTATATCTCTAGACATGTCTCCATATATCTATCTATCCATCTCCCTATCTCTTTCCCTATTCCTCTCTATCTCTCTATATCGTCCTCTATCTATATCTACCCCCCTTTCCCTCTCCATCTTCATCTCTACTTATTAAGTTTTATATCCCTCTCTCACCTCTTTCATCTCTATCTCCCTCTCTACCTAATTCTCTCCATCTCTCCCCCTCTTCTCTCTCTCTCTCTCTCCATCTTCTACGTATTTATCTTTATCTCTTCTTCCTCCTCTTTCTCTCTCTCTCTCTCTCTATATATATATATATCCCCTACCTCCCTCTTCCTCTCTCCTATTATCATCATCTCTACATCTATCTTCCTCTCTTCCCCTCTATATCTAAACATTTTCTCCCTCTCTACCCATCCATCACTCTCCCTCTCTATATAATTATCTCTTCCGTCTCTATCTATCCCTCTCTCCTCTCTCTCTATCTCTCCCTCTCCTCTCCCTCTCCATCTCCTTCTTCATCTCCATATCCATCTCCATCTCTATCTAACTCTCTATCTCCTTACCCCCGTCTTATTTTTCTCTTTCCCCTCTATCTCTCCCTCTCTCTATCCCTATCTCTCACTCTCTCCATCTCTCCCTATTGCAAACATAACATGAACCTTCTGATAATGCAACGCCATTATCTTCCTAATTTATAAGTCCTACCAATTGACCTCATATACTAAACAAATATATGAAAAAAAAAAAATAAAATAAAAAATAAACCAACTTTTTCCCTAATTCACTTTCCACACCTCTTCGGCGTACCCATTGCACACCAAGGTGCTATTGCTAGTTTTATATGATATGAAAAATATAACACAGCCAAAATAGATGGATTTGTCAATAGATGGATCCGTGTTGGATCCGTGTGCTTTAGAAACTCATGCGCTGCAGAGTAATAATTAGTACCTCTAAATAAATATCTATGTTACACGATCCAGCTCAACGCTGCCAAAACCTAAAAACGGTCTCATCCCGGGTTATCGCACCTGCGAAAGTAGACGTAACTGACCAGCTCTCCTCCAGTTGAATGTTTCTTTTCATTAATTAAACCTTGCTTGTAAGTGGGTTAAGTGGGTTAATACGTGTCGAAACCACACCACTGAAAATAACCGTCGAGGGAGTCGGGAATGGCAATGGCGCGGTGTTAGCTGGTTAATTAGTGGAGGGCAGCCTGGCATGCCGGCCTCCTCTCTTGCGTTTCATTACATTTCAGAGAATGCGTGGTTCACAAGTCTTGGACTCGTTTAAGTATTATAAAATTTCAAATTTCAAACCTTCTGGAGATTGGAAAAACTATTGAAATATACCTAGCTGCGTAATAGAGAGATGTGGATAATCTTATCTCTTCAAGATCTGCTTGCTTTCCTATCTTATTATTGTGATGACGGGTAGGTAAGAATCCGTGTCTTGATAGTTGATACTACGGGGCCTTCCAAAATTCACATTTTTTATGGTCAATGCTAAAAACGCTCCACTTAATTTTGCATTTAAATTTGCCGTGATTCGAAGTTTGATAAAACTCTGGTCCCATTTTTGGGTTTAGCCAAAAGATTAGGGCATCTATTGGCGCCTAAAAGTCAACGATTTGTCTGCTTTGCTTGCTGGTTAAACGTAAATTGAATTATGAAGTTTAGTTTATTATTTTATGATCCACCTCACATTGGACAACATTTACGTTTATCCGCTTGTTTCTCTATTAAAACTTATCGTATACGCATCAAATTTTTCCCCTCCGGCTCCCCTGTTTTTATTGCCTATAAAGTCGTCTCTGCGAAGACAAAATGATCTGTAGCAGCCAAGGTTTAGATATTTCGGAGTGTTTTTCTTAAAGAAATCTCGACGAATATGGAAACAACTAGCTTCACCATCGCCGGCATTTATGATATCAGTTCACAGAAGGCACAGATCCAAGGGCTTGCGCAGACTATACCTGGAATAGTAAATGTTGATCTCGAATCCAGAACGCTGGTCAAATTCAAGCACGATTCCAGCGTAACGGCAACTGAAATAAGTACACTTGTTTAATATGCTATGCACTCTGTTTTTGGATTTTACTCTGCAATTTTTTTATCATGAGGGAACCAGATTTATGCTTTGCAACAATATTTCCTTATTAAATATTTGTATAGCTTTTAATTACGGTTCCATTCATTTGTACTCCAGAAAGCGCTCTGAAAGAACTGGGTTTGAAGCCTTCTCGCAGGGCACATGGCAAAAAATGATAACAGAAGTAGGACCACCAGTGCAGCAGAGGATGGTAAGCCAGATATTAGTATGATACATCTTATTGTTTATACGAAATTCTTTTCAAGTAGTGTGGATGTTTTGTAGGGCTGAGGATCTGACGGGCATGGAACCTTTATTTTTTAATAGCAGATGGTGAAATTAGGCAGGCTCAGAAACAACCCTTTCTCACCCCGCATATGGGTGTTTTTCATTTTTACTGTAATTTTTGGAGCTTCTTGAAATTTTATAGATAAAGACACTTCTCACGTTTGCTGTAATATTTGGATCTTCTTATAGCAATTTTATGGACAGACTTTTTATGTCTACTGTACAATTTTACAGATAAAGACACTTTGCAGATCCGAAGATTGTTCTTTATGATAATTTTTTGTCTGCCATATTTTATGCGGCACAGATTGGATAGATATGATTTTGCTATCATTAAAAAAATATGAATGTTTTGTCTTGGGAGGCGGGGCCATTAAGATTCATTGGGTATTGTCAACGTTGGTAGCATGTTTGACGCAAAGCACACATTGGTCAATTAATTTAATGCATCCAGTGAATGGACGGCCTGTACTAAGCCATCCTCCTATATCAGGAAATCTGTAAGGCAGTTTAAAGTTACAGCCATTTATTCCTTTTTAAAATTTAGTTGCATTTTGTAGAGTTTAAATTAGAGGGAGATTGTAAAACGTGTATAGGGGAGAGGGGTCTATAGAGGAGCATCTTAACTATAGAGGTCTATGTGGAGTGTCATGTGGATCAGAAATAAAATAAAAAATTGTGGTCATGACAGACATCTTTTGGTGGACTTGCCAATTTTGTTTTTATCTAATCGGATTCAATATGTCACGTGTTATGCTCCGATTGGTCCAAAGTGTTCATTACTTGCCCGTTTGTATTCTCTTTCTCGAGCTCTCCCACTCTCTATCGATCCTTCCCTCTCTTCATCTCTTTGCTCTCTCTCTTTCTCTCCCCTCTTTAGGTCTCTCCCTCTCTATGTCTCCCTCCCTTCTTACCCCTCTCTCTCTATTTTTCTCTCCCCAACTCTTCTCTCTCTCTCCTCTCTAGGTTGTTACCTCTCGCTTTTTCAATTAAGGGTATATATTTTAGGATTGAAGGTATAAGGTTTAGGGTTGAGGGAGTGTAGGGTCGAGGATTTAGTGTATAGGCTTTAGGGCTTAGGGTTGAGGGATAGTGTTTAAGCTTTAAGGTATAGGGTTGGGTGTATAGCGTATAGGGTTTCAGTGGAGGGTATAAGGTATTGGGTTGAGAGGGTAGGGTTTGAGGTTGAGGATATGGGTTGACAATATTGGGTATAAGGTATAGGGTATAGGGTTTAGGGTATATGGTTGAGGGTATTGGGTATAGTGTCAAGGGTATAGAGTTTATAGGTTAGGGTATAAGGTATAGGGTTGAGGGTATAGTGTATATAGTTTAGAGTTGAGGGTATGGAGTTTATGGTTGAGGGTTTAACATATATAGGCTTTAGGGCCTAGGGTTGAGGGATGGTGTATAGGGTTGAGGGTATAGGTTTGAGTGTCTAGGGTATAAAGTCCAGGGTTTAGGGTTGTGGTTATTGGGTATAGGATCAAGGCTATAGGGTTTATGATGGAGGGTATAAGGTTGAGGGTGTATATAGGGACATATATGCATTATGTGATAGAGGATTTTATCTTATATATAGTAATAAAGGGCTTATCTATCATTTGAGTCTTTGGTGGATAAATATCAACAAATAGAACTAATGTTGAATACAATTGAGGCTAATATTTTGTTTAGTGTTCACAAGAGTCCAACATAGTTATTAGGGTTATTCATTTGAAGCCAACCCAATTAGTTTTCAAATATATTTTTTCTTCCTTCTTATGATGATGAGATAAAAATATTTGAGGTAACTAGACCACCTTTGATGTTGATCATTCTACACAATTTCTTATATTTATATAAATTTAAGAGGCTTATGATCTATGTGAATAACAATGTCTTTCCCCAAGATATAATACAATTCCATGTTATTTTCAGGTTTGAACAATGTATATAACTTCTTTTCATATACATAGCATTAGATAAAATATCACTACATGTTAGGCAATTAGATGACCACATTGGGGACCAAAACTACTCCAAGTGCATATTTGGAGACATCAAACTCAATTTCAAAGGAATATTGTACCCAATTGAAAAATCCATTTGGATTTGAAGGTATTATTTCACACACGTCTAATGACTAAATGGTAACTTAGTGGCACCCAATCTGTAGTGAAAAAATGATCCCCCTTAAGTTGATCGAAGAGGCCATCAATACAAGGAGTTGAATACTTCTATTCACCCAAGTTATCTCTACTATTTGATACTTCTATTCACCAAACTTATCTACCTACTTGAATATTCTACCCTTACCTCACTCATCCCATGGACTGTCATTGTGGGTGTGGTGTTGTCTATAGGTTCAATCTCTTAAAAAATTAGTAGATATCAAACTTTTCTTACTTCTACTTTAAATAATGAATTGTAGATCCTTCCCATTCACCACATCAATGAGTGGACTAGGAGTTCCTTGTCCTTTTTAATTAGCACTTCCAGGAAATTAGGGATAAGGTATAGGGTGTAGGGTTTAGGGTTGAGGGCATAAGGTATAGGGTCAAGGGTATATGATTTAGGGTTTAGGGTTTAGTGTATAGGATTTAGGGCCTAGGTTGAGGGATAATGTTTAGGGTTGAGGGTATAGAGTTGAGTGTATAGGGTATAAGGATTAGGGTTGAGGATATTGGGTATAGGGTCAAAATTATTGGGTATAGGGTTGAGGGTATAAGGTATAGGGTTGAGGGTATATGGTTTAGACTTTAGGGTTGAGGGTATAGGGTTTGGGATTTAGGGTTGAAAATATTGGGTATAAGGTATAGGGTATAGGTAGGGTATCAAGTATATGGTTGAGGGCTGAGAGTTGAGGGTATAGGGTGCAGAATTTAAGGTATAGGGTTGAGGGTTGAGGGTATAGGGTATAGGGTTTAAGCTTTAGGGTTGAGGGTATAGGGTTCAGGATTTAGGGTTGACAGTATTAGGTATAAGGTATAGGGGATAGGGTTTATGGTTGAGGGTATAAGGTATAGGGTTAAGGGTTGAGGGTGTAGGGTTTAGGGTTGAGGGTTGAGGGTATATTGTTAAGTGTATAGGGTAGAAGATTTAAGGTTGAGGATATTGGGTATAGGGTTGAGTGTATGGGGTTTACTATTGAGGGTATGCATTATAGGGTTTAGGGTTGAGGGTATAGGGTATAGGGTTTGGGGTTTAGGGTATAGGATTGATGGTATAAGGTTTAGGCTTTAGGGTTGAGAGTATAGGGTTTAGGATTTAGGATTGACGATATTGGGTATAAGGTATAGGGTTTAGGGTTTAGGGTTAAGGGTATAAGGTATATGGTTTAGGGTTGAGGGTGTAGTGTTTAGGGTTTAATGTATAGGGTATAGGGTATAGGGTTAAGGATATTGGGTATAGGGTTGAAGTTTGAGGGTCTAAGGTATAGGTTGAAGGGTATAGGCTTTAGGGTTGAGGTATGGAGTTTAGGGTTGAGGCTTTAGCATTTAGGACTTAGGGCCTACGGTTGAGGGATAATGTTCAGGGTTGAGGTATAGGGTCGAGTGCATAGAGTATAGGTTTTAGGGTTGAGGATATTGGGTATAGCGTCGAGGTTATTGGGTTTACTTGAGGGTATAAGGTATCTATTTAGTGTTGAGGGCATAGGATGTAGGGATTTTTTAGTGGTGAATCTTTGCCAATTGGAAAATAGTTCATATCAATCAATTCAAAATTAGCAAATACATTGCAACCAACAGGGTGGCCAAATCAACCAAATTTAATGAATTATTGATCCAATGCATTTCAATTCATCATTAATTTATTTTATGAGGCTTATGTTATTAATAGTTTCACCATAACAAACTACGTGAACATTTCCAATGTTCTAATTAATGTTTTCACTTTTAATCTCGGAAGCATGTATTAAATCGTCTACATATTTTCCAATACTACTAAAATGACATTGTGTATTAGGACATGTTTCACCAACAACATTAAATGTTAACCACATGCGAGAACCCATTTTTCTAATAAAATTTACAATAATTGCGTATGAGGACCTATTTTTCCAATAACATTAAAGATAATTATGTTTGAGGATTCATTTCACCAATTACATTAGAAAATAATTGTGTATAAGGACCCATTTCACCAATACTATGATAACTCCATGCTAATCGTAGACCCATAATCGCCTTGAAAATTACAATGTTTGTGTTCTATCGAGGTTTGACTCTCCCAACATTTAAATGTATCATTGTATAATCACACATGATTCACCAAATTTTTATTATACCATTTAAAAATCTCACAAAATTCACCAAATATGGATTGATACAAATACAATTGAAACTCTAATTTATTTTTACATATTTTGTTTAGTTCTAAACTTGTGAGCTCTTGGTTTAGAACCTTGATCATAGGCAAGTTACAAGCTTATAACTACTTGCATTTTTGCATTAGTGAATAACAAGTCAGTGAAAATCTAAAGTGATCATTTCTTCATAGTGTTATAAGATTATTTATCTTTTTGTCATTCTTGCTTCAATCTTAAAGATGATATTGAGTAGGTAATGGGATCTATATTATATGATTCCTTCTTAAACAAGAAGACATTTTTTGGAAAATTTTATTTCACATTTGAGATATGTCAAGTAAGAGCAAGAATAAGACTCATTAGGGTGGTGAAGGGAGACCATCAAAACGCTCAAAACACAAAGTTACTTTAAAGTCATACTTTGACAATGTTTCTGGTCCATCAGATCAAGTTGGAACTACATTATCAACTCTTGCACCAAATACTAACGAAGAAGGCAATACCTCAAAGGAATATCACACTGAGTCAATTAAGTCAGATGAGGATGGCAATGTTGCAGAAGATGTTCTAAGGGATACCTAGGGTAGCCAAAATGAGTTAATTGACCTGGATGACAATGTCAGTGTCTTAGATGATGCTGCTACAAGGAAAAGGAAAAGGAAAGCCAAATAAAAATGGGGCGTAAGTGGGATATATGACAAGGAAGTTTTAGATTGATTAGGTGTCAAAGTACCCTTTCATTGAACTAGTGAATAATGCAAACAAAGATGAATCTTCAACATAATGCAAGTGTAATATTTGTAGTTGGAATAATAAAAGGGACAAGAATTTGTAGCTAAAACTTGACACTATAGAAGAGCATATCAGTAAAGTTATGAAAAACAAATCATAGACAAGAAGGAAAAATAAGTAGTAAGATGTAAATCAAAGGAAGAATTTCTTCATGTTAAGCATGCCCTAGAATATGATGAGCATAAGCAAAGAATGTCAAAGCTTGCTGAATCTGGAGGTTCAATTGAAGCTCAATTTGGAAAAATAATGGTAGGAGCACAACTGGAAAAAGTTTTTTAGTTAAGTGTTGTTTTTCATATTTTATCTAAAGGGCGTCCTATGATAGACTACCTAGAATATAATAATTTATTATATTTTTTGGACATTCCTAACTTCCCTAGCACACATTGGTCAATAAAATCTGGATGGGAATGTGCAAGTTGTTTGTTGAGGTGGAAAAACAAGATTTATAGGAATTAATAAAAGAGTCAAACATTATCTGTAGATGAATTTACTGTGATAGATAATACTTCTTGGGTATGTATGCATGTGTATACTATACGCAAACATGTCCACCAACCTCATCTACATGGTGTGTTCATAAAATGAAGGAGATTTTGACATCCCAAAATCTATTTGAACTAGTTAAGAAATATTTGAATGAAATTGGAGGTATGGATGACTTCACAATTGCAAAAAGTTGGCGTGTGGAGTTGATGGAGCTTCAATAATGCAAGGTCATAGGAATGGTCTTTGTGTAAAGTTACAAACTACTTGTTCATCATACATGATTTCCATTCATTGCATGGCCCATAGAATGAATTTAGCATTTAAAATTATAAACAAGTTTCCTTTAGTATCAAACATTAAAAATCTATTCTACGAGCTCTACTCACACTTCTATTGAAGGCCCAAACGGTTTGTGAAATTTCAAAATTTTGCCGTGGGAATAACAATAGGAAACAAGATTCTTAAGGATGTTGATACCAGATGGATCTGCTTGCATGGACCAACACAACAAGTTTTTTTAGAATATCAATCCTTGATTAGAGTAATGTACAAACATAGCTACACAGTAGACAAAGCTCTTGACCTCTTACATAGGTTAAGCAATATAGAGAGACTTTTTAACTTTATCTAGTATTCTCCTCATGATGGATGAAATGAAAAATCTTGTAAAAAAATCCAAAGAAAGAGCTATGTTTATTTATGAATATAGTAAAATGCATAGAATGATATGCAATACCCTCGATAATCTATATCTGAACTAGATTATACATTTGAAAGTCCAAAATTTATAAGTTGGTAGTTAATTACGAATTTGAACAATCTTGATTTTTTTTACAATTTAATGCAAGCGAGGAGTGTTTCTTTGTATGTGGATTTGAGATACCAATGCACTATTCTATGATGGTTAGGTGGTCTACCAGAGAATCGTCAGTTATAAAGGAAGCTTTTAATGACATTGTTAAATTTTTAAGTACTACTTTAAAAGCTATTGTAAGATCTCTTTCATCATATATTTTAGAATGATTCCCTCGAGATGAACTACTTGAAGCCATGTCGATTGTGCATCCTCAATTTTGGGTCCCAACCCACCATAAACTAGGCTATTTTCATAAGAACATAACTACCTTAGAGACCAATCTGGCTATTTTGCAACAACTATGATTGAAAAATTTGACTCCATGGAGAATCCCATGCAAGCTAGATCAATAACAAGGGTTTGGGAAAGCTTAAGTCAGAGTGAAATATTGTGTGATCATTACCAAAATATTTCAAATTTGTTGATTTATGCTAAACAATGATATTGGGGTCAGTGGAGGATGAAAGAGTTTTTAGTGCATTGGGGTTTTTGAAATCAAAGATAAGAAACAAACTAGATAGGAATTCAGAAAATTGCTTGAGGATGTATACAACTAGGTACAGTATCCAAAGTTTTCCTTTTGAAAGGGCACTCACAATCTAGAAGTCCATATGTGAAAGAAGAGGGTTGTGCAACACTTCCAAACGTTAGTGGTAGTGGCACAAATAATAATGACAAAATGAATGTTCAACTTGAGATACAATTAAGCATATGTATGCAGGGCAAAGAAAATGAAGATTAGACTCAGAGTCAAGAGACTCTCAATCTCATCATCAAAGTGAGAACCAAGAGGTGAATTGGAAAATGCAAGGGATTTAGTAGTTTCTAGGTATGTGTATTGCATTTCATGAATCATATTCCATAAATCAGATTGAATAAATTAACGTAATACTATAATCCACTATTCCAATATAGAATCTAAATTTTGAACATTGTTTTCAAATTGGTTAATTAGTTAGATTAAACACCATTTTCAATTTCTATTTATTAATTCACATAATATTAATAATTTCATATTTTTGTTGTGTCATATTGATAATTTTCAATGATTCAACTCAACACTTAATAACAACATTAGCAATCATTTAATCATAATGTGTATCTAGTAGTAGAAACCAAAGTTTTTTTTTCAATTGAGCAAATAAATAATACAGATAAATTGATAATTTGAACACATTAATGAATTTGAGTTTTGTATTGATTTTCAAAGGAAGGAATACATAGAGGCAATGCAAATATTTCTCAAAAACAACTCTACATAGAGTTGAGTTAGAAACACATATTATCAAATCATTCTATTAGCTTTTATAGCGTGTTCCACTGTTCATTTGATGGAAGTACAATTTTTTCTAATTGATAGTGTCTGAATTGAAATTTTGTTAACAATTCATAATTGAAATTGGAGCTTGACTTGAATGTTTCAATCAAAGTTACATTCAAGGTTATTAGTGGTTTGATGGTATCCAAATAGTTCGCCTCATTTGGGTTATTAGGAAATTGGTCCAAATCATTTTTTCTTCTATCCTCGATCTTCTCTTTGAAAGAATACTTTCCAATGAATCACTTTGTTGTGTCAAAATCCAAGGGAAAACCAAGCTCTATCAAGTTCTCTAGCTTTTTATCCAACTTCTTCATCTTTTCTGTAGCCCGATCCATAAATTCCTTTGTTTCACATATTCTCAAACACTTTAAATGATAGATGATGCCTTTATTGGGGAATCAATATAGTCATTAATTTCTTTAGATTTCAATTTATCATCACTGTCTTTGTAGACTATTTGTAATTTTCTCTTGAAATCACATTTATGTTGTCAACTACTTATTTTTTGAGCTTCATATTATGTACTATCAAAAAATCAATCAATTGAAACAATTCACAAAATTGATCAATCCTATGCATTATTTCCTCCCAGATCTTTTGTTTCATATCCCTCATTGTTTCTCTAAAAAATGCAGTTAACTAATTCTGACAAGACTTTATTTCATTTTTTTCTTCCCTCAATTGTGTTGCCAATCTTTCATTAATTTTTCTTCGTTCCTTCAATTTTTATTCCCAATATTTTGCACTTTTTTTGTTTGTTTGTCTAAATTGACTTTTAATTTATTTGTTGAGACAATGGCTTTCACTAGGTTTTGTTTTAATTTTTTTGAAGTGGATTTTTCATCATCATATTTCTTGACATTTCTCACCTAACCTTTGTTTATGTCCATTTAATTTCAGTTCCACCAAGTTGTTTGTTCACCCTCTTTGCTTGTAGATGTAGAGGTAGATTTTCTATTATTTTTTCTAATTCATTGCTCTTGTTATCTGTTGCTTTCCTTTTTGATTTATCATTTTTTAGGTCTACCTCTAAATTTTCTATTTGAATCTACAACCTATTTTTTCTCTCTTGCTTTAGTAATGATGTGTACACCACTTCATTGTTATTTTCTGATACAATAATTTTGTCAAAATTTTTGATTAAGAATGTATAGGAATGTTGTTTGGGATACTATTGAGGCTTTTGATGCTTTTAATATCACTTGGGTTGAAAGAGAAAACAATGTGGTTGTTGATGCACTTGCTACAATAGCTTCAAAATTGATGCTCTTTCATTCCCCATCACTGCAAATATGAAGTTGAGATTCTTTCCAAGCTTAGTATTCCATTATATAGCATATACAACTGGTAGGTTTTCAATGATGACCAACATATTTATGAGTTTTTGAATTGCATTAATCATTTTGAAAACCAACAAATTGATCGAGGACCCATGGTGGAGAAGGATAATGAAGGTGAAGGTAAAGAGACTCTTTTTGGGAATGAAATCATCTAACTCAAAACCAATACCATTCCTAGAGGTCTCATTGCTTTAGAGAGAATGTTTGAAAATGTTGATTTCCATAAGATAAGGAGTAAGCCTATCAAATAAGAAGATGTAGAGGGTATAAACTTAGGAACTAAATTAGCTCCTAAGATGGTTTATATTGGTAAGAAATTAAGACTAGAAGAGAAGCAAATATTGATTGCATAACTAAAAGAGTGTAAAAAATGTTTTGGTTATTCTTATGATGAATTGAAGGCTTACAAAGAAGACTTGATCCAACATACCATTCTATTGGAGCCTCATGCAAAGCCATTCAGATAAAATTAACGTCCAATGAACCCTACTCTTTCCTGTTAAATGTAGAAGGAATTGATGAGACTAAAAAGGTGGTATTACTAAACCAATCAAAAATTAAGAATGGATATCAAACCTTGTTCTAGATAGAAAAAAGAATGGGGACATCCAATTGTGTGTGGACTTCAAAAATCTGAATATCAAGTCTCTTAAGGACAATTACCCATTGCCTAGCATGGATCATTTTTCACAACAGGTGACAGGGTTAGGGATAATGTCTGTGATGGATGGTTTCTCAGGTTATAATCAGGTCATGGTCAATGAGTCTGAGTAGCACAAGACAATTTTCACTACACCATGGCGAACTTTTATATATGTTTGAATTCCATTCAGACTCAAGAATACAAGGGCCACATTTCATAGAGCTATCAATGTAGCTTTTGTAAGCCTTATAATGAGATTATGGTTTATATTAATAGGAAATTAAGACTAGAAGAGAAGCAAATGTTGATTGCATTATTACAAGAGTATAAAAAATGTTTTTCTTGGTCTTATGATGAATTGAAGGATTACAAAGAAGACTTGTTCCATCATACCATTATATTAGAGCCTCTTGCAAATCCATTTAGATAAAAGAAACGTCCTATAAACCCTACCCTTGCCCCTCAAATTCAGAAGGAATTGATGAGACTAAAAGAAGGTGGTATTATTAAACCAATCAAACATTAAGACTGGGTGTCTAACCTTGTTCTAGTTAGAAAAAGAATGGGGACATCCAATTGTGTGTGGACTTCAAAAATATGAATATCAATTCCCTTAAGGATAACTACCCACTGCCCAACATGGATCATTTGTTGCAAAAAGTGATAGGGTTAGGGATGATGTCTATGTTGGATGGTTTCTCAAGTTACAATTAGGTCATGATCGATGATTTTGAGTAGCACAAGAAAAATTTCACTACACCATGGGGAACTTTTGTATATGTTTGAATGCCATTCAAACTTAAGAATGCAGGGGCCACATTTCAGAGAGCTATGGATGTAGTTTTTTCAAGCCTTATAAATGAGATAATGGTTGTCTACCAAGATGACTTGATTGCTCACTCCAAGGATCAAAATGATTATTGCAAACACTTGGAGTTAGTCTTCCAACGATACTTAGAGTATGGAATGTCTTTGAATACCAAGCATCTTCGATGTTGAAGAAGCTAAGCTCCTTGGACATATTGTGTCTAAGGAGGAGGCAAGGATTGATCCTAAATGTGTCAAATCTATTGAACTTATCCCAAAGCCCAAAATAGTCAAATCAGTCTAGTCTTTCTTTGGTTAGATAAACTTTGTTTGAATATTTTTTCCCACCTCTTTTGAGAAAACAAAATCCATCTCTAAAGTGTTGAAGAAGGGACAATATTCTAGTTGGGATAAGGAATCAACAAATTCCTTCTTGGAGATAAAAGATGCACTTAAAAAGGAACCAATGCTGGAAAGTATAGATTATTCTAATCCTTTCTAGTTATTTTCTTTTGCATCATTTTATACTATTGTTGTAGTTCTATTGCAAAAAAATAAAGATGGTTTTGAATAACCAATATCTTTCTTTAGTAAATCATTGAGGGATATTGAATTAAATTATTTTGTGATGGATCTAAGCATGCATATGCTCTTGAAAAATCTATGAAAAATCTCAAACCTTATCTTATAGGGGCTAAGATTATTGATTTTGTACCAAATACAACTGTTTGAGATATTTTTCTCCAACAAAAAGCATCAAAAAAAGGTGCAGATGGATCAACAAGATGCAAGAGCTTGACACAGAGATACCAAAAACCAAATTGGTTAGAGGTTAGGGGCTAGAAAAATTAATGGCCAAGGAAAATTTGGATGTTGTTGAGGTCCACCAGGTTAGCTTTGCCCCCTTTTTCATTTCATGTCAATTGAAATATTGCTCTTGGTATAAGGACATTGTATTTTATTTAGAAAACATGAATTGTCCTCTTGAATTGAATGATAAGAAAAAGAGGAATTTGAAGCTTTAGGCTCAAAGGTATGCGTTTATCCAAAGATAATTGATGAGGAGAAACCTTGATGGTGTACTCCTAAAATGTTTGAATGAGGAGAATAAAATAATGATTAAATAGAAGAATGCCACCTTTGATTATGTGGCATAAATTATATGTCAAAAACCATTGCCCATAAGGTTATGAGGATGTGTTATTGGTGGCCAATTTTTTTTATGGATGTGGCCAAATTTGTAAAAGGATGTGATGCTTGTCAAAGGTTTTTTGGAAAGTTGAAATTTTTTAGGTGCACTTCCCCTTACAACCATTTAAGTAGAGGCTCCATTATGGTAGTGGGGTATTGACCTCGTAGGGTAAATATAAAAAGAATTTATCAATGGATGTAAGTGGATATTGGTCTAGAAACTTACTACTTTAAAAAATGGGTGGAATCAATTCTTACAAGAAATACTACCTCAAATATAGTGATTGAATTTTTTCTAAATAACATAATCACCAGGTTTGGAGTGCCATCAAGAGTTGTTGACAATACAATGTGTTAAATAGATCCAATGATTTTTTGACATGTGTTCACAATATGGGATCTCCTTAACACATTCATCACCTTATCATCCATAGGTAAATGGACAGGTTGAATCAAGCAACAAATTTATCATGAATATCATAAAAAATGTTAGTGTGAATGGGGTTATTTCCTAACTAGTTATTAGTGAGGACCTATTCACATCATTAATAAGTTTACTTAGGAGTTAGTTTCCTAGGTGGAATTCTAGAAACTAGTATTTAATGGGATCATATCTCATTAATAGGCATGTAGTTATCTAGGCATTTGAAACATCAAAAATAGGGTGCTCCACCTTTCAGGAGATGAAGCACAATGATGGGGTTCCTATTTCACACTCTTATTTCACTCAAGGAAACCCTAGAGATCTCAACCCAAGGATGGAATGAAGGAAAGAGATCTACTAAAGGTTTTCCTAAGGTATGATTAATGGATAAAGAGGGGTTCACCACCAAGCTAGTGCTTGAAAAGACAAATGACATGCAAGACCTAATGATATGCAAAGCTTCACTAAATGACCTATAAATGAATGCAAAATAGAATAGAAAACCGAGAAGTTAGAAGAGGGGCCCCTGAAAACCTGTTGCAACTTGAGTGAAGTCCTAAAATTTTGAAAATGTTGAATTTAAGGCCTACTAGGAATCATACGCCAGACTGGGTGATTTAGTCCTAGATTAGGGTTTCTAGGTAGGAACACAAATCTGGAAGAGACAAGTCTAGAACTCCTAAAAATTACAAATTTCACTATATAGGGACTCATATTCTAGAGGTGGCATATCAGTCTAGTTTGGATTTTTTCAAAGGATCAAGATCTAAATCTGCTCTTCAATCTCTACTTTGTCTTCTTAACCTGATTTTTGGATATGAATTGGAAGATTTTGCTCTGTAGGTGTCCTTTTAATGGTCTTGTAAATAAGGTGACAACTTTTCCAACTTTGCAACTTGAAAAATTCTTTCCAATCTCGCTCCTTAGAGGGTCTTCAACCTAGATCTGCAAATCACACACTAAAGAGAGTGAAAAATGTTGTTTTGTTAGTGGAAAGGGGTTTTCCTTGGTCAAAACCCATTTTGGTAATCAAACCTTGTAATGAAATAAAATGAGATAAAGGAATGATGAATGAAAAAAATGTAATGTTGCAACTCACCAAGTTCTAGAAATAAAAGGTTACAAACATGTATGAAATGGCTCCAATGGATGTAGATCTTGAATCTTGCTTGAATGATATGGATCTTGAATTTAATGCTTGCTTGAAGCATGAAACCCTACATCACAATTGTTAGCTAAAAAAAAACATGATGCATGATGACTTTGACATGATGCTTGATACTTAAATAATGCTCCAAAACACTTGGTAATCAGCTCATGAAGACTCTTGAATTCTCTTGTAAACACTTGAATGCTCTTGTGAACTCAAATTTTCTATAAGGAATGGTCTCATGAAAGTCTTGGATTAAAATGAGTGAAATAACCTTGTATTTATACTTATTTATGCCAAATTTCCCAAAATTACAACACTACAAGCCGACATCAGATCTAGGATAATAAAATCCTGCCAAGAATTTGAATTTAATTTAATTTTAAGCCACACGAGAATCATATGCCAGAAGTGGTGTATGAGTCCCATTATGCTAGGCTATGGGACATATTTTTCAAGAAAAGCTTAGATTCATGTGAAATCCAGATTGAGGCCCAAAAACTTAGGTGGGACCCATGTGCCCAAGATGGCATATGAGACCTAGATCACTAAATCTGGGTCATACAATCCAAAAACACCTGAATTATGATTGGATACTGGTTTATGTTGAGATTATCCTCAAAAAGATGCATTAATTAAGGCTTGTGGATGAAAAATAAGGCCAATTAAGGCATAAAGAAGCCCCATTAATAATGAAAACCCTAGATTATTGTGAAAGTGTGTTGCAACACTTTACAACACCTTAAATAGGGTATAATTAAGTTCATTTAGTTTACAAGTGCCCAAGACCTAATGTGAATGTGTTAAACACATTACAACACTAAATCAAGGCAACATTATGCTTAAATTAACAAGGAGGGCATAAACAAGCACAAAAATGTAGAGGGATACATTTTCCATTGCCACATTTAGCCCCCACTTTAGTGAGAGGAGGAAATTGCTTCCAACTTACACTAAAGTACATACAAACTCGCATCAAGAGGGGTCCAAGTGTACTAGTGCTGGTAAGATAGGGTGACAATGACCAAGAGGGATGATCAAGCCCACAGGATCAAGACCCTATGATGAACCAACATAGGCACACAAGAATGCACATGAAGATGATATAAGGAGCAACAAAAAGGCACAAGCATGCACTGCCAAAGACAAAGAGAACAAAAAAACTAAACAAAAGGGGTGGATCAAGCTTCAACCGTTTGTCCCACATGTTGTGGATAAGATCTAGGTTGTTTTTCCAAAAATGCATGCTCACTTTAACACAACAAAACTCTAGGTTGTCCGCTGGGTGAGTATCCATAGAGGTGAGAAACATACACATGCAACTGATATGTGCTCACACACATAAGAAAGTGGCTATGGGAAATTCATGCCTAATTTAGGCTTCCCATATAACCATACCAAAGCTATACCTCCTGATAAATTTTATAAGGTGCCACACAACGATGAACTTCAAGCTTCATGAGGCAAGTAAAGCTTCGTGTGCTTGAAACTCATGAACAAACAATATGGCTTGACAAGCATGCAAGGTGTGCTATGTAAGGTGGCTCTATAACCAAAATTTGTAAATGCAAAATAGGGAATGTTCAAAGGAGTTTTGCTTAGTTCATGTAAGGTATTAACTTAGGGAACATTGTGCCTAATTTCTCCAAGAGAGGACCAATCAAAGAATAAAAGATTCACAGCTTAGGGGATGTAATGTGTCACATCAAGCCACTAAGAGGAATATGATATGCTAAGAGAGAACATGCTCTTGAGGTACATCACACCCAATGTCACCACAAAGAGAAAGATGCATCACATGAAGTAAGAAGACTACACAATAAAACATGAAATGCAAAAGAATAATGCCAATGTATGCCCCCACTTTAAAGAAATTGCTAAACACCATGCTATGAGAAAATACTTTAAAGTAGCAAATGATAAATGCTAACAATAAAGAGAACATGAGAGCTTATTTGGAAAGCCCTATGCCAAGTCATATGTTTCCAAATAAATCTACGTCATGAAAAGGAAAAGAGGGGTTTCCCCCAAAATAAAACTCCAAACACATGAGGGATCCATGGATTTGGGGTTAGTATGTTCTTGCTACAATATTATTATAGAGCTCAAAATTTTCATCATTCCCCAAATACTCATAGAACAAGAAGAATGACACAAAGAGAGAGAAAACAAAGAAAAGCCTTTCGGGTCAACATGGAAGAGACATGAATGTCTTGACACCTTGCATCATCCCCAAAAGGAAAACACAAGACAAATGAAAAAGATAAAGGACAAGATTTTGGGTCAACATGGAAGAGACATGAATGTCTTGATTCCTTGGGTCATCCCCAAAATGAAAACACAAGACAAATGAAAAGATGAAGGAAAAGGTAAGAGATTTTATGACATAGAGAAGAATGTAGATACAACTAGAGGAATGTCACAAAGAGAGAGAGATACATCAAACAAAATGTTACGGGGGATCACATTATGCACATGCAATCACACAAAAGAAAAATAAATATTGTAAAAGACTAGTAAGGCACATGTGAGTCAACCTATTAGTAGGTCATCCACATCCCAATCGTGTTTATCGTATACAAAAGGTGGACAACTAGCCAAAGGGACAACAAAAAATGCACTACTAGGACAAGGCTATCCAATTCTCGCCAACACTTAGTGCAAGACAAGAATGAGCAGAGGTAGGTGATGGGAAAGAGCTCCTTGCATTTTGAAATGATTTGAAATAAATGTAAAACATGCAATAGTGAGAATATGATGATTCTTCAACTATTACATGGAAAGGAGTGAAAAGGTCTTGCTTTAAGGGACTATTTCTATGATATCAAACTTTTTAAATATTTGTTTTAAAGCATGACACTCATCAGTACTGTCTCCAAGAACTCTATGGTATCGATAATGTGATGTGTTTGTATTCTTAGGATTTGGAGATCGATCATCTCGTATGGGTGGTAATGTAATCAATCCTTGGTTTTAAAGTATTTGCAAAGTTCTTTCAATGGTAGTTGGTGGACAAGGGAATTTTAGTTTCTTTATTTTGTAAGGCCTTCGTTGCTTGCTAGATTCACCAACTTCTTGAGTTGAAAGTTGAGGAGGAGGATCTAAGACAATCCCATCATCATTATCATTGTTAGGAGCCATTGGTTGTTCTTTAGGAAGGAGGGTACTCATGTTGAGAGGAGGACCTTGATATCCTAATACCTTAGTATCTTCAATTAGTATTTGCTCTAAGAATTGATGAATTTTATGTTCACTTGTTGTATCACATCCTTGTTTGCTTAAGATTGTGAATATTTTTCCATATGTGTCTTCTAGATTGATGTGAGTTTTTGTCATTTTGTTAACATAAAATGGTTGAATGTTTGCTTGACTAGAGGAACTAGGTTCACCTATTGTAGGGAACTTAGGTTCGGTTTGTGTTTCAGTTTCAGGATGTAGGTAACCAAACATATCAAGTGGTGGTATTATACAGGGTTTTGGTTGATTCATGGAAGGATAAAAGGATGTATTAGTCTCAAGGTTATTAAGGAAATAATTTAGGGATTTATTCATGCTGTAACCATATTCTCCAATGATGTCAAAATCATAAGGAGGACATTCATTAGGAGTTGAGTGAGCATGATTAAGTTCAATTTCATTAGGGTTATTTCCAAAAGAACAACTTGACACATCTACTAAGGACTTCAAGGACATCCAAAACTTACCAAAGCATATATCCATGATGAAATGTAATGTAAGAACTTAGAGTTAAAGATCTAAATGCAGATATGAAATTATGCAATGTATGTAATGAACCAAGCAAAGGTAGATACAATGAAATGAAAGTAACAAAACTCTATAAACTGAAACATAGAAACATAGAATTTAATGTTGGAAAATGCAGTCTAAAATCTAAAATGAGACTAAATCGCCTAGAGGGGCGTATGATTCCCAAATAGGGTTTTTTAGAGGTTTACATGCTGAATAAAAGTCACCACAGAATACCCAAAAATTAGGCAAAATATCCTATACTCGGATTAAATTTCCCATAGGGGCATATAAGTCCCAGTTTAGGGTTTTTATAAAGATTTCAAAAAATTCTAAGTGAAAATTATGCTTTTTGATTTAGATGATGTCTAAACTAAGTGAAAATGCAAATTTAAGATGAAATTCAATGATGCAAGATGCAAGAAAAAAATGCAACCTATATGAACTTTCACTAATGCAAGATTTAGAAACCCTAGAATACCAATTAACTAATGCCAACCCTAATGCAATGTTAATGCAAGCTAGATATAGGATGATGATGCACTCCAAATAAAAATTAAGATGTTCTAAATGTAGGTTCACCAAAATGAGACAACAGGAATAGGGTGCTCTACCTTTGAGGAGATGAAGCACAATGATGGGGTTCCTATTTCACACTCTTGTTTCACTCAAGGAAATCCTAGAGATCTCAACCCAAGGATGGAATGAAGGAAAGAGATCTGCTAAAGGTTGTCCTAATGTATGATTAATGACTAAAGAGGGGTTCACCACCAAGCCAGTGCTTGAAAAGAGAAATGACATGCAAGACCTAATAATATGCAAAGATTTGCTAAATGAACTAGAAATGAATGCAAAACATAATAGAAAATTGAGAAGTTAGAAGAGGGGAACCTAGAAACCTGTAGCAAATTGAATGAAGTCTTGAAATGCTAAAAATGTTGAATTTAAGGCCTACTGGGACTCATACACCAAACTAGACAATTTAGTCCCAGATTAGGGTTTCTAGGTAGGAACATAAATTTGGCAGAGACAAGTCTAGAAATTCTAAAAAACTACAAATTCCACTATACTGGGACTCATACGCTAGAGGTGGCATAATAGTCCAGTTTGGATTTTTGGGAGGTTCAGGATCTAAATCTACTCTTCAATCTCTTCTTTGTCTTCTTAACCTAGTTTCTGGATCTAAATTGGAAGATTTTGCTCTATAGGAGTCCTTTAAATGGTCTTGTAAACAAGGTGGCAACTTTGACAACTTTGCAACTTGACAACTTCTTTCCAATCTTTCTCCTTAGAGGGTATTCAACCTAGATATGCAAATCACACACTAAAGAGAGGGAAAAATGTTGTTTTGTTAGTGGAAAGGGGTTTTCCTTGGTCAAAACCCATTTTGGTAATCAAACCTTGTAATGAAATAAATGAGATAAAGGAATGATGAATGAACAAAATGTAATGTTTCAAATCACCAAACACTAGAAATAAAAATTTGCAACATGTATGAAATGGCTCCAATGGATGTAGATCTTGAATCTTTCTTGAATTATATGGATCTTGAATTGAATGCTTGCTTGAATCATGAAACCCTACATCACAATTGTTATCTCAAAAACAAACATGATGCATGATGACTTTGACATGGTGCTTGATACTTGAATAATGCTCCAAAACACTTGATAATCAACTCTTGAAGACTCTTGAATGCTCTTGTAAACAATTGAATGCTCTTGTGAACTCAAATTCGCTATAAGGAATGGTCTCATGAAAGTATTGGATTGAAATGAGTGAAATAACCTTGTATTTATACTTGTTTATGCCAAATTTCCCAAAATTACAACACTACAAGCCAACATCAGATCTATGAGAATAAAATACTACCAAGAATTTGAATTTAATTTAATTTTAAGCCACATGGGATTCATATGCTAAAAGTGGTTTATGAGTCCTATTAGGCTAGGCTATGGGACACTTTTTTCAAGAAAAGCTTAAATTCATGTGAAATCCAAATCGGGGCCCAAAACATAAGTGTGACCCATATGCCCAAGGTGGTGTGTGAGTCCCAGATCACTAAATCTGGGCCATACAATCCAAAAACACCTGAATTATGATTGGATGTTGGTTTATGTTGAGATTATCCTTGAAAAGATGCATTAATTAAGGTTTGTGGATGTAAAATAAGGCCAATTAAAGAATAAAGAATCCCAATTAATAATTAAAACCTTAGATTAGTGTGAACGTGTGGTACAACACTTTACAACACCTTAAATAAGGTACAATTAAGTTTATTTAGTTCAAAGGGCCCAAGACCTAATGTGAATGTGTTAAACACATTACAACACTAAATTAAAGTAACATTATGCTTAAATTAACAAAGAGGACCTAAACAAGCATGGAAATCTAGAGGGATACACTTTTTCATTGCCACAACATTTAATATTTCATGCATGCCTTTATAATTGTGCATTAAGTATTTAATGATTGTAACCAAGGTGGTTATCTAACTACCACTCTCCTTTCCTATATAAGGAATGCTCTTGTACATTTGTAAATCATTCTAGATCAATCAATCATAGATCATCATTTGATCAAGTTCTCTTCTTGCTCATAGTACACTACTTTCTTATTCATGTGGATGGTATTCTTCTTGGTTGATCCTTTGAAGTGTGCGTAGCTTCATCTAGGTTATTGTTCATATTTCCAACAAAAAAATCCAAAATTAAACAAGAAAAGGTGGGATGATAAGTTAAAATTTGTTGTTTGGGAAGATAGGGTAACCTACAAGAAGGATATTGGGAAGATTCAACTAGTATATTGGGATGAAGCCAAATTGTCAATTAGTCTTGAATTTCTAGTCTATAAGTTGCCACAATAGATTTAAGGAGAAGATGAAAGTTTTGTCTCCAAAAGAATTCATGAGTTGAATGAATTAGAAGAAATCAAGAGGGGTGCCCATGAGAGAAATTTATCAAGGCAACAAAAGGTGAAGTGTCTCTTTAATAAGAGGGTTATCAAGAGGGAGTTTTAGATTGGGGATCTTATCCTCATGTAGAATTCTAGGATAGAAGACAAAGGGAATCATGGAAAACTTGATGCCTTATGGGTTGGGCCCTATAAAATTGCTTAAAAATATGGTCAAAGAATATTCTTCATCAAAATCCTGAATGGAAATTTCATGGAGCTACCAATTCCTGATCAACATCTCAAGCACTACTTCTCCTAAATGTGAGGTTCTATGAACCTTTGTATCATATATTCTTTTCTATTGTGTTCTCGTGCAATCATGGACATTTTTTGTCATGATGTGTTTGTTACCCTCAATCTTTTTTGTTCCCCTTTTTGGTTCACTACCTAGAGATCAAGATTCTTGTTGTGCTTGCAAGAGACACACGTCCCTAACTTCAGCCAATGTTAGCACTTAAAAATATTGAGTGAGTGTATAATTATCCATGTTGTCCCCTTGTTCTCTCCATTATTTTTGGTCAATCTAAGAAATTTCATTATTGTATCATGCTCAAGTCCCTTAGGTGGTTGCATTACCTCTTTATTGGGCTATGGTTAAAAACCCATTTTATAGAATGTCCAAGAGTTAGCCTTTTTCCCCTTCTTTATTTCTTTCTCCATGTCCTTTCAAGGATTATAGCCCCAAAAAACATTTGGACCAAGTCTAGATGTCCCTGATCTCCTCTTCTTCCTTTTTTCCTTTTGTACTGTTACCACCGTTTTTGTCCCTTTGCAAAAAACGTGTTCACTTACTCAAATTTTGGCTAAGTATGAAAGTTTTCGGTCTTTCTTGTGGTTTTTAAAAGTCTGTTGACCCTCACCCAGGTTGTTAAAACCTCACTCTTGTCTAATATGTTGAAACATATTCCTTAGAGTCATTGGTCTTTGTCAAGTTCATAAATGTTTGTCAATCTGAAAGAGTTGTCCCAACTTTTGTAAGTCTTTCCCAAGTTAAATAATTTCAGAGTTTCACAATTGTTATGAAATTTTCTTTGGCCTCCAATGAGGTTATCCAAACTTCTTTCTCTTCCACTTGATGGTGATGACAACTTTTTTCTAAGGAGTGATGTGGAGAATATGTTAAGGATAAAGTATTTCGGTATTTTATAGTGGTTATGAAACTTTCGTCAGTCTTCGACAAGGTTACAAGAAATTTCCATTTTTCTGAAAAGGTGTTTCTTAACAATTCCTTTTTCAAATATTTAAAAAGTGGTTGAAATGAAAGATAAACATGAAGGGTTACACGCATCAAGCTCAATAGAAGAATGTGTTAACTACCCATCCAATCAAGAATTAATTGTGGGATGTTTTAAATTGTTTCAAGCCATTGAGAAATACATATTTCAGCTGAGACAGGATAAAGGATTGGAGTAAAGTAGAGAGATGAATTCTTGCAATTGTTAGTTCCTGGAGCTAAAAATGCATTAAAGGTACTATTTTTTTCTTGAATAAGCTATAAATTGCTGGGAATTTTTTTTTTTGATTGATAAAAGGTCATTATTTTATTAACTATGATTAAAAAAGCATTACAAAACATAAAGATGCTCAAAAATCAGAGCCCCCCGGTAATCATCATCTAAATCTCAACCCGGTAAACCAGAGAGAGCTACCCAAAAAACCTTGCCAAACATTGCATCAATCCCTCCTTTGACCCAATTAAACATTACATCCACAGGGATTGCAAGAAGCAAAACAACATTCATGCCAAAAAGCTTAAAGCAAACAGTTCCAAAACATGATTCACCAGCCTTTTACAGAACAAAACCTTCGTTCGCTTTTCCGCATTGTTCATCTTCATATTCTCCTTCCAGTCGTAGCTTTCCCTACACCCTTTCCTTCCACTCCCCCCATGTTTTCTTCCCACCACAAGCTACCTTTCACCAAAAAGCACTTTCACCATCACCAAAAAGGCCACCCTATTCACTTAAACACCACCTCTCCCTGACCTCCCTCCTCGAGCTCTTCCTCTACGATCAGAATGCTTTCGCCTTGGGATTTGATGGAGCTGGGTAATGTCCCTCCGTCATTCTGCAGCTTCTTGTTGGCGCAACACTAACTTTAGGTTCTCCCAGGTTGCTAAAATTCCCAACTTGTAGACTTCTCGGTCCACTCTCCTCTGCCATCTCACAAAGGGAATTAACCCTTCTTTTGTGGCCTTGTCGATATCCTCGATACCTTCCGAGACATCATATCCTTTACCTGGAACTGCCCACTCTAGCAGGGACTCCATTTTCCTGAGTAAATCCTCCACAAACAATGACTTCTCCCATTTTACCACCTCTATTTCTTCATTTAATTCAAGACCCCATGCAAATAACATAGAGGCAATGTCCACATTCATTCTACCTCTATGAGTGGCCATCATGAAATGCTCACCCAAGGCCTCCAGGACCACCTCCACCACCTCGTCATGAGGATTTTTCAATAAAAAATTCAACCTGAAAGCTGACAATGGCCCAAAAAACCTTTTTGTTGAAGTTTCGTTGAGAATCCATACATCGCTTCCATTTTCACCCTACTTTTGTGTTGTTTTTAAAAAAAAAAAAAAAAAATAGCAACCACCACATCTGAACCACTCCTTCGCCGGAAATAAAAAGAAACAATGCTACTTCATTTTAAAAAACCCCACCTACAAGCCAACCTATCTTTCCATCCGCCCCGTCCTGCCCCTGAGAAAACAATTACAACACTTGCCGCCACCTTCACCTGAACGGACTTAAGAGCAACAAAGAAGAGTACCCAAGAGTATCACACGCAGATTATGTTGTCTAGATACCCAAACGGAAAATGATGAGAGCCAATCGTGCTTATCCCAACTTGCATCAACAGTTAGCATAATAAATATAACACTAGGCATTATAATAACCGTTTGTACTTAAACAGTACTTTCCTAACATCGCTTGAAAGGTGGCCCGTCCTCAACCAACCTCAAACTCCACCAACTAGTACCAATCCCTCGTGCAAAATAATTATGGCCATTCCGCTGGCAATACCACCTGACGAAAATCCTCAAAATGGGTTTCACCAATCACTTCAAAAGATGTCGCCCACTTAGAAAGGCAATCCGCTTCCCCATTGCCAGCTTGGTGAATGTGACAAACTTACAATTTTTCAAGAAAACTTAAATCATTTAAAATTGCGTGGATAAAATCCTACAGGTGCCACGCCGAAGCCCCACCATTTATGATTGCTTGAATAATAACCATAGAGTCTCCTTCCAAATTCAGATTTCTAACTCCCATCATTCTCACCAGTCCTACAACCAATAAGGCTGCCTTAGCTTCAACAACATTATTTGTGCCATCCTCCAACTTTCTAGCTCCAAAAGCTATCAAGTTACCTTGATTGTCATG
The DNA here is from genome assembly GCA_007258455.2 of Sequoia sempervirens. Taxonomy (NCBI): domain Eukaryota; kingdom Viridiplantae; phylum Streptophyta; class Pinopsida; order Cupressales; family Cupressaceae; genus Sequoia; species Sequoia sempervirens. The sequence goes on from VDFB02000363.1 coordinate 70,702,621, forward strand.
AATTATAGCCCCTGCACCTAAGGGCCTCGGGTTGCCCTTGGAAGCCCCATCAAAATTTGCTTTGAACCACCCTTCCTGTGGCTTTTCCCAAACAACCTCCTTCATAGAAACCTGCACCCCATTCAACCCCACTTCTGATTTCCTAGGCTTTACCTTCAGCCCTGGCCACACCCTTTGAAACTTGCTATCCTCCACTAAAAAAGGACAATTTTGAAGTTGAAGTTGTGAAGCCGCTGAATTCACCACTTCCGTGATTGCTTGATCAATTCTATTTTTAATCCTAGAAACTGTTTCTTTTTAATCCTCAAAAATCCTTCTGTTCCGCTCCTTCCATAATTCCCAAATCACAAGAGATGGGCTTGCCACCCAAACACTTGAGAAAAGAGAAAAACTAGGAGGGTGTGGCCATCCTTCAAAGACACCCTTCACTGAGTTTTGAAAAGGACCCTGCCAACCAAGATTTAGCGTGTGGGAATCCCAACAAGTAGCAGCAACTTTCCAGTGTAGAAGCAAGTGATCTGTTGATTCTTCTGCCCCTTCAGATAAAACACACTAATTTGGACCTACAAAACCCAACCTCTTCCTCCTTTCACCAGAAAGAATATGCCCCTTCACTGCTAGCCATGCAAAAGCACCTGCCTTGGGAAAACACTCCTTACTCCAACATAATCTTTTTGCCCAAAATATTTCACCCTCTAAAGAGTCCAGAAGCTGATATCCAACCTTGACCAAGTAATTCCCATTCACTGACCCACACCAAACCACCTTGTCAATAGTGTTAGTAGGTAGAACTTGACGCCCCCTAAAAATATCCTTCATTTTTTGAATTTGAAAGTCAGAAAGCTCCGCAAAGGCCACTTCTTTCCATCCCCACTCCGGGCCGAAGGAACTCCTTTTCAGCTCTAAGTAATTACTCACTTTATCACCCCACTTTTGGATAAAAAATTATCTTAGCTCCTGTATTCCTTCCTCCTCCCTTAAAATTGGATACCCATTCCACGAATCATCCCAAAACTTGGCATTTAACCCATCCCCAATCTGCCAGGTTATATGATTAGTAATTACTATCCTACAAGAAACTATAAAGTTCCAAATAGCTGATCCCTTCATTAGATTCCTAATGGTGAAAATCCGATTATCAGCCATAGAGTCCAAATATTTTGCTTTCAAGATTTTGACCCCTATGAGGTTAGGGTTTGTATAGATACTCCACACCAACTTAGCACTCAGAGCTCCATTCATCAAATGCCAATCTCTCAAACCAACCCCCCCTTTTTCTTTGGTTCTACAAATTTTCTCCCATGCCAACAATGAGATTTTATCTTGTTCATTTGCACCTTTCCAGAAAAATTTCCACATCCTCTACCCTATTAATTTCACCACCTTCTTCGGTATTTTCAAACACATCATGAAGAAGGCTGGAATGGTCGAGATCACACTTTTTAACATGAGAATGTGACCAGCAGCCGTTAGCCATTTACTTTTCCAACCGTCCATCCTGCTTAAGCAACTATCCACCAAATCTTTCCACATACCAGCTTTATTGTCTCCCCCAAACAGAGGTATTCCTAAAAACTTACTCCGGAGCGATCCCACACGCATCCCCAAAATCCTACAAATTTCAAGTTGTTTAACAATGGGAACATGAAAGAAAAAAATCTCTAACTTCCGCCAATTGATGCATTGACCGGAAGCCCACCCATACTCATTAAGAGATTCTTTCATAACCCGAGCTTCTCTATTATTTGCATCCCCCAACAGAAAAGTGTCATCAAAAAATTGAAGATGCAAAATCGGACCAACCCCTTCAGCAACGGCAATACCTTTCCACTACCCACTACACCTTTTCTTAACTATCAACCTCCCTAAAGATTCAGCCAGGATAATAAAAAGGAAGGGAGAGATGGGATCACCTTGCCTGATCCCCTTACTGGATTAAAAAAAAAACCTTGGGGGCTGCCATTTAACAACACTAAAAAATGAGGAGTGCTAACACAACTCCGAATCCATGCAACCCACTCTTTGTAGAAACCAAACTTCTCTAGGACCTTCAAGAGGAAACCCCTATTTACTTCATCATAAGCCCGTTTAATATCTAATTTCACCATCATCTTCTCCACTTTTTCCAATCTTACCGAATGAATAGCTTCATGGACAACAATCACCCCTTCAAAAATAGACCTATTTGGAGAAAAACCACTCTGCTCTACTGAGATCACCGAAGGCAAGAATTTTTTCAGCCTCTTAGCAATCACTTTGGAAATTACCTTGTAAATAGTGTTGCATACAGAAATTGGATGATAGTCTTCAAACGAGATTACCTTTGATCATTTTGGGACCAAGGCAATGAATGTATTGTTCAAATCCTTTAGGACAAACCCATTGCCCCTTGATTCTTCTACCACTTCCCAGATATCCTGAGCAAAGATATCCCAGAATTTTTGGAAGAAAAAGGCTGGAAAGCCATCCAGCCCTGGAGCCTTATCTCCCCCTAGCCTGAACACAACCTTTTTCACCTCTTTTAAAGAGACTCTTTCCATCAACATAACATTTTGAGCCTCTGAAACCACATTAGGAATGTTGTCCAAGATCCTCCAAGCTTGATTTTCCCCATCACTATTTCCCTTGCATAAACCTGAGAAATTTTTTACTGCTGCTTTTGTTATCTGTTCACTATCTGACAACACATTCCCATCCCCATCCTTGATTGAGAAAACCTTGTTGCTTTCCCTACAAACTTTCACTGAGTTGTGAAAGAACCTTGTATTTCTGTCCCCCTCTTTTAACCAACACTCCCTTGATTTCTGCTTCCAATAAACTTCCTCACGAGCTAAAATTTCTGAATATTATTTGTTCAAGAGATTTTACAGCTCAAAATCCTCTTCAAACATCCCTCTTTCAATGATTTTTGAATGAAGAAGCTTTAACTCCTCTTCCAACCTTAGCTTCTCAACAAAAATGTTTTTAAAGGATTCCCTATTCGACCTCTTTAGTTGCTCTTTAAGAAATTATAGATTCTTAAAAAAGATATAGGCTTTACTTCCATACCTTTCAGGGGCATTTCTCCACCAACCAGCCACTAACTCCTAAAAGCCTTTCGCCCGCAACCACATTGCCTCAAACTTGAAAGGGAATCTTATCAGAGTTAACTCCTCTTGAATTCTCAACCCTATCAGATAATGGTCTGATCTAGTTATGGGAGTTACCTCTGCTTCACACAACCACTATTGTGCAGCCCAATCCCCTACCAGGAAGAAGCGATCTAGCTTCTCAACAATGTTCAAGAAACCACTTCTCCTATTCGTCCAGGTGAATTCACCATTTCTGAACAAAAGTTCAAATAGACCATTCTTTATAACAAAAGCACTAAAATCCCTTTGAATTTGGCTAGCCCAACAAACACCGCCAAGCTTGTCTGACGGTTTCAAGATAGCATTAAAATCACCACTTAAGAGGAACATATTGCCACCTTCAATTCTCAAAACATTAGATAACTCCTTCCAGAGCTGGTTCTTCTGAATAACCCCTGATGGACCATAGATATTAAGGATGAAGAAACTAGCTCGCAACTGCTTAGATTCTGCACAAACCCATTGCCAAAACCTTTCTTGCCTCACAACTCTAACATTTACAAGGGCTTCATCCCACAGTATGCCAAGACCACCTAAAGCCCCGACAACACCTGAAAGACAACCTTTCCATCTGCCAAAATGCTTAAGGAATAAGTCAAAATCCTGCTCCTTAACTTTAGTCTCTTGCAATAAAACTAAAGCCGACCTCGTTTGATCAAAACAACGCTTGATCAAATGGATTTTGTCAGGGGCATTGCAGCCCATGACATTCCACGATAGGATTTTCATGGCTGCCAGGAAAAGGCATAGCCTTTTCCTGATCTCAATTTGCTTTGTCCAATAGCATTCCCTACCATTTCAAGGCGCATCTTATTGGTTTTTGTACCACGCCTCCTCTTCTCACCTACCTTTACCTTACTTGTTTGAGCGGAGGATTGTTCAATAGTTCTCTTTTCCACTATGCCAATTTGATCTTTAAGACCTAGCAAATCTTCACCCCCAACCTCCTCATCTAATTCTATTTCTGAGTCCAAGTCTTCCAGAGATCCTCCACTATCTTTAACACCTTTAGAAGCACTATCTAGATTCCAAATAGGAGAGATCAGGATATCCTTAAATACTACCTCCTCAGAACCATTAGGACTGTCGACCACTTCCTACATTGGCACTACCACCTGCTCCTTTATTCCCAATTCTGAAGCCTTTTGAGGACAAAAATCATCCTGATTTTCTTCACGACCATTTCCAAAAGCTTTAGAAGTACCCATTTGAGGGGGGGAGGCTGGGTCTTCAAGAGTAAGCAGCTTCACAGCCATAGTTCCACCTACCCAAACTCCCGAACTCCTACCTATCTCTTCCCCAAAGGGGGAAGAGGATGTTTTTACCAACTCACCTTCCTCATTAGCCCTATCCTTATTTAAAACCCTTTGGATACCTTTGGGGGTGGCCAGCGTTTGCTCTGTTTCATCATAATCACTAACCCTAATAGTTTATTTAGAAGCCAACCCCTCTAAATCCAAACTTTGGGATTTCATTTCACACTTAAGTTCATGAAGAAAAATGATTGCTTGTTTCCTCTCTTCACCCCATGAGAGAGTTTCCAATTCACTCTCTTGATTATCATCTTTCAATAAGAACTCTAGGGAGCCCCATTCCTTGGACGCTCCCCATTCTTCAATGGCGATTTCCTTTGTGAGGGCTATCACTTCCTCCGTAGGGATATTTTGGGCAACTCCTTTCCCTTTAGACCCCTGTTGGCATTGGTATTTAGAATGATCTTTTCCTAAAAAACTCACACAAGAAAACTTATGATATTCCACCACTAGATTCTGACACCACATGCCTTCCCCAAATTTCAACTCTATCATTTTCGGTAAAGGGTGGATTATCTGCCTTAGAATGCAGATCCTAGGGAACATGCTGTAGTTCACTTTCTCTACCACCACCACCTCTGACTTCACAAAAGCACCCAACTTATTTCCTATATTTCTTAGGGTTTCTTGATCCCAATATTCTTGAGGGAGATTTTTCAAGCTGATCCAAATAGGTATCTCCTCTGTATTTGCAGTATTAGGATCAAATTTTGGGGTCCAATCCAAAATAAACAAGCCCTTGCCTTCCATTATGAAAGGGCCACTATTTAAAATCCAGTCTTTACCCTGAGTTGTTTGGCAATCAATCAGATAAAAACCATTCTCCAGGGTTTTTATTTCACAACCTTTTCCCCAGTTATCATCACAGCACACCTTAACTTTAGTGAATGCCGACCACTGCCCACCCCATCACATAAAAAAGGAACGAGCTTTAAAGACACTCACAAATTCATTCCATTCACTATTATCTACCAGAAGAGTCACCATTGTGGTATGGAGAAAGTTTTTAAGTACCTGACTTGTCTCACCCTTCTCTGATTGGTTCTTTGGACGCCATAATTTCTTTTCCATCTATTTGAAATCCACATGCCCCTTTGAGTATGTTGAATGAAAATTTCCCACATTTTCCACCTCTTGCACATTCGAGCGGAAAAACTCTCTAGATCCCCCATTTCTACCTCGCTGATTAACTGGAGCCTGTGAAGCCTTGACGGTGCTATTACACCTACCTTCTTGGTTATTTCTCCCTCGCCGCCTGTTGAAAGGCCATCGAGCTTTCCTTCCATCATACTGTAAGCCATGGTGTCTGCGAAAACCCTGTCTGGACCATTGCTCCACCATTCTTTCTGTCCAAATTACTAGGAATTCTATTTTGAAGAAAAGAACTGTACTAGCATAAGTCTTCCCTTGCGAATTGTGCATATATCCTAGGGTTTTAGCCATATGAAATATACATATCAGGGCTACAAATATGTTTCCGACATAACTAGTTGCATGTCAAAAATTATGGACACCAAGCTAGGGCATGTGATCTTAGGAAATTTTTGGGAGAGAATTGGAAAGCCTAACTCTCCCCCCATTATGTAGAGGTTGATTGAAATTGGGTTATTGCAAGCATTCATTTTTCCTATTGTAATTCAATGTCTAGATTTAATAGTGGAATGCATTAAACATTATGAGTATGAGACATGAGAAGTCAGGACTAGTGATAATAGATTGGTAGTGAAAATATAGAGAGACACTTTTTCCTCATGTCTAAAAATCCCTAAGAGAGAGTGGTACTCGGTATTTGATTTCACTATGTTGCGTACTTTTTTTTTATTTTAAAAAAAGGTTAGTATAGGAACAAAATTTCTAGAGAATGGCTTGTTGCACATAGGAAGGGTAAATCTCAGTTACATAGGAACCTACACAGGAACCATTTTGTAAATGAGATTTATGATATTATTGTACTCTTGCATAGGTTGAAGGGAAACAAAAAAGTTCATGAATTCGAAAAGTGGATGCATTTCTTTGTTCAAATTATACCTGGGGGGACAAAATTATCCAATTAGGCTCAACTTATCAGTGATAAAATACATCACATGATCAACCACTTTTGACTTAACAAGTTCTTTTGTATGTTATCATACCTAATTTATGCAATTGCTAATGCAAGACCCTAGCTGGGATTGAGACCAAGTTCATATCCATGAGAGGAAGTCTCAATATTTGACTACTATGACAAGCTGCAATTGGGAAAGAGCTAATTTCATCACAAGAGGATTATTGATACTTTTACCATGAGAGTAACTCATGAAATATAGGGGGATGTTGGCTTAAGGCTTACTCTTGAATCCATACAATTGATTGATACTTATGGGAGACATTTCATACAATTCCAAAGGTTCTTGTTGGTGTAAATAAAGTCTTGTACCTAGTTAATTCATTACTATGGGACTTATTTACACATGTTAAGTTAGGTCATAGGAAGGAATATTTCTAGTAGGTGTTAGTTTTCATTAGTTGTTATCTTATCTTTTGACAACTACTACATGTGAACCTAGGTAAGTGTGATTAGTTGTCTCATGCCATATGATTAAGACACTTGTCATAATCCTATGAAATCTTGCATCTCACCTTGGCTATATAACTAAGGGGTCTCTCTAATTGTAATCAATCATCTCATATCATTGACATTGAATACAGTTTATTCTTGTCACATCATATTCTCTCTCTTTTGTTTTTTCCTCCTCACCTTTTGCATTTTTGGTTTTTGAAGGAAAACTTTGAAGCTTCATATCTTGCTCATTTTGACTCCTTTTTTTGAGCAATTAATTTTTAATTTGGGATAATTTTTCATGCTCTTCATAGTGGTGCAATCAATTTTTGGTTTTGGTGTCTGGTTTTTCCATAATTTTCAGATTCTTACAGGTGTTGCTACTTCGTCCTCATTTTGGGAACTTTCAGAGTTCATATCTTGCTCCTATGATAACATTTTTGAGTGCAGTTTTTTTTTAAAGTGCATGATTTTTCGTGTACTTTTTAGTGGTATGATCAGATTGATATAATTTTGTACCAAAATTTTTACTTTATTCTATGGCCTATTTTGGGCATTTGCATGTACCAAGATCAAGACCACTTCATTGTTTTTGGCAAGTGGTAATTGTAAATGCACTACTCTTAAAGTTCCAAATCAGATATTGCTTTGGGGGGTTTCTTCATTGAGTAATTTAGGGGGGTAATCTTGCAGTGGTTGCTTGCATTCTTTTGCTTGGTTTGTGTTCTTGCAATGGGGAAATCTCAAATTGAACTCCTAACTCCACCCAATTATGCTACATGGAGAAAATCAGTATGGAACTATCTCATTATGAAAGGTATAATAGGTCATCTAAAGGACACTTCATACATCTAAAAATGGTCAGTTAATCAAGCCTACTAATTAATTAAATATGAATTATTTAATTAATCTTCTAAAGTCATCTATATATAAATAAATTTAATTATTTATTTATATCTTTCACTTTCTAATTCTTCTAATTTAATTAATTAAATAAATTTATTTAATTATTACCAACTTCCATATTCCTCTTAATTAAATTAAATAATTTTTATAATTTGTTTAAGTTAATTATCATATTATTCATAATTTGAATGTTTAAATTTGAATAATTGAATATTCCTCCAAATACCTTCTTCATCTCATAGTTAAATTAAATATTACAAATATTTAATTTAACACCTTTTCTCACTCCACACATAATTAAATTATTTTAATATTTAATTACCTTCCATTTTCATCTTTCACACATAATTAAATATTAAATATTTAATTATGGAAACTTCTAAAATCTTTGTCACATTTAATTAAATAAATTTATTTATTTAACTATGGGATTTATCTTCAATTATCAACTAACTCCTCAAATGACAACTTTCCTTCAATTTTGAGTGGAAAAGATTGTGTAGGAGGAAACATCTTCCATTATTCTCTCAACCTTCCATATTTCTCTCAAACTTCCAAATCTCTCATCGTTCATCTTGAAAGGCTTGATTTCAATCGTTGATCTTTGCCAACTAGATTATTGCCTCCAAAACCCTATAAATACAACCTTTTTGTGAGTTGAAAATGATCCTAGATTTTGTGAATTTAATGCTATTTTTATAGTTGCATTCTAATCAACATTTAGCAATCTTTTCAGGCATTTTTATTTCAAATTCATAGCATCTTAGTTTTCACATCATAGCTTAAATCATTTAGCAAATATACATGCTGCATAAGCTTGTTCTCCGAAGTTGTCATTCTAACAAGTTGTTGCTTACACCAACTAAGGGCCAGTAATTGCAATGAATCCTTGGAGCTAGATCGCAATAAGACACTTTCGAAGGAGCTGCTATTTTAAGAGTTTTCTTTACTTTTCAATTAGTTTCCTTTGATTTAATATCTTATTGGTGTGTTGGTTTATATTTCTTTAGTTAGCTCACATAATTTCAATCACATAGACACCATTCAAAAACCTACTGATACTAAAGAATTGGCAAGGTGGGAAATTGATCGTGAGAAAACACTTGGATGCATATGTTCATTAGTCTCATTTGATTTACAATTTCATATTGAATCATGTAATACACCTAAAGAAGCTTGGGAGACTTTTGAAAAATTGTATGGTAAAATAGATAAGATTAGGGTTATCAGATTGATAATGATTTGATGAATCTTGATCCTAAAAGTTTTGACCACATCCAAGACTGCATCTCAAAAATAAAGCAACTAAGATCACAGTTGAAAGAATGTAGCATTGATAAAGAGGATTTACAATTAATTCTAAATGTATTATCCAAGCTTGGTCCTAAGTATTCAATGTTTGTTTCTAGCTTTCATACCCATCAAATTTCTATGGGAGCATCATATGTTGATCCTAAGTTTGATGACTTTGCAAATCTCTTAATCCAAGAGGAAGCTAAGTTAATGAACATGGCTCTAATCAAGTCTTCCAAGTCACATGCATTGGTGGCTAGTGAGTCAAAGGTACAAAAAGAATCAGGGAATCTTGATAAGAAGCAAAAGAAGAAAAAGAACAAGCCATAGAAAGAATCAGAATCCTCATCCTCAAAATGAGAATCATCTAAGAAGGAGAGGCCTTTTTGTGCATATTGCAAGAAGGATGGACATGAAGAACACTATTGTTATAAGAAGGATATTGATGAGTTGAAAAATATTCTTAAAAAGAATCACATTGATTTTCCTTCTAGAATGTCTAAATCTTCTTCTCCTTCTATTTCAAAATAGCCTAAAAAGGACAAAGGTCATGCATCTACATAAGGAAATAAAGGACAAGCTCTTTGCGCTCTTTTAGGTCTAGGATCAGGGAGATGACTTCTAGATTCAAGAGAATCCCATCATGCGGCATCTTCATAGTCTATATTCTCTTCATTTCAGCCTTGTACTATGTCTCCTATCTTAATGGGAAACAATACGGACATGAGTGTAATTGGGAAGGGATCTATTAGTTTTGGGGATAACACTTTTCAGGATGTTTTGTGTGTTCCTCATTTGAAGAACAATATTCTTTCTATTTATCAAATTAAACATGGTGGAGATGGGAGAAATATGGAGTTCACACCTGATGTTGTCATCATTCGAGACTTGGAGACTAGATAGATCATTGCTACCGGGGTGGTTGATCATTCATCTCGGTTGTATACCTTTGCAGATTTTTCTTCTAATGGTGACATTATTCCTTCGATTGTTGATCACAAGAACCATGACTCAAAGGAGACATTTGGCTTCTTGAACTTGGGAGTTCTCACATTAGATCAAGTTCTTGAGCCATGCATTTCATCTCCTCCATCTACTGTTGCAGCTGATGATGCTTGTGTTGCTATAGTTTTGGATCCTTGTGATTTAGTGCAATAGGATCCTAATAGTCTTTCAGATTTGGCTACTTTGGATGGCTTCTTGATAGGTATTTCAGACTTGTTTGTGGAGTCTCATCTTGCAGATTTGGGAGACATCCTTGATAGCATTCATCTTCTCTTTGATGAAGATGCTCCTTCTTCAATTGTTGCAAGGGAACACTTTGACCCTCTTGTTCATTCTCTACATGATCATTCTTTGTAGATTGGTGTGAGTGTGGATACTTTTGGACAACATTTGAAGGAGGCTTCTTTGTCTTCAGAGGGGATATCTGTGTCTTTGGATCGTATTCTACATTCATCTCTACTAGATGTTGGATTGTCCTCTTTAGCAGTGTGGCCTAGAACGCCTATTTGGAGTGTGTCAGCTTTTGACATCAACAAGGAGACACTTAAGCATGCTTCAGAGACATCATACATCATTCAAATTCTTGATATCTTACATACATCCATGGTTTTGTTGCTTCCTAAGGGGAGTAATGTTGTTCGGCAAGATTGGATCATCTTCAACATTCAATGTCGAGCTTCTACCATCATTGCAGGAAACTCAATGTTGAGGGGGGGCTGCCTTGTCTCTCTTCTACTTCTCTCTTATGGGGGGGTATTTTCCTCACATGGGATTTTTACCTTCTCATGCATCATTGAGAGCATTTCTATTTTGTATTTTCATCTCTCTTTTGGGGAGGAGTTTTGTCCCACTAGGTTTTCTCCTTTTCTCCATTTGTGAGAGATTGCATTGCATTTGTACATGGGTACCTAACATGGCCCAGTATCTAAGACCCATCTTTGCATCTTTGTGTCATTTTCATAATAATCTGCTACTCCCTAAGTTACACTTAAGGGGGGCGGTGTTGGTATAAATAAAGTCTTGTACCTAGTTAATTCATTACTATGGGACTTATTTACACATGTTAAGTTTACTTAAGTCATAGGAAGGAATCTTTCTAGAAGGTGTTAGTTGTCATTAGTTGTTATCTTATATTTTGACAACTACTACATGTGAACCTAAGTAAGTGTGATTATTTGTCTCATGTCATATGATTTAGACACTTGTCATAATCCTATGACATCTTGCATCTCACCTTGGCTATATAACCAAGGGGTCTCTCTTATTGTAATCAATCATCTCATATCATTGACATTGAATACAATTTATTCTTGTCACATCATATTCTCTCTCTTTTGTGCTTTCCATTTGGTCTCAAGATCTTGGCATCCATAGCCAATTCTAATAGTTCTCATATATTAGGGTAAGAGGTTTCGACAGTTCTCAAATAAAAATCCATAGGTATGCTGAAGATAAATTTATATTAATATAATTCTACAAATAATTAGTAGAGGTGAATAAAATATTCCAAGAAAGAAAGAAGGTTGACATACAATTTCCTGTTGGACTTGGTGATTTCTCATGCAACTCTATGTCAGATGCACTCAACATTGAAATGGACCTAGTTAAGTATAATCTACATTTTTATGATGCGAGGTTTCCTTTTGATATCAAAGACTTTGTAAGGAACAATCTACAACTAGGTCTTGGTTTTCATCAAATTTCTGACCTAGAAGATTATTGGGTTGATTGCGTTGATGAGTATGAAGTAAGGATAAGGTTTTGGATGAGGTTGTCTTTGAGAAAAATAAATTTTTTCAATCTAAACTAGGATGTTCGAGATATTGAGGATGATGAATCAAATTTAGTGGATCCCATTTTTATCAAACATGTTTCCATTCAGCCTATCGTAACTATGGATTAGAATATCAAAGAGATAAAAACCATTGAGGAAAAGACTACGGTTGTATTGAAGAGGACAAGAGAGTGGATTACCAAGAAGAAGGTAGAAATAAAACATCCTACTACTACGTCACAAAGCACCCATCCTTAGGGAGAGAGTAGCCATCCTCTGATGACTTTAGGGACATCATCATCTACTGCACGTCAAGCACCATTAGGAAGTCAGAGTGATGGAGACGATGAGATCCCTAAAGGATATTTACCAGAGAAAACATGTGGAGAAGATGCTCTTGACCTCCCACAATAAGATAATGATGAAGAAACAACTACAGGGGAGGAAGAGACAGTTAGTGTCTCTATCTCTCCATCTCATGTAAGTACTTCTCATAGATCTTCTCCTACTAGAGAGGTACATGAGTCTCCTAGAGTTGGTCCTACTCAATCCTCTTCTATAGAACATAAGCATTCTATTACTCCCCTAATAATAAGGACTTTGTTTAGCCCCTCTAGTTCCAAATCAATTTCCACTCCTTTTTCCTCCTCTTGGTTGGAGCAGACATTGCCAAGGAAAAGAAAGATGGTTTAGGTGAGTCTTCAAAGAAATATCCGGTAGGTCAATTAATCCAAAGGAATACTGAACCTAAGATATTAAAAACCACTTCCAGGTTATTAGAAGATGATAGTACAAAAAATATTTGTGTGGAGTTTTATCACCCTTCGGTGCAAAAATAAGCTAATTAGGAAATGACTAGTGATTTCAATATCACCAGAGTGAACCTAGGACCATCTACTAGGGATGGAGATGTGCATAATTTTTAGGTAACAATATCCAAGTTGGTGGAATGGGCTACTAAAGGAAAAATGAGAAAACATGAATTGAAAATTCAAGTCAAAGTTTTGATTGAATGCATGAAGTCTATCTTTGACATCACTCCTCAACCTATCACCCAAGTTGAAGTTGCATTGGATCCAATATCAATAGTCAGAAAAGAGGTGGTAAGATACAAAACTACAAGATATTTGGAAAGAATATAGGTGAATGGACTAAAATCATTTTGAATAAAGGAAACCATTTTTTCATATATGCAAAAGGTGCATTAGAATGCGTACATTTTGAGGTTGGAAGTAGAAAAGGACATTGCCTTAGCTAAAAATGAAGATAGTGTGGACCAACACTTTGGGTGAAATTGAGGGGATAATAAATTTGGGACCTGAGAAACTAGTTGGTGAGAAAATTCTTCCCAATAATGTTGATAGCCGCTATATAATATGGAAAAAGAGTGTGGAATGGAAGATCTATGTGGTTAAGAAAAGTTTATAGGAGTATGGTAAGATAGTGAAAGAGTTCAATACGATTAATGAGGAGCTCTATAAGAATCTATCTACACTTAGTCTATAATTTTTAGGAAAATATGGAAGTAATGATGAAGATGGAAAGGTTTTGAAGGAGAATATTAAAAATATGATTGATGATGATATTAATACTCGACCTTTCAATGCTGAAAGCCTTAGGAAATTCAGTGGGGTTGATTTGGTCCTATTTCAATTGGTTGAGCTGTGGCTACTTATGAGAAGAGGCTCGAAGTGGGACAAGACTACAAGGCAGTTTGGAAGCTTTGAGTTGGAAATGTTACCATTCTTCAACATAAAGAAATGCTAACTGCCATAAAAGATTTCCAGGAATTTTAGAAGAAGATTGCCACATCATCAACCCAATCAACTGAGGAACTTGTTAATGAAGCACCATCGTTGTGACCTTTTGGTGGCTTTCTTTATTTTATGGTTATTTGAAAAGACTTATTTTTTGGACACTCATCTTTAAAGAATCAGTTACTCATCCACTAATATATTCTTGTAACTAAGACAAAGAGAATCTTGGAATTTTTGAACTTAATATTTTTGATTTCAATATAACATACTACATTGAAACCCCTATTTGCTTGTGTGTTTTGAATATCTTTAATTTGCATGTTTAAGTATTCTCATTTAGTTATTATATTCTTGTGCGAACATGTGACCACTTTATCTCTATAATTGGTTTCATTCTTCAATTATATTGGATTGGAATTTGCTTACTTGTATGTTACGTTGCACATACTAGTCTTTACGCTAGTGATTGTGATAACTCAATTCTCATTGCATCTGGTATCAATTTTTTTTTTGGTATTTGGTTTACCTGCCTTTACTGCTTTCAGGTTAAAATATTATAGTTGATTTATTTTCAAAGTTTTTCTTGTGATTTTATGGAAAATATTGGAGGGAGTTGTACTGCTATAAAATTCAGAGAGAGATTATTCCTCACATGAAATAATTATCTTGATCTTTTTGAAGCAATTGCACCTTTTTAGGCTCTAAGTCAACTTTATATTAATAAAACCTTAAGGTTCCAATTCATTAGCCAACATGTACAATCAGGGTTTCAGGTCCCAAATGGAAACTTAGACTAAGTCCAAGTATGCTCTTGCCTTCCGACCCCGTTCTCTTCCTTCCTTCTTCTATCTGGTCAAGATTCTTGATCTCAATCGACATTGTCTTCTTCATGCCCTATTGGGACTTTGGGTCCGTGATCAAACTTTCAAACCTAAGTCCAAAAAGTCTAAATCCTCTTTGATTTATTGCCCCTGCTCTTTTCCTTTTCATCTCATTGAGATTTTGAGTCCTAAAAAGACCTTCAAACTCAAAGTTCTATAGGCCCACATCAGTTTTCTAAATTTCTTTACATTTTTTCATTAATGCTGCAACAACTTTCTCAACTTTTATATTTGAATCTTGGGGCTACATGGATGATCTTAAATACATTTCTCAATAATTGTAAGTGGGAGAATGTGGTGCCCATGCTTCTTTATGATTCTCAGGCCTCCTTTCTATCAGAGATCCAATATTGGCTATGATTTACTATAGATTTCATGGGGGTTTTATTCCTAATTTTTGTTATCATTAATGTGGAGGTATGGTGTGAGTTTTGGGACTTGTGTGGCATGATTCCTTCTTAGATTTGGATATCCATATGTTTGCATGTCATTTTCTAGGGTTTCAGGCCCTGTCCCTAGCCCTTCCTCATTCACAACTTGCAAAGGTATAAATTGCATTATTGTGCTCATTGTAAAGGTTATGAAATTTGGCCAGAGATAAAGAGAAGAGAAGAGAGTAGTTATAGAGAAAACATAATAATATATTCAAAAGAAATCCTAATTTTCAACTTCCAGTTTTGGGTATAGCTATTGTTATTGTAATGATCTGGCTTTGATCTCAATATTGTAATAACACTAGAAAAATTTGAATATTGCATGATTAAAGGTAGTATCAACCTTATCATAGTGTCTCCTTATGTATGGCATGTATTTCCAGATATATAATTGATTAGTTTTTTAGCTGAAAGTTTGTAAACTTTTGCAAATCCTTTGCATATTATCTTTTCAATATAATAAAGGAAATGTGTGGGTATGCATAAGGATTACTAAGTAGAATCTCTTAATATTTTTTAGCTACTTATTGTCTTTCTAAGTGCATGTGTAGAGCCTAGCTTACCTGCACATTTTGAAAGGAATAGTCTTTTGTGATGACTTGATTAAGTCATTGCCTTTTTTTAATTATTGCATCCTTGGTTAAATATAGAGACTCTTTTGACCAATGGATAGAGGCACTGGTCTGTAATTGTCTTTCTCTCTTATCATTTTGAACACACTCCAAACACATCAACTCAAAAACCTTTAAAGTTTTACTTTTTATGTTTTTTACTAAAATGTTTGAATGAATACAAAAATAAAAGGGTGTATCATAAAATCATTCACATACACTTATATGGTAAATTATCTATTAAAAATATGCTCAATCTTACTTGTTGGACCAATAAAAATGGGGTGAAATGATTAAGTAATTACTATTAAGTGCTATCACACCCACTTTCAAGCTATTTCATTCAAGGATAACCCTAGAGATTTCAATGCAAAAGAGAAAGAGATCTTGTAATAGGGCTGTCATAGGAGCTGAAAATAGACTAATAAGGAGTTCACCACCAAGTTTAGACTTGGAGAAGAAAATGAAATGAAAGATGCAATATAAAACCCTAATTGAATACAAAGTAACACTAAATGACCTAGAAATGCAAATATAATAGAACATAAAAGCAGTAAGATGTATGGTGTGCACCTGGGAATATGGAAATGAATGATTGAAGTTCTAAAATGCTAAAGAATTTGAATTTTTGACCTACTGGGACTCATTTGCTAACCTGGAAAAATTAGTCCCAAATCTGGATTTTTGTACATGAACCTATTTCGGGAAAAAGGGTATTTGAACCTACAAACAGATCTGGAAAACACCTATAGTGGGACTCATTTTCCACTTGTGGGGAATCAGTCCTATTCTGCTTTTTTGAGAATTTAAAGTTTTGATCTGCACTTCAACACCTGCCCTTTCCTTCCAACTTGAATTTCAGATTTGACTCTGCGAAAATACCTAGAAAATATAATATAAACTTGATTTGCTAATGGGGGGTTTTCCTTGGTCAAACCCCTAGTTTGGTAATTAAACCTTGATGGAAATAATAAAATGTGCATGCAAATGGGAATGTAAACCCTAGACTTAAGTGTGTCTAAGACTAGGAAATTTGAAACATGATGCAATCCTATTCTAATGTGTAAGAATATGATGCAAGAATGGAAATATGGGGATGAATGACTCACTTGGAAGAGATCTCTAATCACCCAAATGATCCCTAATGATACTTGTACCTTCCTTAGGCTGAATGTAGAGTGATAATGGAGGATGGAATCACTTAGGAAACAAGTCTTTAGGCTTGGCTTGATGGCTAGTTGCATCTCCCCAACCTAGAATCCATCATGATTCATCATAGACAACCATGATCAACCCTTGAAAATGATATATATTGAATGAAAGTGAGCTTGAAGACCTACAAAAACACTTTAATGATTCTCCAAGACTTCAACTTTTCTTGCTTTTGAAACTTGAATGCTCTTGTGAAGACTCTTGAATACTTCGATCTTGAAAATTGCTCTTGAAAATGCTTTCTTGGATTGATTAGATGATAAAAATGACTTGAAAACTTGCTTATATAGGCATTAACACCTAATTGATTGTTATTTAGATCTCAAAGGTTGACATCCTCCAAAAATTTGAGTTAAAATGGTGAATTTCTTGCTCAAATTTGAAAAAGACCCCAAATGGGACTCATTCACCACCCTTGGTGAATGGGTCTAACCTATGGGGACTGATTTTCCCAAGGTGGAAAATGAGTCCCACCTTAGCTTTTTGAGGTGGGTTTTTGGGATTTTTGGTGTTTAAGTGATTTTATGGGATTTTTAGGTGAAATAAAGCTCGAGATCCAAAATAATGGGTCTTAGGGGCATATTAATGATGAATTAAAGGGTAGTTAATTTAAGGGTACCCAAGATAGGTCCAAATTAGACAAGGAATTATACTATCTCCAAGAAGGGAGGACAATTTTAGTTGTCACATTTAGCCCCCACTTTAGCGCCCATATGACTCTATGTGCATATGCAAGCTAAAGGACTCTAAATAATACACTTTATCTCATAAAAGGATACTCATATAGGTTCATTAACAACATGGGAGAATGAAGCCCCCAGTGTAGTTATCTGCAAAACCACAACATTAGGAACCACATCCTGCAACATGAATTCTTTAGTTATCCAAAAATCCTCTTTATCTAACTTCTTTCTAGAAATCACATTCCAGGGTAGATGTATGCCCCCCCTTGATTTTGCTTGCTTTATGGAGGTGGAATTAGGGTAGCAATCTAACCACATCAAATAAGATAAGTCATATTATAGGTGTAGAATAGAAAAATGGATCTTTGGACATTTTCACTCTCATTTGGGTCCTTCTTGTGGATGTTGGCTTAGTTTTTCCTTGATTTAGTGTTGTAATGTGGTCAACACATTCACATTAGGTCTTGGGTCCTTGTGAATTAATAAGAATTTTATGATTCCTTACAAAAGTGTTGTGAAGTGTTGTAACGCACCTTCACACTTTTCTATGATCTTATTAGTATATTTCACCTAAATAACCTCTTTTTATCATTTACCAAGCCTTATTTCAAAGTGTTGTAACAAACTTTCACACTTTTCTAGGCTTGTCATTAATAATTGAACCTTATAATTTAATTGGCCCCATTTTGCACTTATAGGGCTTACTTAAGTGTATTTTTGAAAATAATCCTGATAAAAATCATTTAAAATATCTAAATTCTGAAACCTACTTAAAATTCCTTAAGTAGTACACATTCGCCATTAGGGGCAAATAAGTTCCCTTTGGCACAAAACTCAAAATTATTTCAAATTTTTGGTGGGTTTTTATTTTCTATGACCTAAGGTAGCCCTGTGATGTGGTATTTTCAAAAATTATTACACAATTGTACATAAATATAGGGCTTTTCCACTCATTTCACCCCCAATCATTCAATCAATTAATCAATCAATCACTTAAGCATTCTAAGCATTTCAAGCATCTTCAAGTCTACATCCATTGGAGCTATTACTTGCATGTTTACAAAATTCTACTTCAAGGGTTTGGTGAGTTGTAGCATTTTCTTTGTTCATTCATCATTCTCTTCTCATATTTCATTTCATTTTCAAGGGTTTAATTACCAACAAGGGGTTTGACCAAGGCAAACCCCTATTCACTAACCCTCAAATTTTTTTCCCTCTCTTTGCATGTGATTTGTAGGTCTAAGTTGTAGATTTGTCAAAGAGAAAGATTGGAAAAGTTGTCAAATCCCTAAGAGAAGCTTGGAGAACACTTACAGGTTGAATTTAACAAATTACAACCTAGATTTGAATCAAGAGCAGAAGTACAGACTAAGGGCTATAGATTCCACTTTTGAATTTCTTGAAATCCAAAAGTGGACTAATTCACCATTAGTGGCGAATGAGTCCCACTTCCTAGGTTCAAACAAATATTTTTGCAGTTCTAAGTACCTAGTTGCCTGAAACCTGTTTTGGTAGAATCTTCCCGAAATGGGACTAAGTCTCCCAACTTGGCGTGTGAGTCCTAGTTGGCATCAACAGTGAATTCTTCAAGATTCTAGAGATCCTTTTTATCTCTTTCCATTATCTAGGTGCACACTTTCAATTTCATAAGTTTCTATTATAGTTTACTTGCATTTCTAGGTCCTTTTGCATATCACAACGTGTTTTCAAACATCTTGCATTTTCCAAATTTTGCATTAGTAGTTAATATGTTTTATCAATTTTTAGCATTTAGGTCAATCCCCTTTGAGATATTTCAATCTCTCTTGCATTGGAATCTCAAGGGCTTGTTCTTGAGTGAGTGATTAAGATTTTGGGTACCTCTCTCCTTTTAGGTGCAAAACCTTAGAAGTGTAAGAGAACCCTCACATCAAAAATATTTGGTTCAATAGGGTATTTCCAAGTACCATACCACATTATGATACAAATTTTATGAGAACGAGAGTGGAGTCATGATTCCAATGCAACAAACGACGTAAAAAATGAAGCTCTCTAGCACCCATTATGTTGATTTGAATGAAAGGAACTTTTTAACCCTAATATAGTAAAAACCCTAATTTTAACTTATATAAGAGTAAAAAGTGAAGTAAATTCTTACTATTTCTTTATTTACCTTTTTTAAGCTTGAGAGTGATTGAAGAGTAGTATAAGATGTTGAGCTGACGAGACTATAGGCCTGCGAGACCAAGTAGCACACGACAAGCACTATCATGAGGTGAGTTGATTTTTCTGCATTAGCTTTGTCCTTACACATTTATTTTATGATTTTTATGCATTTCTAGGTTAATCTAGGGACTTAGAATATATTTTTTGCAAAGTGTCCCCTTTTGTTCGCGAAGTGTCCCAGTTTTTCACAAAGTGTCTCGTTTCTTCGCAAAGTGTCCCAAAATGGGTCTAAAGTATCTATTACCTTTAGGAGAGTACACTAGAACAAATTTAGTACACCTTTTTGATTATTGATGTAAAAATTTAAGAGTTAAGATTGCTTATAGGACATATTTTTTCTTTTTTGTTAGGTTCCCACCCATTCGCAATAGCATTTGGGTGATAGAAAAATTAGATTCCTTCAAGACTTAGCCCCCACTCTTTTAGTGGAGGATACAAATATTTTATAGACTGTAGGATTATACTGGGCGTACCTCATGCCCCCATGAGATACCACAATTTGATGCTGATGGAATTCTAAGCAGAGTGGTTGGACTCAGATACATGTACATTTCATTTTCATACTAGTGAGATGACCATCACACTAGAGGATGTACAACACATACTTCAAGTTTTGATTCAGGGTGAGCAAGTACGCTTGCTTGCGGAGCGATCATTTTGGGATATAAAATATGACATGCAGTACTACCTTGGTGGACCGATGCATGATGAGAGGGTGAGGCCACAAATAGATTTAGCAATGCCACTATACTCATGGGCCCCACTGGTTACACATGTTATGATGTTAATAGTAGCACTAGTACTCATGCTTGATGACCGGGACACACACTTAGAGGGAGGACTAGTACACCTAATTCAAGGGATGGCAGAGCACAAGGCCGTATACACTTGGGGGCTCAACATCCTAGTGCATCTGTACTATGATCTTGGATGATTTGTATTTTGGGAGGTGGACAACATGGTGCACTGTATGCTTATATAGGTGTGGTGCCTAGAGCATATCATGTGTACCAGACCGACAAGGTTCCTATGTCTGACAACCTTATGTTATCCACAAGCTTTCAGCTATCCTTTGTGGTGATTTTGGCAGTATGGTGACTTGCACTTTTGGAGAGTCCATTTTGACTGGCTAGAGGAGGATGAGATCTTATAGAGACCTTATCAGCTTGTGCTACAATGATGGAATGGGACTCAACAAGTGAGACTATTGTAGATGGATAGGTTCTTGATTGGAAGACACACTTACATAGTACGACCTTTCTACTATGATTGTGTCATGTGATAGTTTGGTCAGTTTTAGATAGCACCCAGTACATGGCCCTTTTTCAGGAGATCAGTACAGAGTGCCCAGAGACCCAGTGATTGCAGACAGTTCACTGCTAGGGATGTTATCTATAGTGACTTTGATTTATTAGGTCATGATATGCCTTCGGTCTCTGACGTTGATGACATCAGTGCCACAGATGACTACAAGGAGTGGTGGAAAGTATCATGACCAACTCCCATATTCTTGATGGACGAGCCGATAGGTGATGTAGGGACACTCCTAGATGAGGGAGATGAGTGGAGGATAGGGCCACAGAGACACACTATAGGGCTACAAAAATATTTACAAATGTGATAGACAAGGAGTATGATGAGACTACAAATCCTAACTATGGTGGCCAAGAGGGCAAGGATGAGGAGGAGGATGAGGAGGAGGAGCAATCCATGAGTGAGGGTGGTGAGGCGGTAGATGAGGATCTAGTGGGCCATGAGTAGGGAAAGCCATCCCCCATTTGTGTTACTAGATCACAATCAACAGTTGCAGTAGACACCAACACCCATAGCCATGGAGAGGCTAGCGCATCCTCCACACCCCCTACACACGATGAGGCTAATTTCACATAGCTTTCCAGAGAGCTAGGTGATGATATTTTATTTACTGTTATTATTTATGCTTATGTTTTATGCTTTAATTTTATGTATGCATATATATATCATGATGTGTACTGATTGTGTTTATGGTTTCTATCTTACAGGAGCTGTGAGAGACCTTTAGGATCTCTATCGTCAGGTGGTTGTGAAGGTAGTTCCTCCATCAATATAAGAGGAGCCCACTGATATGGACTATGTGCCCCCTCCCATCATGTAGTGGGATCCATAGTTATTTGGGTCATACGTCACACTACGGGTAGCATATGAGAGTCTTAGGAGGCACATCCATTGAGCTGAGGCTCCCCAAGATGTAGTCATCTTAGACCCAAACAAAGTTTGAGAGACTAGAGTCAGAGGTAGCCATATTACAAGTGGAGAGAGATAATATAGCAGGGGAGCATCGGGAGGCCCTTGTACAGGTGTGGGGCTTACACCTTGCTCTTAGTACACCTAGCAGATCACGATCATGATTGCATACCACTGTCTCTCGACAGACCATTACCAGAAAGGTACCAGTACTAGATCCCGAGGGATCTAGCAGTCACATAACTTAGTATTATTGTATATATTGATGACATGTAGACAAAACTTTGATATATATATATGAGCATTTGATGTTTCATTACTTGTGTTTATGTTTAATGTTAAATGGAAATCTGATTAATTAAATAATCTTTGTAAGACTATTTAATGAATGTATCCATGATTTAACGTGCTTTATGTGATCCAATTAAAACTCATTCTAGTTTCTCTTAGATGCAACATTGTGATTAAGTATGTTATGCTAAATTAAATGCACTTGTTATCTAATTAAAGAACATTAAATGCATATAAGGATCTAATCTAACACAACATAGAAAATGAACTTGAATAACATGAAACCTAATTAATTACTTAAAAATTAATTAAATAATCACTTTATTATTGAAGACACACAAATAATTGTTTGTTAAGAACGAAGCAATGCGAGAACACATAGACTGTCATATACTAAATCTAACACCATTGATTTATCATTCACACTATTTAAGGGGGTTAGACATAGTATCAACACAAATACATGGCATTAATAGGTTATTTTAGAGGTGTAACATCCATTTCTATTAACGTGTATGCATCGGACCCATAAATTTCATTAATTATGTAAGGTCCTAACCAATTAGGACTGAATTTTCCTTTTTCAATTGGGTCGACATTGCCGCTATGTTTATTCTCACATAACATGAAATCGCCTTTACTGAATACACGAGGGATGAAATTTTCATTGTAGATATGCTTCCTTCTTTTAGAATAACCCTGAAGGTGCTCAAGAGTGATGATGCATTGTTCATCAAGCATTTCAAGATGATGCAATCATTGTTCTTTGTAATTGTTGTCATCAATAAGTCCTTGAAGAGAAATTCTTAATGTAGGAATCTCTAACTCCAAGGGCATTATTGCCTCACTACCATAGACAAGATTATAAGGTGTAGTGGATGATCTAACACTCGTGCGGTAGGCCCATAGCACATAATGTAATTTTGTGTGCCAACCCTTATTATTCTTGCTAATAGTTTTCTTTAAGATTTGTTCAAGAGTTTTATTAGTTGATTCAACTTGATCGTTAGATTGCAGGTAGTAGGGTGTTGAGAAGCAATAATGTATTTTAAACATTTCCAAGAACTCCTTCACATTATTATTCTTAAATGGTGTACCATTATTAGAAATTAATGTGAAATGAAGTCCAAAGCAAGAAATAATGTGTTCCAATATGAAATGACATATTACATTGACTAGTGTTGATTGAAGGGGAATCACTTATACCCACTTCGTAAAGTAATCTGTTGTGGTAATTATAAATGTATGGCCAGTGGAGGAAGGTGGTGATATATTTCCAATGATGTCCAAACCCCAAACTGAAAAGAGACAAATTGGTACTTGAGCTTGAAATTCATAAGCAAGAGCATGAATTAAATTACTATGTTCTTGACATTTGTGTCATTTTTTTACATATTCAAAGTTGTCTTGTTCCGTATGTCTCCAATAGTATCCAATGCAAATAAGTTTTTAAACTAATGTTTTCCCCCCAAAGTAACCACCACAAGCACCTGCATGAGCTTGTTCAAGTGTTGTGGGTATTTCAGATTTTTTAAGGCATCTAAGAGAACATTTAATGATCTTTGATACAACACATCAAAAAGAATTATATACTTAGATGCGAGTTTTTTTAGGTGAACTTAGATGTTTTTTGTTGTTGGCTCAGGAAAGGTGTCATCTTTCAAATAGTTAAATATTGTATTGTACCATTCACTCGAGTCTTCATTGGTTGTTGCAAATACTTCTTTTGAATTTGTGGACATGAAAAAGTAACCCCTCTACTTTTTCTCATGTTTATGCCCTCCTAGTGGATTTTGGCTTAATTTTTCCTATATTTAATGTTGTAATGTGGTCAACATGTTCACATTAGGTCTTGGATCTTTGTGAATCATTCAGACTTCTAGGATGTCTTGTAAAGCTGTTGTGAAGTGTTGTAACCCACTTTCACACTTTTCTAGGACCCTTTCATCATAATTCACCTAAATAATCCCTTTTTATCACTTACCAAGTTTTATTTCAAAGTTTTGTAGAGTTGTAACAAACTCTCATGCTTTTCTAGACTTGCCATCACTAATTCAACCCTTTCTCATGTTTAAATGACCCCTTAATGCACTTTTTGACCATTCTTAAGTGTGTTTTTGGGGATATTCCCATTAGACATAATTTAATGCTCTTTAATTGCTGACACCCACTTAATTTGCTTAAGTGGGACTAAGTCACCAATAAGGGTGACTTAGTCCTTTTTGGTAAAAAAATAAAAAATATTTCTATTTTCTAGTGAGATTTTATTCTCTAACCCTTGAGGTCAGCTTGTGATGTGTTATTTTTGGGAAATTTAGGAAAATAAAGTATAAATAAGGATTTTTCCTCTGGTTTTACTCCCTCATTCATTCAAGCATTGACTCAAACAATTAACTTAATCATTCTCAAGCATTCAAGCACTCTAAGCACAATCAAGTCATCCATTGGAGCACTTCATTGCATATCTTCAGATTTCCACATAAAGGGTTTGGTAAGTTTATGACATTGCATGTTATCTATTTATCATTCTCTTTTCATTTCATTTCATTATCTAGGGTTTGATTACCAAAGTGGGGTTTGACCAAGGCAAACCCCTATACTCTAACCCTTAACCATTTTTCCCTCTTTACATGTGTGTTTGTAGACTTTGTAGGAAAATTTTTCAAAGAAATAGGTGTTGAAAAGTGGTCAACAAGTTATAAAAGCTATTCAATTCAAAAAAGACCTAATTCAAGCTTGGAGACTCTTTTTATCTCATTTTCTGCAAAATCAAGATCAGACACCTACCAGAAAAACAAGTGCAGACCTGAAGCTACAGGATCTTGTCCCAAAATTCCTAAAATTTGTAAGTGCACTAACTTGCCACTAGTGGCGAATTAGTCCCATTTCTAGGCCTGAAAAGTCATTTCTGCATTTTTGGATACCCATTTGGTAGATTCCTGTTCTAGTAGATTTTCCTCAGAACTGGAACTAAGTCGCCCAGCTTGGCGTAAGTATTCCAATCAATAGTTTCTGTTAGTTCTACAGGATTCCAGAACCTCTCCACACCAAATTCCATATTCCAGGTGCACCTCTCCAATTTTGTTTGATTCTGTTATCATTTACTTGCATTTTTAGGTGTTTTTCATATCATAGTGTGTTTTCCAACACTTTGCATTTCTTAGGTTTTGCATCATTAAATCATTTTATTTTTAGATCAATGCATTATTACATCATATTTAGACACATTTCATCTCATTTACATTAATCTTGAGTGTAGAAATTTGCATTTTGGACCCCCATTCTTTCTCCTTTTAGGTGAAAAACCCTAGAAGGAGCTTAAAGCATTTGGGTAACCCAAAATCATTGTTTATAGATTTATCTTCGATCAATGGTTTCATGACTATGTGCATAATGAAGGTGAGATAATTTGATGGATCTTTTGGGGAAATAAGGGAAGCTGCACTTGCCATTGCATCTGCATGCTGATTATCTTTTTGGGGGATGTTGTCAATGGTAAATGATTCAAAATTCTCTAAAAAAGTCATTGTGAGATCCTTATATTTTGATAATTTGGCATGATTTTCTTGATATGTTCCATTTATTTGTTTAATGACTATTTGTGAATCACCAAATATCTTAATGTCTCTTGCGCCCATCATTAAAGTGGCACGCAACCTAGAGAGCAATGCTTCATACTCGAAAGTGTTGTTTGTACATAAGAAGTTTAACAGATACGACAAGGGAATAGGTTCTCCCATGGGTGGTATTATTATAACTCCCTCACTAGAGACAATTCTACACTTAGATCCATCTAAATATAATTCCCATGTATTATTTTCAATTGTCAACCCATTATCATTGGGGAAAGAGTCATTGCTAGGTAATGCTAAAGGAGAAGGAGCATCAACCAATTGGTTGGTCAAGGCTTGACCCTTAATTGCTTTTTGTGAATTTTTTTTTTTAAGGTAAAACTTAGTCAACAACATTATCCATTTAGTTAAGCATCCTGATAAGTCTATTTTTGTGAAGAGATATCTTAAAGGGTCAAATCTCATCATCACTTGTATTTCAACATTCAATAAGTAATGTCGCAACTTACTAGTAGCAAATACAAGAGATAAACATTGTTTCTCTATTGTTGTGTATCGCTTCTCATAATTGATCAAGGTTCGACTAATGTAATAAATAGGATGTTCTTTACCATTGTCATCTTTTTGAGCTAACAATGTTGCACGAGCATGAGCTGATGCTGCGATATATAAGATGAATGATTTGTTTTGCATAGCGGGTTACAAAATAGGTGGAGAGACAAGATATTCTTTCAAACCCTCAAATTATTTTTTATAATCCTTGTTCCAATTAAAATGCACATATTTCTTGAGGAGATATGTAAACAGTAATGTGGATCTGCTAAAGATGCTACAAAATGACGGATAGCTTGAATTCTTCCTTATAAAGTGTGTAATTGAGATATGTTTCTAGGAGTTGGCATGTTAATTATAGCATCAATTATCTTTGTGTCCACCTTGATGCCTCTGTGAGATATGATAAACCCTATAATTTTTCCACTATCTACACCAAATACACACTTTTTTGGATTTAATCTCATGTTGTATTTTCACATTCGTTCAAATATTTTTTAGAAGACATTCACATTGTCTTGTCTTGTTAAATATTTGGCAAGGATATCATCAACACAATCTTCCAAAATATTATATATGTAATCATGAAATATCAATTTCATTGCTCGTTGATATGTTGTACCTACATTCTTCAATCCAAAAGGCATCATTACCCAACAAAATATTCCCCAAGTTGTTGTAAATGCTGCCTTATATTGATCTTGAGGGTTAATAAAGATTTGGTTGTATCTTGAAAATCCATCCATGAATGACAATAAATCATGTCTCATAGTCGAGTCTACTATCATGTCGACATTAGGAAGGGGAAAATAATCTTTTAAGGATGCTTTATTCAAATCATGAAAATCTGTACACATCCTAATACGATTATTTGGTTTTGCAATTGCAACAATGTTTGAGATCCAAGGAGAATAATCTATAGGTCTTATAAAGCTAGCTTCAAGGAGTTTTTCGATCTCGACTTTGACTAATAATTCTATCTTAGGATTCATTTTCCGAATCTTTTGTCTAAAGGGATTATCATTTTCAGCAAGAACTATATTGTGTGTTACAATTTGAGGGTCAATTCCCAACATATTTGAATAAGTCCAAGAATTTTTTTTGGGAAAGTCATGATGTAAAGTTGCATGATCTTCTTGTTCATCATAATCAAGGCACTTCCCTATCTTAATTACCTTGTCTTCATTGTTAATATCCATTTGAATATCCACTATATCTTTTAAAGGAAGCACATTTTGTTTCAGAAATTCAAGGTTGTAATCTTCTATGTTCATGTCCTCTTCAATACGTTTTTCTTCTTGTTGGTTGGTACTAATCATAGAACATGTAAGACGCTTCTTATTAGAAGGAGTGGATGGTTTATCAGAAACTCCTAAAATTTCTTTCAAGGCTTCATCATCTTTGAAAAACTCCAATGATTCTCTACAAGTTGTATAAATCAATTCTAGATGCTTCAATGTGAGAGTTATTTTAGGATTACACATGATGGTGTTGATGTTTAACGATAGTATCTTGGTTGCTTGTGTAATATTAGAAGGGAAATATCCCAAACCAATTTTTATCTCTTGCATGTTAGGTTCTATAGGAACACAAATTCCTTGTTATTTCTTTCCATGTATCCTTTACCACTATAACCCAGTTGTTTCACAAGTTCATAACCTCTCCCATAAAGTTGTTCCATTTCTTTTAGGTTTGGTGGTTGTTGATAGTCTATGTCATCAAAGTTTGTTGTGTAACTTGTTTCTTCTTCAAGAGTGGATGAGGTAGACACTTGTGAATTTTCTTCTGAATTCTATGTCGACATTACTATTAGTTGTTTTTGCTTCTCATCTTCTTTATTTGTGATTATGTATTTTCCCATAAACGAAGGTGTGAATTCCAAAGAACCCCAATCATCATCTAATAGTTTTGACACCGTTTCAATCTCTTGTTTCTCTTATTTCATAGGTTCTATGTTTGATGTAGGAATTAATGCGCTTAAAGGACTTGTTGTCCCTTTTTCAACTCGTAAACAACTCTCAGGCTCAGGGTCTATTTCAACTACATATACCTTGTTGTTATAGACACATTTCATGATACGATGGAGAGTTGAAGGCACCACATGCGTCTCATGAATCCAAGGTCTTCCTAAAAGGATATTGTATGAAAGTTCATGAGGCATAACATGAGTAGGAGTTTGTAAGGTGGCCTTTCTGAATGTAATAGGTAAAGTAATCACACTGAGCGGTTGCTTTTGTACATTTCCAAATCCTCGAATTGATAAGGAGTCAGGTTCAATTTTTGATTTTTCCACTTGTAATCTATCTAAAAGCTTCACACTGCACACATTAAGGGCTAAGCCATTATCAACAAGGGTTATTTTTTATGCCTATTCTATTGAATTTGGCTACTATCATGAAGGCATCATGTCTCTTTCTCATCTCCAAAGGAGGGAGCTCATGTTGGTGAAAGGTAATGTCTACATTAACTATATTCATTCCTTGTATTAAAGCTGACACATCGTTTGCATTTGTATTAGGAGGGATCACAACTTGTTGTAAGGCTATTTGAAGTATAGTGTGATAGTTAGGTGAATTATAAATTAGGCCCCAAAGGGATATCTTTGCAGGAGTATTCTTAAGTTGTTCAACAAGTTCATACTCTTTCCCACTATGTGGACAAAAATGAGGAGCACTAGGCAAGATGGGATTAGGAAAAGGTAAGGTTGTTGGAGTTGGTTGTTTCAATTGGGGATTATTTTGAGTGTTATATGTATGAGCAATGGTATTATGAATCGATTGCTACAAAACATTATTCTTAGGTGGGTAAAGGATAAGTTCAAGTTTGGTTTGAGTTTGAGTTTTGTGTGAAGGTGGGTAAAGGATGAGTTGGCGTTGAATCACATTAACAGATCTCTTATTTTTAGTTTTTCATAACAAGCCTCAGTGGATGAACTTTGTGAGATGAAATCCTAAAGGTCTTCATCTAAAATATCAAAGTCATCACTACTAAAAGGCTTGAGGATTAGGTTAACTTGGAAAGAGAGTTGACATAGTCAAATAACTAAAATTTCTCCAAGTGGCTTAAGTGTTGGGTCTTGTTTTTGGTTTTTTTTTCTAATGTATGTCTAATGTAATCTAATCTAAATGAACTATAAACTAATACAAAAAATGGAAAATGCACAAATCTAATTTTATCCATAATTGCAATGAATGTACATTATGCTAACTCTAATGATTTGAATGTAACAAAAAGTCTGCAAATTGAAACAAAAAATAAATAATAGAAAATAGAACCTTAAAAGCAAGAATTTTAACTCTATAAAATGTAGTTCAGAATTTGCACCAGGATTGATTTACCCAAGATGGCGAATGGGTCCTAGTAGGGATTTTTTTCATGATTTTATGAAATTTTTATTTGATTTTTGTGTTTTCTATGCTGTATGATGTAGATGCTAAGTGAAAATGCAGATTTTGAATCAATTTCAGTGAAATGAGGTACAAAAATGCAAACTATATGAGCTTTCACTAATGCAAAATTTGAAACCATAGAATGCAAATTAACCAATGTAAGTCCTAATGCAATGTTAATGCAAGCCAAATCTAGGATGATAATGCACTCCAAATTAGAATTATGATGTTCTAAAGGTAAGTTCACCAAAATAGAACTAATAAAAATGGGGGTGAAATGATTAAGTAATTAATATTAAGTACTATCACACCCACTTTCAAGCTATTCCATTCAAGGATAACCCTAGAGATCTCAATGCAAAAGAGGAAGGGATATTGCAATAGGGTTGTCCTATGGGATGAAAATAGACTAATAAGGGGTTCACCACCAAGTTTAGACTTGGAAAAGATAATGAAATGAAAGATGCAATGTAAAACCCTAATTGAATACAAAGTAGCACTAAATGACCTAGAAATTCAAAAAGAATAGAACAAAAAAGTACTAAGATGTATGGTGTGCACCTAGGAATCTAGAAATGAATGGTTGAAGTTATGAAATGTTGAAGAATTTGACTTTTTGACCTACTGGGACTCATTCACCAACCTGGGTGAATTAGTCTGAGATCTATATTTCGACACAGGAACTTGTTTCAAGAAAAAGGGTATCTGAATCTACAAATAGATCTGGAAAAAACCTACAGTGGGACTCATTCACCACTTAAAGCGAATTAGTCCCATTCTGCTTTTTCAAGAATTTAAAGTTCTGATCTACGCTTCAACACCTGCTCTTTCCTTCCAAGTTGAATTCTGTATCTGACTCTGCAAAAATACCTGCAAAATAGAATATAAACTTCATTTTCTAATAGGGGGTTTTCCTTGGTCAAACCCCTAGTTTGGTAATTAAACCTTGATGGAAATAATGAATTGTACATGCAAATGGGAATATGTAATTTATAACATTATAACACTAAAACATGAAAGTATTAGTTCATAGCACCAAATTTTTCCTAAAAGCATGCAATTTACTTCTTCTAAATTGAAAAATCAAGTAAAGGTGGTGGAATATGCAAACAATGATTGATATATCCTCAACACCATGAAAAAATTCATTTATTTTCTAGATAACACATAGAATGCAAAAAAGAAAAAGAGAATGTGGGTCCTAAATCATGGGGACCCCATGCATTTTTTTATCATTTCTTGTGTCTCCTCAAAAAATGAACATATTATAATATGCATGGATAATTACAATAGGAAGATATGGGGAAATTAGAGAAAAGAGAGATACAAAGATAAAGAAGGGGGGATGAAGGGAGGGAAGGAGGGAGATAAACACACACACAAAGAAGATAGAAAAAGACACAAAGAGAGAGTGAGTGAGAGAGGTAGGTAGGTAGACATAGACAATAAAGTGACAAAGAGAGACATAGGAAGAGAGTGAGGGATAAAGATAGAGAGGTGGCATAGAGAGAAGAAGAGAGTGAGAGAGAGGGTGGGAGGGAGGGGTAGAGAGGTTAGAGAGAGAGATAGGTTCCACCCTAAACCCTCTATCATCAATTGCAAACCCTAAACCTCAAGCCTTGAATTTAATATAATAAATTGTAGGCTCTAAAACCTAAACACTAAACTATAAAACCTAACATTAATAAGTTTTAATACTAAAACCTTTAAAATTAAATTTAATCCCTAAAGCTTGTAGCTCACATAGTTGGTATGGTTGTGCCAAGGCTTTGGGTTCTTCCCAAGTAGGTCCAAGGTTTGAATCACATTGACTAGTTGAACCCAGTAGCAACCTTGTGACAGCCAAGGCTGTCACCTCCAGGGGACTAGTCTCACCCCAAGTCTCCCTTTGATACCCAACTCAACATAAAAAGTAAGCCTAAGGTAAGGTGTGGTTGGAATTTTTGGGTTGGGTCACAATTGTACTAAGTGAAATGGGGATACCCCTGGATTATCAAAAATTCCCTGAACCCTCAATTTTCAACCCTCCATCATAAACCCTAAACCAAGTACCCTAAATTATAAATCATAAACCCTAAAACCTAACATTAATAATTTTGAGACTAAAACCTTTAAAAATAAATTTATCTCTAAACCCTCAATATTGAATCCTCCATCATAAACCCTAAACGCTAAACCATGAAAAATCTAAAGAGAGGGAGAGAAAGAGGGCTCTAGGAAAATTCATCGCCAAAAATTCACTGCCAACAATTTACCACCACAGAAAATTCACCAATGGAAAATTCACCGCCACAAAAAAATCACTGACAAAAAAATTGATTGCCAAATATTTTTAAATTTTATTTGGTGGTGAATTTTCCATTGGTGCATTGTTGGCAATGAATTTTCCATATGCTGAGAAAGAGAGGGAGAGAGGGAGAGATATAGCAATGGAGGGAGGGAGACATAGAGAGAGAGAGAGAGAGCGAGGGAGGATGGAGAGGTAGCGAGAAGAGAGAGAAGGGAGGGAGGTAGAGAGGTGAGAGATATGTATGTAAACCCTTAACCCTCCATCATGAACCTTAAACCCTAAACATTAAGCCCTAAACTCTAAAAACTATATGCCAAACCCTAAACCATAAATCATAGGCTCTAAACCATAAACCCTAGGCCCTAAATCCTAAACATTAAACCCTAAATCTTAAAACCTAACATTAATATAATAAAACCCTAAAAAATAAATTCAATCCCTAAACCCTTGATGTTGAACTCTCCAGCATAAACTATAAACCATAAAACCTACCATTGATCATTTTTAACACAAACCTTTAGAATTAAATATTATCCCTAAACCCTCAACATTCAACGCTCCATCATAAACCCTAAACCCTAGGACCTAAACCTTAAACACTAAAATATAAATCTAAAAATCTTACATTAATGATTTCTAACACTAAAACCTTAAAAAATTAAATTTAATCCCTAAACCCTCAAGATTAAACCCTCTGGATCATAAACCATAAACCATATACCATAAACATTAAGCCATAAACCCTAAACACTATTCGCTAAACCCTAAAGTATAACATTAATAATTTAACATTAAAACATAAATAATTAAATTTAATCTCTAAACCCTCTGTCATAAACCATAAACCATAAACACTAAACACTAAGCCCTAAAACCTAAACACTATTCACTAAAACCTAAAGCCTAAAAAATAAATTCAATCTCTAAACCCTCCATCATAAAACCTAAGCTTGAAAACCTAAACACTATTCACGAAATCCTAAAATCCAACATTAAGAATTTAACACTAAAACATAAAAAAATAAATTTAATCTCTAAACCCTCCATCATAAACCCTAAACCCTAAACACTATTTTCTAAACCCTAAAACTTGACATTAATAATTTACCACTAAAACCTAAAAAAATAAATTTAATACATAAACCCTCAATCATAAACCCAAAACTCTAAACCATGAATATTTAGAGACAAAGGGGAGAGAGAGAGAGAGAGAGAGAGAGAGAGAGAGAGAGAGAGAGAGAGAGAGAGAGAGAGAGAGAGAGGGCTAGGTGCCACCCTAAACCTTAAATAATATTCAATAAACCCTAAACCCTAAATCTTAGGCCCTAAACCATGAATACTTTAGAAAGAAAGAGGAAGAGATGGAGAGGGATAGAGGGAGGGAGAGGTGGATATGGAGAGAGGGGTGTGAGAGAGGTAGGTAGACCCTCAACCCTCCATAATGAACCCTAAACCCTAAACCTTAAGCCCTAAACTCTAAATTTTATTTGCTAAATAGAGAGAGACAAAGAGAGAGGGAGAGAGAGGAAGAGAGGGAGAAATATATGGAGGGAGGGATGAAGAGAGAGAAAGGGGAGGGAGAGAAAGAGATAGAAGAGAGGGAGAGAGAGTGATGGAGGGAGGGAGAGGTAGAGAGAGTGAGGGGAGAGAGATAGAGAGGTGGAAGAGAGGAGAGAGAGGGGAGGTAAGTAGAGAGGAGGGTAGAGAGAGAGAGAGAGAGAGAGAGAGAGAGAGATGGATGGAAGGAGAGTTAGAGAGATAGGTCTAGAGAGTGATGTAGATCTAAGGAGGCACAATGAGAAAGAAAGGGACAACGAGGTAGAAATATAAGTCTAAAGCTCGAGGGAGGAAGAGAGGGAGGGAAGGAGGGAGAGGGTAGATAGGGGAGCGAGAGAGGGTGAGGGAGAGATCATTTTTGCTTCAAAATAACACAATTACATTATAATGTGCTCACATTATAAAATTCTAGAAAGAGAATAATGCAAGTGCATTATAGCACTCACATTATTGTCTTCCTTGGGAATTTCTAACCCGTAAAATTGGATTTTCCTTAGGCTTCTGACACAAAGGGTTGGAATAAAATTTCAATGTCCAAAGATGTGTTTTTGCAAATTATAAAAAAATTGACACAATCTCGAGCATGTCCCCCATCAAGTTTTTTCTAACCATGTATTTTTCTCACATTTTGAATATGTTAAGTTTTTTATCTTTAATTTCATTTGCTAGTGTCTCCATTTTTTGTCAAAAACCTACATATGGTAATTTTTTTATTGATGTTTTAGTTGTTTGTCTAAATTTCAAATAAATTTTATTTTTAGAAACTAGAATCTATTATATACATAAAAAATAAAATTAATTTTTAATTAGTTTCCTATTAAATTTGGGGGGAGCATGCTCAATTATTTATTTTTTAGGTTGTGTCCACTTTGAAAATTAATAAAAAAAGCATATACTTATTAAAAAAATAGAAAATTTTGTTTTTTAGGATGTGTCCACTTTGAAAATTAATTTCGTTTGCTAGTGTCTCATTTTTTTGTCAAAAAACTACATATGGTATTTTTTGATTCATTTTTTAGTTGTTTGTCTAAATTTCAAATAAATTATATTTTTAGAAACTAGACTCTATTCTATACATAAACAAAAAAATAATTTTCAATTAGTTTCCTATTAAATTTGGGGGGAGCATGCTCAATTATTTGTTTGTAGGATGTTCCCACTTTAAAAATTAATAAAAAAAACTATATATTTATTACAAAAATAGAAAAAAAATCAAGCACAAACTACATGGTGTTAGCTAATTTCTCACCAAAGAGATTTTTTAGATACTAAAAAAAGTTAACATTTAAGGGGGAGCACAATAAATGTTATGTTTTTTTATAGAAATAGGAGCATTTTGTGAGCTCCCCATTTTTGAACCCCCTAATCTCCACCATTTTAAAAAAAAATAGTAGTTTAGAAAGTAGATTTAGAGCACTATGACTCTTGTTCTTGTCATGTATTTAAATTTTTAGCATACTTGTCTTCAATTTCTCATTCAAGATTAGCCTTTCTTGATTTCTAAAAAAACGTGGCCACTTAAGACCCCCATTTTTTCCCCCCATCTACGACTCTTGTTCTTGTCGTGTCTTTAAATTTTTAGCGTACTTATCTTCAATTTCTCATTCAAGATTAGTCTTTCTTGATTTCAGAAAAAAAGTGGCCACCTAAGACCCTCGTTTTGTCCCCCATCTCCCTACATATACCCTAGAAAAATAATAAAAAAATTCCAATGACTTGGTCTCATACAACTTTTTGAGCTTATTCCACAAGTTATGTAATGTTTTATCCTCTAAAATATTCAATAGAACTAAATCTGCAAGAGATAACTAGATTGTAGCTCTAGCCATGTTATCATTTTCAACCCATTTCACCTAATTCATGACTATTTTTTTTTATATTTCTCCTTTGAGAGCCAAGAAACATCTATCCTATAAGGCTTGAACCCTTGGTTTTCATAGAGAAAAATTAGAACCATCAAATTTTTAAACCTTAAATCTAGTAATTGTGCTTCTTGTGCTTCTTTACTTCTCACAAAGATAAAAAAAAAAAAAAACTTTGCACAAAATCATGAGCTTTGATACAAAATATTGAGAAAACTAATAGTATAGAGGTAAAAAAATGAAAAGCAATAAAATAAGAACACACAAATTTACATGGAAATTTGGTAATGTACTAGGAAAAACCCATAGGTAAAGGTATCACAATATTTTATTATCTCATGAATCAATTCACTATTATAATAATTTGTGATTCATCTCAAAAATCATGACTAATTGAACCATAAGCATCTAAGTTATCAAATCCTCTTCAAAGAATACTTTCCACAAATAGAAAGTGAGTCATACAACTACATGTCATACATATGTTGTATGGCCAAAAATAGTAAGTCCAAAAAATTATATCTTGGTACTCATTGTCAATTGCTTAATCAATGTTGGATAAATAAAATTGACTTCACATACCAAGATTATCCCACTTGAAATCAAATTTTTGTCTTTCAAATAACTCATATTAAAAGACTAATGTCAATGTTGCATATTATCAAGAAATATGTGTAGTAATGGAAAAAGTAGCCTTTTTCCTTACTTGGTTTGGATAACTAACATTAAACTAAACTAATGATGTCTTGGAGTGGTGTTGTAATGTGTTGTACACATTCACACTATTCTAGGACCTTTATTTGACTGAAACGTGCCTTAATTGATCCTTTGCAAGGGTGTTGTAAAATGTTGTAACACACTTTCATACTTTTCTAGGATGTATTTGTTTAATGAAGCCTAATGGGCCCCTTTCTAAATATAATGTACATAATGTGCACCCTGTTTAAGTGTCATAAAGTGTTATAAGGCACTTTCACATTTATCTAGGTGGTCATTAATTAATTGAGGGTAATTGGAGTAATTAACCCCCTTTTAATTCAAATTTAAGCCTTAATTTTGGCACCTCTTGAAGATCTATCTTGACACTTATAATTTAATTAAAAAAAAAATTCATTGGGAAAATTTAGGTCCTAATAAACTGAGCCAGGACCCATTCACCTTAGATGGTGAATGGGTCCTCCCTTAACAAGATCCCCATTTTTCAATTGATTTGGAATGGGTTTTTAGCCTTCCTTCAATCCCCCACCCGGTTAGGTCTTGGTAAATTGAGCCAGGACCCATTCGCCCAAGGTGGTGAATGAGTCCTCCATTAATGAGACCCCCTTTTTTTGAATTTCATTCTAGCGGGAATTTAATAATGTTTGTTTCCAGATCTGGTGCCGACCTTAATTATTTGAATTTTGAGGTTAATATCCAATTTTATTATAAATAAGGGGTTAATTCACATTGTTTCTAACAAGATCTAGCAATTCATTCTAAGCATTCAAGCATTCAAGTGATCAAGCATTAGAGCATTACGAGAGCATTCATTAGGAATTTCAAGGTAGATTTCAAGAGTTTATTGCAACAATTCAAGACCATTTCATCACGTCAAGGGTTTAATGCATTCATGCATGTGGTTGAGCTAAGATAGTTAATGTTGCATTGAGGATCTATTTACAAGCATCATTTCACATCCAATATCTACATTCTTCATGGCCACTACATGTTAGTTTGCAGATTTGTTTCACAAGACATCGTTCAAGGTAACGTCATTTACATATTTCATGTTTCATGCTTCATTTCATCATTTGGCTTGATTACCTACAAGAGGTTTGGCTAAGGTAAACCCCCATTCACTAAAAAACAAGTTTTTCTACCCTTGAGTGTGTGATTACAAATTTACAGGTTGAAGATCAAGTGGAGCAAGATTTGGAGCCAAGTTGTCAAAGTTGCAAAGTTGCAAAAGTTGTCATTCAAAGTGAAATATCAAAGAATTGAAGCTACAAAATTGCCTACTGACTTCTAGAAGTTGATAACAGGGAATTTGAGAGTGTATAAATCAAGGAACATAACCCTAAAATTAGTTTTCCAAAACCCTAAAAGGACCCATTGGCCATTAAGGCGAATGAGTCCTTTGTAGCTCAAAAACAACTTTTTGTCCAAGTACACAACTTTTTATGCTCTAAAAACTTCCCTCATAGTTGCTATAATAGTTGGGTATCTTTTTTATTGTTATTTGCATCTTATTTTACACATAATTGAGTGAAACACCCCTTAGAAAAATAGTGGTTCATCATCTTGTTTATCAAACACCTTGATGAAACCCATTTTTCGATAAATCATTTTGGTGAACCCAACATATTGAACATTACAAATTTCTGATTTTTGGAGTCCCTCATTGCATATTAAGTTAGATCTTGCATTCATTTGCATATAGATTTGCATTGAATTAAGATCTCATTTAGGGGTACTTGTTTTTCTTTGAAATCTTGCATATGATATAGGGTTTAGATTTGCATTGTTTTGCATCTTTCTAAATCTGAAAATTACAAAAACAAATTAGTAATTTTGCATCTCATTTAGATATCATACAATTGCATTTGAAAATCAAAACAAAATTGAATTTCAAATTAGGCCTTGCATTTCATCTTTTCATTGAATTTTTACATTAAATTTTTGGAAAATATGAAGCTGAAGCTCACTATCTCAGACTTGGAATTGAAAGATATAACTGACAACTTGAAAATCATTAAAAAATAGTTTAAAAATACCTAACTAGGACCCATTCTCCCTTACTGGTGAATGAGTCCCTAATCAGGTCTGATTTGAACCTTATGGCAATTGAAAAAGCATCAAAATTCACTCAAAAATCCATAGAAAATTCTCATAAACATCTAACCAGGACCCATTTTACCTTACTAGCGAATGAGTCTCTGTTATCTATTATTTTTCATTTTTAGGACATTAAAATCTTAGCTTTTAGCTTCTTTTTGGTGCTGATACCTTTCTATTTCAATTTCCTAATTTTCTTTTCATCAAATTCATTGCATTTGGCTTAAATTGCTTCATTTTAGTGCATTGTTAAAAGTTCAAAATTGAATCAAAACATTTCATTTTCATCTTATTCCTTTGTGTAATTAGTAAATTGCATTGCTTAGACTCTAAAAATTGCATTGTACCTTTGCTATTCTAGGGTTTGCACACTGGGGTTGTAAGACTTGCATGAGCTTTACAACTTGGTGTCCTATTCACAATACTATTATAAGACAAAGTTTGAGGTTCATGTCATCCCACAATATCTCATTCACTGTGGATCTTGGGTTTCCTAACTCTCTTTCTGATAGTGTTGAGAATCAGCCCTCCATGGCTCATAGTTTGCATACTTCATTTCCCGTGACATCACCTCCTACAACCAATGTGCCTATTGTTACCAACACCATCCATACCATTACCACTTCCACTCAAGCTTTGGAATTTACTTAAAGCTAAGGTGGAATTCCAATCCCATCTTCTATGATACCAATATCCATTCCTACATACACTAGTACACAACCTACAAAAACATTCCAACCTATAACAACATTCCAACCTGCAGCAACATTTCAACCCACAACTACCATTCAACCAACAACAACAGTCATACCTACTTACACCGTGTACACTTCCATAGGTATTCCCATAGGAAATACTTCAAACATAATAATACCTCAACAATCCACCTTCAATAACCTACAATTCACTAGCCCTCTACATACATACACTACACCACCTTATTCCCCTCAACCTTATAAGAAAAATGACCCACTCATTGACTCACTTTTGCAAAACATGACATCCCTTCAACAAGAAGTGGTAACCTTACAACATAATAATAATGATAAACCTTTGTAATACATCAAGTCTACCCTATTTTCCATCGACATATTAAGAGCACAAATACCACAGGGTATAGAGGTCCCTTGCTTTGAGAAATATGGTGGGAAAGGAGATCCTATAAGCCATGTTTCCACCTTCATAGCCTTGTGTAGCGATTTCATCTTTGAGGATAAACTGTTGGATAAGATATTCCCTAGATCTTTGAAGGATGTTGTTCTAGAGTGGTTTTCCTCTTTACCGAACAATTCAATTGGCTCATTCAATGAACTGATTGATTCCTTTTACAACCACTTCCACATTCACATGGGTCCCAAGATGACCCTTGCTGATTTAATTACATGCAAGCAAAAAGAGGATGAGAAAGTGACCGATTTCATAGGAAGATATCAAACACTTTATTCGTAAGTGAACATTAAGATTCTTGATGCTGACCTTAAAAGAATGTTCATTTCCAACTTACAAGATAAATTCCAAAGAAAACTTGATGTAGTTAGGGTAAAGATTTAGGGAAAATGCATAAATAAATTATATTGAAACCCTAACAATGCATAATGAAGGACAAGATAACATGAAAATAAAAATAATAAATTCAAATGCAAACCGATCTCCATGCTAAACTTGATTGATCTCCATTGCTCTTCTCAACCTCGCATGAGAATGCAAGATTTTGAAGGATTGTTGATGGAGGAATGTTGGTTGCTCACTATTGCAGCAGCATAACATTAAGATGAAGATGATAGATGAAGATAAATAGATAGATGAAAGATTGTAGAGATAATTTGATAGAGTAAGGGTACTTGAAATCTTATCCATTGCAACTGGCTTGGTTGTGGGTTAATTTATAGACTTTCAAGATGGATGATCAATGGTGGGGAGACAATGGATAAATCAATGGATGAGAGTGAAGGAGAGACAAGAATTAATGTGCATGCACCAAGTGTCCATGAAAATACACTCTATTTAGAAACCTTGGGTGGTCTTTGATAGTGGTAAGATTCCTTTCTCCACATAGAACACTTTTTCTATTTTGGAGTTGGAGTGATGAGGATAAAATGTTCCCATATTTTAATTATTTCCATTTTTCAAAGACAACAGGGCCCACTTACACATTTTAGAAGAATAAGATAAAAATGGAAGAAAATTAAATTAAATAAATAAATTTTATTTAATTTAGGTGGGTGGTGAATACATAAATAAAATGATTGATTTTATTTATTTATTAGAAGAAAGATACAATAATTAAATAATTTAAAATTATTTAATCTTTTGATGGAAGATAGAAGAATAATGAGCATTAAATAAATAAATAAAATTTATTCAATTAATTAAAGATATGAAGAGGAAAATGAAGGTATGCGGTGAAAATGCAATAAATGACTAAATAATGAAATGGGCCAATTTTGCGTGTCTACATTTTTCCCCTCTTTGAGATGATGTTCGAGATGATGAGATTTGTATCGAATAACATCATTTCAAAGAAGTTAAGGTACAGTTAGAAGAAAATGGATGAGGAAGGAAAGATAGAATAATGATGATGATGGGATGATGATGTAAGGATATGATGATGATGGGATGATGATGCCCCCTCTAGAGGATAGGCGGGTTGAATAAACACTGGTAGGCTCTCGAAATGAAAGGGATTGGTCAAGGAAGAAAGATAAGGGAATGGATAGAAGAAATGAAAGGATGTGTTATGCTACAATGAAGGTGAGCAACCATGATGTTTGATATAGTCCTAGACATTATGCACAAAGATATGAGGAACGAGGTGATGATGTGTCTCGTGCCCCATCATAATACAACCTTTTCTAGATACAAGATATGAATATTAGCTAGGAGTGATTTGGATTTGATGTAAATGCCAAACAAGATATGAATATTAGCTGGGAGTGATTTGGATTTGATGTAAATGCCAAATAAAAATGATAAAACACATAAGCAAGCAAGCAAGAATACACAAATGATATAAAAACAAACAAGGTATTTCACCTATCATGTTGTAAACAAATGATTAATTGATTGATTGATGATGATGATAGTGTTGTCACTGTGAGGAACGATATATCCCTAGATCAACACAAGGATTATTGATTAATTGATTGATGATGATGATAGTGTTGTCATTGTGGAGAATGATATATCCATAGATCAACACAAGGATGATTGATTTATTGATTGATTGATTAATTGATTGGGTTTACAACAAGATTAGGATCAAGACCAAAGGATGTGATTGGATAATTTGACTTGTTTGATCGACTTGATTGGTATGGATTAAGGATTGAATTATATTTGGATTATTGCTTGGAATGATTGAAGATGATTGATTTGAAGATTTGGATGATGATTGATGAATAGATTGATGAAGAAATGATTTGATTTTATTACTTAGGTTTTTTATCTTTTTTGATTTTTCAAGGACCTTTTTCCAATTTTTTGCATTTTTGGTTTTTTGGATTTTTGAAATTGTTTGATTTTTTTGGATTTTCGAAATGTTTTGAGATGTCAATGGATGAAAATTTGGGTAGCCTTTGTGCTAGATGCCAATGCAAAGGGAAAACCGAGTCTAGGTGCAAGGAGATAGATGGGATTGATGGATGAAAGGGTGAGTGATAGGATAAGGGATAGAGTGTCTAGTTCCATGAAAGGTGATAGTCCCACTAGAGATGGATGTCATTGCATGGACCATGTCAAGTGTGCTCATAGATGTTGGTAAGGAATTTCATGAGTGTGAGATGGATTAGGTAGGTGGCAGATTATGAAAGGCTTATACAAGGATGGATAGGGAATAGTGGATTATGATGTGGATTGTATACGACTTATGCAAAAGGATGGATGGAAGGTTTATGCAAGAGCATGGAACATGGGAAGGTGATTGGGTTTATATGTAGGATAGTAGTTAAAGGATGGGGAGATGGAGGTATGTGGGAATGGAATCATGAACAATGGTTGCACACATTGTGATAAACGTTGAAGCTTTTGATGTGGATAGGTGGTAGGAAGCAATGGAGATGTTCGATTAGGAGATGGTTGATGCAATGATTTAGGTACCCACATAGACTTAGTATTTTTATGAGCTTTATTTTGCTTGTGGGATTTAGGAATTTGAGACTTTTGAATGGAATGAAATGTGGGGTGGGAGTGGATGGTTGGGATTTTTGAGATATAGATGCCTCGTTTGACTTGATTTCCTTTTCCTTAGGGACCCAAACCATTTTAGTTTTGGTCTTTGATTTTGGAGGTATGGGATTATATAGATTTTTAGATGTACTTGGATTTGACATTTTGCAATTGTATCTTAAGGCATTAGGACCTTTAAGATTTTTAACTTTATGTGTAGAGGCATCCAAATTTTTATTTTGGAATCCCTTGGGTTTGGTGAAATGAGTGGAAGCTTTATGTTTAGATAATGTATGCATTTGTTGTTCATGATTAGGATTTTTAGAAGATTTATGAATAGATGGATAACGGGATTGGAGGATAGGGATATTAGGTGTTGGGAGTAGTGAAGGTAGATTATATGGAGGGATATTAGGGGTTGGAAGAAATGGTGGTAGAGTAGATGGTGGAAGGTGTACGATCACATGCTTTTGCATTTTGT
Source organism: Sequoia sempervirens (assembly GCA_007258455.2). NCBI lineage: Eukaryota > Viridiplantae > Streptophyta > Pinopsida > Cupressales > Cupressaceae > Sequoia > Sequoia sempervirens. Next base: position 70,745,560 of record VDFB02000363.1, read on the forward strand.
AGGATGATGGAGGTGGAATGGAAACATTTGTTTTGGGTGTATGATAGGGCTTATGATGGAAGGAGGTGGACTTAGGATGCATGGAGGAAGTACTAACATCTTGAGATTGGTGTCCTTGGGGTGTATATCCAAGGCCATAAGAGCATAGAGGGACCTTGACATGGATTGGATCCAAAATACCTTGTTCATAAAGGCCAAAGCCTTTACCTTGATAGTTCATGTTCTGAAGCATGCGATGGACAATGGGACTAGGTGTGTTTTGGACACTAGAATTGAGTTCATTATTAGATTAAGAAGGTGAACTAGATAAAGGTTGTTGTTGTCCTAAGGAGGAACATTTATGAATGAAGGTGGATGGACCAATAGGAAATGTTGGTGGATTTGAAATGGGGTTGATAGTGGATGTGGAATGATCATTAGGATCTTGATTATGTTCATTTAGATCCACAATATTGGTTTGATCTTCTACATTTGATTGGGAGGCATGTGTCTTGGAATGACAAGTAGGATAATGGATAGGACTAGGTATGGGGTGTATAGGAGAAATGGAGGTCTCTTGCTCATGGATAGGTGAAGTGATAAGCTCTTGACCATGGAATGCATAGAGTTGGCTAAGAGGATCATCATGGCCTTCTTGATCATAGGTAGGATCTAGATCATAGAGGGAAGCTTGATCATGAAGAGGACCAAGTATGTTATGAGTAGGATCATTAGAAGGGCATAAATCTTGATTAGAATTAGAGGTTAATGTTTCATCATGCTTAGGATAATTCTCTTGACATAGCTCTTGTATTTGAGTAGAAATGGAAGTGGAAGGCTCTAGAAGAGGCTTAGTATGCTCTTTGTGATCAACAACATGAGGGCATGATGGAATTTGACATAGACATATAATATCAATAGGTTGTGGACCACATGATGGAGTTGGAGGAATATGCATGAAATTCAAAGGATCTTTGGTAAGCTCGTTAATGGGTGTTTGACATGGGGATGGTCTATTCTATGCTAGTAGTGTTTGGAGAAAATCATCAAAGGATTCTTTGGTTGATGGATTAGAGCTTGTGAAGTTGGATGGTGGTGTTGGTGTAGGACTAGTATGCTTTGAGATAGGCATTTTATTAGATGGTGATGGAGGAATAGTAGATGAAGTGGTGTATGATTCTAAGCTTAAGGTGGTATTTCCCTTGTCAATAGTATAATTAAGATGACCTAAGATTTCTACAAAGTTCTCATCATCACTAGGATCTACAAAGTTCTAGTCATCACTAGGAGAAAAGTTTGACCCACCTCAAAGGATATATGGTTTTGGATTATCTTCATGATTAGGTGAAGGGGATCCTCGAAGTATGACCTTGGGATTGTGACTAGTATTGTTAAGGATTAGGACCATTATAGCAAGTGCTTTACTAGGATTAGGGTGATGATGATGATGTGGAATGATTGGATTGGATGACTTGTATTGATTAGGATGAAATTGATTGGAATGTGATTAGAAAGAGGATGATTAGGATAATTAGAATGATGTGTTTATGTGTTGGTGTTTATAGCTTGATATGGAAATTTGCAAACAAATGATTACACATGTACACACACGAATCACACATGCAAGAGACATAAGCAAGTTTGAGTTTGAAATTATGAATGTGATGTTTAAGCACACACTTGAAGAAGACACATTAACAAGTCCTAGAACTAGTCAAGTGGCTATGGCCAATTAGGTCTTAAGCTAGGATGCAAGAGGTTGAGTAGGGATGATTTGAAAGAAAAATCCTACCACACAGCCAGGAGAAATGGGTAACCCACCCTTCACCTTCACTTCCAAAAGGTATAAAGTTCTTTGTGGCTTAGCCAAGAGTGAAATTTTTTTCAACTCCCAAAGAATCGTGTCTGTCGATTCACACCTCAATTGAGGTCATCCCTTGGAGTGGTGTGTGCTCCAAGTAGGCCTCCTAAGAAGGGTATGACAAAAGTGAACCAAGTGGGGTTTTTTTAATCACACATGCACTTGATTCACACTCGTTAATTTCCCTTAGAAATGAAATGTGTGTAAGCAAAAAATGGAAGCACTCGTTATTTTTAGATCCCAAATCAAGATGTGATGGAAGATAATGGTTAATTTTAGACTTGATTTTTGATATGTTATTGAAGACAAGATTTGTTTTAAGAGCCCAAATCCAAATGTGTGAAAAATAAGATTAATGAGAAATGAAAGATTAGAAGGAATGCACCTAAAATTTTTGCTTCCAACCTATTGTGTATGATTGATCCTGATGCATTTCCGGCTCCTTAGATGCATCAACAAGCCACCAAATCAGAAACCAACAAGTAAATTTTCATAGAAAAGCATGAGATGAAAAAGATGAAGTCTGATAAAATCTGATTAAGATGACCTGATACAACTGAATAGATTGCATAAAAAGTAAATCTAAATTAGAATTTTAATCCAATCTAAAAAGTAAATCTAAATTAGAATTTTAATCCAATCTAAAAAGTAAATCTAAATTAGAATTTTATTCTAATCTAAAAAAAAAAATCTAAATTAGAATATTAATCTAATCTAAAAAAAAACAAATCTAAATTAGAATTTTATTCTAATCTAAAAAAAACAAATCTAAATTAGAATTTTATTCTAATCTAAAAAAAACAAATCTAAACTAGAATTTTATTCTAATATAAAAAGTAAAATCTTAGAAAAATAATCCTCCCTATGAACATTCTATAGCCGAATAGTATGATGTCGGATAGTGGCAAGATTGTAAGCTGGTATGAAGTTAGATAGTGGAAAGATTGTACAACTTGCAATCATTGTAACAATCCACTTGCAAAACTTGACAAACAAGGGTTAGATAAACACAGATTTTTAGAAGAAAAACCTACAAAAATGTATGATTAGATCAAGAGTCATTGGTCTCACCAATGTAGTTAGGGTAAATATTTAGGGAAAATGCATAAATAAATTATAATGAAACCCTAACAATGCACAATGAAGGACAAGATAACATGACAATCAAAATAATAAATTCAAATGTAAACTGGTCTCCATGCTAAACTTGATTGATCTCCATTGCTCTTCTCAAACTTGCATGAGAATGCAATATTTCAAAGGATTGTTGATGGAGGAATGTTGGTTGCTCACTATTGCAACAACATAACATTAAGATGAAGATGATAGATGAAGATAAATAGATAGATGGAAGATGATGAATGAAATATTGTAGAGATAATTCGACATAATAAGGGTACTTGAAAGCTCATCCATTGCAAATGGCTTGGTTGTGGGTTAAATTATAGACTTGCAAGATAGATGATCAACGGTGGGGAGAAAAAGGATAAATCAATGGATGAGAGTGAAGGAGAGACAAGAATGAATGTGTATGTTCCAAGTTTCTATGAAAAGGAACTCTATTTAGAAACCTTGAGTGGTCTTTGATAGTGGTAAGATTCCTTTCTCCACATAGAACAATTTTTCTATTTTGGAGTTGGAGTGATCAGGAGATAATAGTTTCTTTTATATTTTATTAAATTGTTCCCATATTTTAATTATTGCCATTTTGCAAAGACAACAGGGCCCACTTGCATATTTTAGAAGAATAAGATAAAAATGGAAGAATATTAAATTAAATAAATGAAATTTATTTAATCTAGGTGGATGGTGAATAAATAAATAAAATGATTGATTTTAATTATTTATTAGAAGAAAGATACAATAATTAAATAATTTAAAATTATTTAATCATTTGATGGAAGATAGAAGAATAATGAGCATTAAATAAATAAATAAAATTTATTTAATTAATTAAAGATATGAAGAGGAAAATGAAATATAAGTGTGTTAGACAAAATGAAGGTATGTAGTGAAAATGAGATAAATTCCTAAATAATGAAATGGGACAATTTTGGGTGTGTACACTTGTAATATTGAGGTTTACATCCTTCACACAGTTATGTGCAACCCTTTTGACCATCAAAACTTGATTGGTAGCTGTGATGTGAAAAATCGCCCTAGTCGTCCTGAAAAGTTTGAATCCACAACTCAAAACAATTATAAACCATTCAAGAAACAAAATAAGGACTTTGTAAAATTAAATCCTCCTCAGACAAGTCAACAAAACAATAATCAAGTGGCTGCTATAAAAATGACAACTCCTTTCAGGGATAGAGAGAGAGAGAATTCACTCCTTTACTCAATACCCTTCACAATATCATGTTGCAGCTTATTGAAAAAAACATGCTTACCTTACCTCCTGTTAGAGAATGTGATCCTACTATACCATTCCCTAAAGGCTTTTGAAAAAATACTTATTGTCATTACTATCAAACAAATTGACATAGTACAAAATATTATAAATGTCTTAAATATCTTGTGCAAGACCTTATTGATTCTAATCATTTACAAATTGAAGGTGTGAATGATCAAGGTAATAAGTCTATAACTCCTCCTAATCAAAATTTGCAAATCTTTACAAATCCCATGCCTAAGCACAATATTTCATTTGTCAAAGCTACTGAAACAAAGAATGATGTGATGAATGTTGAAACAAATGATGACAATATGGATACCATTGAAAAACATCCCACAAATGAAGTGATAGTATTTATCAAAGCTAGACCTCATAAGGGCTTGACTAGACAACCTCTTGATATTGCTTTCTCACAAAATGATATACCTAAACATGCACCTAATGGTCCTCTTTACATAGCTAGTTGAATCAATAATAAGCCCACTAATGGGATATTGATTGATCTCGTCTATGGAGAGAATGTGATCATAGAAGAATTATTATATGTGCATGAGCTATATCAAGAAACATATGATAACCTGAAAGCATGGATCAAGACACAAAGGATTTTCTTTCCCTTTGATAGGCTCAATAGATCTCCCTTTAAAGGTGGGACCGAAAACATTAATAGTCTCATTCTCCATCATCCCACAATTGGACCAATTTCATGTGAAGCTAGGCTATCCATGGCTTCATTCCATGAATGTTGTCCCTTTGGTTGTGCATAAATGTCTAAAGTTTCCATTTGGAAATGACATCTTCACTATACATCATAGTGGATTTCATCCAGCTACGGAAAGAAGGGAAGTTTTCACTAGATTAATTTTAGCATGAGCCTATGGAACCTATCAAGCCTTGTGAAGATTTATTTTTCAAATCATATCAAAAATTCAAGGAAGAGAAAATAGAAAAACTATCCCTTCACAACATGCCTCAACCTATGGTTGAACCAAACATCCTTGATGAGACAATTATTGAACCAAAATCACTTCTGACCATACAAGAACAATGTATAAAACAACCTCTTGCAATTTTCCACAAGAGACAACGAGATAGTACAAGAAATCTCGTTGTCCCTCCTAGAGTCAAACAAGCTTACAAAGTAAAAGAGAATGCGATTGAGCAACCTATTGTTATTTATTCTAGTCCTACCAAGGAAGAGAAGGAACCTTTGATTGAAAAACCCACTCTTACAAAAAAACAAATTGACAATAAACTAAAATGAAATTGAAGTGCTAGAGAGCGTAGACATAGACATCATGCTATTGCTCATACAAATTGCAAACTCAAGAAAAAAACCATGACATAGAAAATAAAAATCTAAACCTACCCGAAGCAATTCATAAAGACTCTCAACCCTCACCACATCATAAACAAGAACATTGCATGAACATTGTTATTTGACCTCCTCCTGTGGTTAACTTAGATGATGACATTGATATTGCAAAAAAATGATGAACAAGTACATGATGAGTTGAATACATTGTTTTCTTCTCCCATGAGCCTAAATTACAAATCTCTTAAAAAGAGTGTTGAACTTGGTGTGTGCCCTAGTTTGGCACTTGATGTTGTCCCTTTGGCTAGTTTCCTACCTTCCATTTATACCAATCGAGATTGGGAGGTGAATGACCTGCTTTGGGTTGACTCACCTGTGCCTTACTAGTATTTTGATTTTTGATTTTTCTTTATGATTGCATGTGTGTAATGTGATCCCTCGTGATGTTTTTCTTGATGCATTCTCTCTCTTTTTGTGCATTCTTCTATATGTACCTTCATTCTTCTCTATATCGTAATCATTTTTCATTTGTCTTGTGTTTTCCTTTTGGGATGACGCAAGGCATCAAGACGTTTATGTCTCTTCCATGTTGACCAAAATATTTGTCTTTCTCTTTTCTTTGTCTTGTGTTTTCCTTTTAGGGATGATGCAAGGCATTGAGACATTTTTGTCTTTTCCATGTTCACCCAAAAGATTTTCCTTTATCTTTTTCATTTGTCTTGTGTTTTCATTTTGGGGATGACACAAGCCATCGAGACATTCATGTTTCTTCCATGTTGACCTGAAAGGTTTTTATTTGTTTTTTCTCTCTTTGTGTCATTCTTCCAGTTCTATGAATATTTGGGGAATGATGACAATTCAATGATCTATGACAACATTGTAACATAGACATACTAACCCCAAATCCATAGATCCCTTATGTGTTTGTGGGGGTAGCCCTTACTACCTATTTCATGAAGCAACTTATTTTGGAAACATCTGACTTGACATAGGGTTTTTCGAGGAAAGATCTCATGTCTTAGGACAAAAAATTTGGCTACTTTAAAGCAACTGCTCATAGTAATGGTGTAGCAATCACTTTAAAGTGAGGGCATACATCAATGACATCTTTTGGAAAAACAATCATGGCGTGATTTTCATTTTTCTTGTGATGTGTCCTCTTCTTGGTGGTGTCATTGAGTTTTATTTCTTCTAAGAGTGTACAATCTACTGTCATGGCATGATGCGAATGAGGCATCCCATGGGCGACAATCTGACACTTTTGACTCGTCCTCTCTTGGAGACATTAGGAACAATGCTCCCTAAGAGGAAGACCATTACATGAACAAAGAAAAATCCCATTTAACAAAATTTTTACATGAAAAAATCATTTACAAGAGTATTTATATTGTGGTTCCTTATTGAAGTTATCAAGAGGATAACTTTGGTATGATTAGTATGATAGGAAGTCGATACACTGGCATGAGTTTCTTATTATATGGTGAGAAGCCAATACACTAGCATGACTCTCTCACTAAACCACTTCTTTTCAACAACTCACCTAGTGGACAAACTGAGGTTCCACTACCTAGAGTGAGTAACATATGTTATGGACAAACAACCCCGTTCCACATCACGTTGAAACAATTGTGCTTGATCCTTTGTTTTTGCTTATTTTTTGGCCTTTGAAAGGGTATGATTATGTATCTTTTTTATTGTTGCATACTTAAGTGTCTTGGATGTCTACTTTAGTGTGAGTTTGACATGGGGTCATCCTCTTACTAAAGGGGGGGAAAAATGTAGTAACATAAGAAGTAGCCTTTTTCCTTGCTTGGTTTGGATAATTAACATTAAAATTGAACTAATGATGTCTTGGAGTGGTGTTGTAATGTGTTGTACACATTCACACTATTCTAGGACCTTTATTTGACTAAAACGTGCCTTAATTGATCCTTTGCAAGGGTGTTGTAAAGTGTTGTAACATACTTTCACACTTTTCTAGGATGTATTTGTTTAATTAAGCCTAATGGGCCCCTTTCTAAATATAATGTAAATAATGTGTACCCTATTTAAGTGTTGTAAAGTGTTATAAGGAACCTTCACATTTATCTAGGTGTTCATTAATCAATTGATGGTAATTGGAGTAATTAACCCCCTTTTAATTCAAATTTAAGCCTTAATTTTGACACCTCTCGAAGATCTATCCCGACACTTATAATTTAATTAACAAAATATTTCATTGGGAAAATTTAGGTCTTGGTAAACTGAACCAGGACCCATTCACCCTAGATGGCGAATGGGTCCTCCCTTAACAAGACCCCCATTTTTTAGTTGATCTAGAATGGGTTTTTAGCCTTCTTTCAATCCTCTGGGGTTAGGTCCTGATAAACTAAGAAAGGATCCATTTCCCCAAGGTGATGAATGGGTCCTCCCTTAATGAGAGCCCCTTTTTTTAATTTCATTATGGTGGGAATTTAATAATGTTTATTTCCAGATCTGGTGTCGACCTTAATTATTTGAATTTCGAGGTTAATCTCCTAATTTAGTATAAATAAGGGGTTAATTCACATTGTTTCTAACAAGATCTAGCAATTCATTTTAAGAATTCAAGCATTAGATCATTACAAGAGCATTCATTAGGAAATTCAAGGAAGATTTCAAGGGTTTATTGCAACAATTCAAGATCATTTCATCATGTCAAGGGTTTAATGCATTCATGCATGTGGTTGACCTAAGATAGTTAATGTTGCATTGAGGATCTATTTACAAGCATCATTTCACATCCAAGATCTACATTCTTCATGGCCACTACATGTTAGTTTGTAGATTTGTTTCACAAGACATCATCCAAGGTGACATCATTTACATATTTCATGTTTCATGCTCCATTTCATTCATTTCATCATTTGGATTGATTATATACAAGAGGTTTGATTGAGGAAAACCCCCATTCACTAGAAAAAAAAAAGTTTTTCTGCCCTTGAGTGTGTGATTGCATATTTATAGGTTGAAGATCAAGTGGAGCAAGATTTGGAGTAAAATTGTCAAAGTTGCAAAAGTTGTCATTCAAAGTGCAAAATCAAAGAATTGAAGCTACATAATTGCCTACCAACTTCCAAAAGTTGATAAGAGGGAATTTGAGAGTATAGACATCAAAGAACATAACCCTAAAATTAGTTTTCTGAAACCTTAAAGGGACCCATTCACCATTGAAGGTGAATGAATCCTCTGTAGCTCAAAAATAATTTTTTGGCTAGGTACACAACTTTTTATGCTCTAAAAACTTCCCTCATAGTTTCTATAACATTTGGGTATCATTTTTTTTTTATTTGCATATTATTTTACACATAATTGAGTGAAACACCCTTTAGAAAAGTAGTGGTCCATCATCTATTGTGTTTTTATTAGTGTTATCTTGGTCAAAGAGATATTTCCTCCTTCCACCACCTCATATACAAAGTAATATTATATATAAACATTCTTTGTTCTACATGATAGGTTGAGTTCTATGCTAAGTGTCAGATAAAGAAAATTCATACTGATCATCAACTACTTAATCAATTCTAGATAAAATAATTAACTTTACATACCTACATAATAACATGTAGCAAGCTATGAATATCTATAGAATTATGGATGACAAAGTATTGTAGGGAGGTTATTGAAGCATGCATGATCCTATTGAAGAATTCCATATCACTACAGAAGTGCACATTTGGATATAAAAATGTAGAGACAACTAAAAAAGTGCATAAATATAGAAGTGCACATAATGTTGTACAAGTTGCATATTAGGCTACCAAAATGGTGAAGCATTGTTAAAGAAGATGTGTGGTTGCTAAAGTATACACGAGGCTATGAAAGTGCACATTTTCATGTTAATTATAGAAATATTGTAGATTTAAAAAAGGTAACAAGTGGTGCCTAAAATTTAAATAGTTTGCAGGTTTTGATTAATCTTGGAAAGAAGTTTAATTTTAAAAAAGGTGCCTCATTTTAAGTTTAGATACAAAATTTATGGCCACTATAAGTTGGGTATGATTAAAAAATATGAATTTTCTACAAGTGCATATTTATGACTATTGTAGCATGAATTTCCACTATATGAGGTATAATTTTTCATGAGAAAAACACCTTGGTTTTTAGTTAAAACTATAACTAATGAGTAAATCTATTTTGTATGTGTGTAGAAAAATGAAAACTTTGGTTTAATTAAACAACTAGTTCTAAAAATTAAACTCCTGTTGTACCTCAAATAAATAAAATCTTCTATATTCACTTGTAGAGATAAGAGATTATCAAAACATAAATGAGAAATATGCTCCAAACTAAAATTAAAAATTACTTTTAAATTACAAAATCTTAAGGAAATAAAGAAAACTAGGATTTACAGAAAGTGTAGAGAATATTAGAATCTTACTCTAACTGGAAATGAAAATGAAAACAAAGAGGAACCTTGCACTAGATATAGCAACTCTTTGTCTAGGATGCCAATGTGTCTCATATACATTCTTAAGATTTGCCTTCATCCTTTGCTAATCCCTCCAAAATCTTCCAAAGCGTACAACTCAAGTACTAGAATCAATTTAACCTACACACACATATAGATGATAATTATTTTTGGGATTATTTAGGGGTTTGCCTCATTCAATCTCCTATTTTGGTCTCTCGACATCCATGAATAGCCAAGAAATAGATGATTGATGAAATTAACTATTTTAAATCCTAAGCGCATTAACGATCAAAATTAATGATAAAATAATTTGTTTGATAATGATGTTAACCTTGGTCAATGGGGAAAACCACCATTGTATTTAAATAAAAATGATAGTAACAATACATTTATTAACTTCTATGTCAAAGAAGTTGTCTCGCATAAAAAAAACAAAAGAAAAAGATAGTGATATTACCAATAGAATAAAAATATCTCAAATCGAGTTCATGAATGCAACAAAATAATGTCTCTCCTTGAGAAACTTGAATTTCTAAAATGGAGGAGCCAATGATACCATGGAGAGAACATAAAATAATAGCTGTAATGGTTGCTAAGAAATTGATAGAGTTTCCCAAAGAAAGTGAGATAAAGAGTGCTACTAAAAATCATGAAAAAGATCCTTGAAAAATGGTAAATAAGTGGGATTTTTTTATTTGCATGAGAGGGAAGAAGTGTTACTTTCAACTCATACGATTGGTATGACATGTGTTGTAAATGGACCACATAGAAAGTGCACTTTTGAAATTTAAAATTTCTTGAGACACTAGTGTGTCACGTAGATGTCTATGCATCACACTCTCATCCAAGAGAATTATACTAAAATTTAGCACACATGATAGAAATATGCTACATATGTCTTTGAATATGAGGAAAAATCTTTCATATAGAAGTATCAAATTCTATCATTAAACACGAGCTAAGGTAAGTTCAAAGTGTGATGTGAAATTGCACAAGTATGTTATTTTTGACACTACATTTTTCCCCCACTTTAGAAAGCTACTTACACTAAGAAATGGGCTACACTAAAGTAGGTATTAAAATGCAAGCATGAAATTAATACCTTAAAAAAAGGATATTGTAGGTGAATTGATCATGAAATGCCATGCTTCATTTCCCAATCAATTATCTAAGCACTAGTAAACCTTAGCATTATAAAAAAAATGGTGGAAGGAATACCAAATATTGTAATAATTCCATCAAGGAATTCTAAAATTGAAGCATTAGTGGTATCCTTGAAAGCAACTGCCTCTGTCCACTTGGTAAAGTAATATGTGGTTGTTAAAATTCACTTATGACCAACAATTGATGGTGGGATTATCATGCCAATAAAATCCAAACCCCACTGTGTAAAGGGTTGATCAACTTGGATGGGGTGAAGAGGGAGGGAAGCCAACCTTTTCTTTCCAGAAAAGAAAGCACATTTTTTTGCAATTTCTCACCCATTTGTGAGGACCTCATTGAATAAATTTGGCCAATAATAACCAGCCTTCATGATCTTTGTAACATTAGTCCTTACAGAAAAATGGCCACCTATAGAGCCATCATGGAATTAATTTAAAAATTTGTTGACTTGATCTGCTTCTATGCATCTTAATAGGACTCCATTGAAATCCTTTCTAAAGTGTATGCCATCCACTATGACATAGGGGATGGATTTTAATTTGAAATGTCTCCTTTTGGTCCTATCTAGACCTATAGGATATCTACCTTCCTACAAAAAGGTAGTCATATCATGCACCCAACTGTCTTATATATCTGCATTTCGTGCTTGTTGTTCTTGTAGCACAAGGGTAGCCTTTGTAGGAGTCTCAAATGTTGAGACAAGTTATTCACATTAACCTTTTCCTCTCACTAGATTGGTGATTTTGATATAAACATCATACTCCATCACCTTGGTGATCCATCCAACCCTTTTTTCATTGATTTCTCTGCTCAAAAGGAACTCTTTAATGCTAGCATGGGGCACCATTAACTATATCTTGTTGTTAGACAACATATGTCTAAATTTTTTTAATGCTCTAACAATAGCAAGAGCTTTCTTTTCAACGTAGCTATACTTGACCTTGTAATCTTTGAGTCCTTCACTAAAGAAACTAATGGGTTGCTCCATATTTTATTTGTTTAGCTGTGTTAGCACAACTGATATACTTGCTTCACCTCCAAAGGTATAAAGAATGAAATCCTTGTCATAGTTAGGATTGATAAGGGTAGGAGGTTGAGCAATTTCTCGTTTGATTGCTTCAAAGCTATCTCTACCTTCCTTGGTCCATTTGAAAACCATATTTTTCTTGAGCATAGAAGTAAGAAGCTTTACCAAAGTAGCAAGATTTGGGATGAACCTCCTCAAAAAGTTAATTGTGCTTAAGAAACTATCAAATCCTTTCTTGTGGCTGGGAAGTGGGATGGCTAAGATGGATTTTACTCTTGTGGGATCAATGACCAAGCCATACCTTGAAACAGTGTGCCCAAGAAGCTTGCCCTAATTAGCGGTAAAGACACATTTATTTGGTTTTAGGCAAATACCATACTCCCTACATTTTTGAAATACTTGCTCAAGGTGACTAAAATGGTCTTTTACATGCTTTGAAAACATCGTACGTAGACACTGAAATTTGGTCTAAGCCTACGACTTCAATTTCTTCATAATTTGTATTGTCATGGTCATGATTAAATAATGTTAATTATTTAATTATTCTCTAAAGTCCTTTATTCCTCTATTAATTAAATAAACTTAATTATTTAATTAATTCACATTATCTTTATTCTATCATGATTAATTAAATAAATGTTATTTATTTAATTACATCACTAATTAACTTTATCCTCTTTCTTAAATTAAATAAATTCTTATTTAATTTATCCTTATCATATTTTCAACTATAATTAAATAAATAATTTAATACTTTAATTATTCATTTAACCTTTTCTTTACTCAATTAAATAAATCTTATTTAATTAATCCCCAAATGTCGAATCTTGAATTAAATAATCATTTAATTCATGAAAGTATATTTTTAACATATTCCTCTATATTTAAATAAATGTTTAAGTTACCTAAGTATTCATTCCCACTTCACTCGAGATCTATTTAAATCAGTCAGTTATCTTCTGATTTAATATCTGAGTGTCCTTCATGAATAAACTCTCTGTCATAACTAGTTAGTTATCTTGATTTAATTCTTATGCATGTAGACATTTATTAATTATCTTTATTTAATTAATTAATTCATGTGTGCATTCAAATAAATCATTTTCTTTATTCCATCTTTATCCTTTTCATGCAATCATTATTCTTCTAATTTTTGAATACTTCCAACTAGAGATTAGATCATTATTTAATATTGATCTCTATTCTTAGGTTTTATCACTCACGTCATTACTAACACTTATCTCAATGCATGTCAAATATTTTAATTTGAATCATCCATTTATCTTTCAATCTCATCCTCTCATTCAAATGATCAATTTTCTATAAATTGACATGTCTTTCATCATTTCAACTCCTCCCGAAATTGTATGACTTTTGGAGCACTTCTTAATCTTTGATATTTTGCTATAATCACATACATCAAGGTTATACTTGCAAACATATTGAAATCTAAGGGCAAGAATACTGTCATGGCATGGAGAAGGACAATCGAGGTCATTCATGGAAGGATATAGATAATGGGTGAGATCACTCTTTGTTTATGTTTATGCTTTCTTTTTTCTTTATTGTTCAACTTTAGATTAAATTTGAGTTTAATTGCATTGTTAATGCTTTAATCTCGTTTTTATTTTCATGATGTTACATTGGTGAACCCTACGTGAAGACATGTTTTTTGTAAATCCTTAGACATTTTATTTTATTTTTACAGGTATCGTACAACCCAACGCATTTGACAGACTAAACGATGCAATTGATATTACAAACCGCATCTGACAAATATAGTGACACATCTAACAAAATTTGACGCATTTGTGGCTCTTTGCGACACAATTGACTAGTGAAAAATCTGCGACGCATTTGCCACTTTGAACAACACATATGATTGGTGAAATTTTTGGGTTCAATTTCTGATTTATAATTTTTCATTGTGTTTTTATTTTAGCTAATTTTTGGTTTGCAGCATGTGTTTTAAGGAGTTAACATAGTGTTTGCAGGACGTAGCATAAAAGACAAGTTTTCAAAACTCCTCTTGTAGGATGATCATCGAAGATAAATTACAAACTATTGATAAATTTTTTTGTAGGACGTGTGTTGAAGATTATTTTGAAACAAATTGTTTGGTAGATTAGAAAATTGTCATTTGGGTTTAAAATTTACTACTATCTACTGTGTTTGGTGTGAAAGCACGCTTTGTTATTACCCCACGATTCAGTATATAGAAGTATCCTCTCCCCTTGTGCATTCATGCAATCCTAGGTGCAAGAGAACCTGTTATCGACTCTAGAAATTGGGCCTGTCTTGGTGGGAAAAAGTACTCACCCCAAGGTGACATAGATTGATAACACGCTGAACCTGAGCGACTTCCAGCCGGTATATAAAAGCGGGTACTTGAGGAAAGCTCAAGTATCACGAGTATTAATCTGACAAGAAGGGAAACAATGGTCTCTTTCCGCATGGATGATACCCACAACAAAATGCTTGTACTAAACACCCTTGTTTCTAGTAAGCCAAAAACCCTCTATTTGCTAGTTCAACAGGTCAGACCTATGAAGCCATATCACATTCTTATGGTTCATAGTAGAGATGAGAAGTATGCCATGGGAGCTTCATGGGTACTATAGCTTGGATGCTCTGAATGAAGTGTTGAGTTGTGGAGGGGAGCCAGAGGGGTCAAAATACTAGTCATCTGCTTTGAATAAGTGTAGCTGGGGAAACCCAAGTGAGAACTCAGCGAGTATTTTCTTTCACAACCTAGGATTGTGCTTATCTGTTATCGGATTAAATTTTCTTTATGTCAAAATCAAATTGAAATATTATGTTTTCTATGTTTTTTATTTGCCAAAACTTGATCACAAATAGAGTCAGTTTAAACTATCATTTACTGGAAAACTGTAACTGTCAACAATGTCGCAATTGTTCACCAAAAAAATGCATCTGTTAGGTATAGTCGCATCTATTTACCAGTCTGCCGCATCTGTCAAAATTGAGTCCAATCTTTCATTTATCAAAAACTAAGTCGCATTTGCCTGTCATTAACCCACATCTGTTAAAATTTTTTTCGCACATGTCAAAATTGAGTCCAATCTATTGTTTATCAGAAATTGAGTCGCATCTTCCTATCATTAACCCACATCTGTACTTAGAGTCACATCTATTAAAAAAAATTCAGATATGTCAAAAACTGAGTCCAATTTGCATCTGAGTCACATCTATTTAAACTTCAGTTGCATATGTCAGAACCGAGTCCAATTTGCATGTCCTAGAATCTGAGTCACATCTATTTAAACCTGACTCACATTTGTCAGAAATTGAGTCCAATTTGCATGTCCCAATATCTGAGTCACATCTGTTTAATATTGAGTCGCATTTGTTAGAATATCTCACATATGCTTAGCAGAAAATCGCATCTGATATCTCAGTCACATCTGTCATTACCTCTGTTACTGGAAAACCTGCAAATAATACATTTTTTGATGCATCTGACTAGGTGAGCCGCATCTATAGTCTAGAATGATGCATATTCCCCTATCACAGAACCAACCTACTTTACCAATACATAATCAAAGTCTTGAAAACTACATTTGATCAATCCTGAGTTGCATTTGATATCCTAAGTCGCATCTATTGTAAACAAAACCACATGTGTCTGATACTCAAAATTACATTTACCAGTAAAACGCAACTGAGAAGGAAAACTGCAACTATTAAATTTTACCATGCATCTGCCTGAGTATCAGAAAACTAGAATTTACTATCACAGACCGAGAACAAACAGTCAAACCAGTATTTGACTTATCCTTTTTCACTGATTCTTGGACAAAAAATAGAAAGTTTGCTCAAAACTTGCACAATTACCTCCTTTAAGAATCATTTAGTCATAGTGATAGGTACCCTAGTCATAGATCTTACTTTCATCTTAGGGGTATTTATTTCCTTTAGAGAGATCATCTTTTATAGATTTTAGGATAGGAACCTTTCACACTTTGGATAAATCCTTGATTCAACAAAAAATTTCATTGAACCTAGTTATCATATCTTTTGTCCTACATGTGAATCCTTCCAGCTCATTAGTCTAGTTTTGGATCTCACCTTATCTTTTAGTCCTAGTCCCACGAAGGTTCCTTGTCAAAACTAAATTGAAACTTGGGTTAAGCTTTAGCTGATAGATAACCTCTTTTAGAATCTTCCAAATTGATCACTTAAACCTTTGCATATTTAGACACTATCATCCTAGAATAGTGTCATTTTATGACATACCTTATTTGCAGAGAAAATACCAAAAAAATAGATGCATACATTCATCCTTTATATTCAAAAAATCCCAAAAACATAGATTAGACTCATAATCATCCATAGGCTTAGCTTTTGCATCACTTGCACTTTTAGCTTACACTACATGGTTGAAACACGATCGAAAAGGAAAGAAAGAAAAAAGATGGCTAATTCAAATGATTTCATCAATCCATTCTCAAACCCCTTTTCAGGGACATCTTCATCTAGACCTCACAAGACTTTGTTAGAGAAATTTGTTACTAGAGACACACAAGGACACATTGTAGGGGAAGACATAGATGTTGCTACACAAGACCCTGAGTTTGCTTCCTTTGTAGATGACTATCTAGCAAATGATCCTCAATGATACTTAGCCAAATTACTAGTAGAAGGTTCCAAATTACATCTTGGGTTTTCATATTCATACCCTACAAATTGCATCTACCTAGGGAACAAACACCACTACCAATAGTGCTACTATACCTCAAGTGACTACTGCTATACCATCTGGAGGACCTACATAGAGCGCCTCAATGATACACACATATCCATTTGGTACTCCTACCTCGACACGGGGGCTAAATTTCACCATAGGGGCATCATCATCCAATCCCTTCAGTTCTCTTTTTGGGAATAAAAGATCAAAAACATTAGTCCCTACATCAAGTGTCAATGTCACTAGCACTATTCCATAGATAACAACCATACCAAGTGTCAATTTTGCTAGTACCATACCATATATTGGAGTCTCACAGGTAGGAGATATACCCTCCTTTTAATATGGAAATCGACCCATCACTTCACATATTCCAAGTCAAAATACATTTTCATAGATTCTGAGTTAAAATCTATTTTAAAAAACTCTGATCAAAATCCATTTTCACAAACCCTGAATCAAAATCCATTCTCACATATTCCAAATCAAAACCCATTCACTAACATTTCAAATCAAAATCCACTTTACATACCGACATTTAACCAAAACCCATCACAAAACATTGTATTTCAAAACACGTACATAGCCCCAAATGATCCAACCAACACATCATTAACTCAAGTTGATGTCTTACAGAAACAAATGCATGCACTTCAAACATAGATGGATAACATGGTAGTTTCAACCAAGAAAACCTTTTCAGCAAAGGATTTATGCCCATTTCCCTTCGATAAATCATTGTACATGACACCTTCCCC
This sequence comes from Sequoia sempervirens, assembly GCA_007258455.2. Lineage (NCBI taxonomy): Eukaryota > Viridiplantae > Streptophyta > Pinopsida > Cupressales > Cupressaceae > Sequoia > Sequoia sempervirens. The sequence continues at coordinate 70,763,202 of VDFB02000363.1, forward strand.
TCATGGGTATGTCATACCAAATTTTCACAAGTACAATGGAAAGCGAAATCCACTGAAACACATAAGGGAATTTTATACGATGTGCATAGATGTCACCTACAAACCCACCTATCTTATGAGACTCTTTCTGAGAAGTCTTGTTGGAATTGCACTAGAGTGGTTTTCAGGTCTTGACTATGGCATAAAATCATGGGGCGAACTGGCTGAGAAATTCATTGAACAATTCTCCTTTAACATAGACCATGAGATTAACATAGCAACCTTGTGTCACACTACACAAGACAAAGGAGAAAATTTTATTTCCTTCTTCCAGAGGTGGAGAATTATAGCCAGTCGATGTCCTGTCAAGATACCTGAGAAACAGAAGGTCACTATGTTCCAAGAAAACCTCAACCCAAAATTGAGAAGTGACTTAAGGGTACATTGTTGCACATCCTTTACAAAAATAGTCGAAAAGGTGATCATACTAGAAAAATATCTTATTGACAAAGGATAACTTAAGACACATACACCCAACAAAAATCTAAATGTGCAAAACACCCCCAATGACAGAAACAAGTTTTGGTCTCAAAATAAAAATGTTACCAACGATGGGGTAGTGGATGCTAAAACTTTACAAGAATAACCGATCATCACACTTCGATGAAATTACCCCTCTACCATCACACTTAATGTCGTTAACCAAACCCCCAACACTACCCAAAACACCCAAATACCACAACAACAAAGACTATTTACAAAACGTGAGTTCACTCCCCTCGGGGAACCCATTAAGTTAGTCTTCAAACAACTATTGCAACACAATCTCATACAACTTCAAGAGCCAAGACAATACGATCTATTTAAATTCAAACCATCTTGGTGGGATGATAATGCCTTTTGTTATTTCCATCGGACCAAAGGACATAGCCTACAAAATTGTTGTCAACTGAAAAACATCATACATGACTTTGTTGACAATAGAACTATTAAAGTCAGTCGACATAAACTTACACCTTCGAACACTGATCACAAGGTCTTTTCCGATCCACTACATGACCATGGGAAAGGGAACGTCCCCAGTTTGAGTAACAAGACCAATACTTTGGCCAACTATGCTAATGTTAAGCATGATTATAGTGGAAAAATCATAAATCACCTTCAGGTTGCTGATGAGCAGGTCAATACCATTTCCATAAATAAAACTCTTGAGTGTGATGTTAACACTCGTTGAACCAAGATCACCACCCAAGGCCCTCCATCACATAAGACACCATAGAATTCCAAGCCATAGTATAACTTACTTGATTAATTGGGGAAGACCCCAACCCAAATTTCCATCTTGGAACTGTTGCATATCTCCCTTGAACATCGATCCATTTTAGATAAGGCTTTACAAAGCACGACTGTTCCTAATGATCTAGATGTCAATCGTTTCAAGGAAATGGTGGGCTACTTGATGAATAATCATCATGCCACATTCTTTGAACAAGACTATGCAACTTAGAAGACAAATCATAATGACCCGTTACATCTTGAAGTCCTTTTTGACAAAACCAATGTTAGACAAGTTTTGGTATACAGAGGAGCAGGGTTAAATCTTTGCACTTTAAAATTGATTAAGGCATTAGGTTTCTCATAAGCATGTGTGAACACAACCAAAAGCATTGTAATTAAGGCTTATGATGATGAAGAACACAAATCAAAGGGGGTTGTCACACTTCCTATCAGAATTGGTCCTACAATTATGGAGACAAAATTCCAATTCTTGGATCTCACCCTTCGATACAACCTTCTACTAGGTAGACCATGGATTCATTCCATGAAGGGAGTCCCTTCCACATATCATCAATGTCTAAAATTTCCTTACAATGACACTGAAATAACAATAGATGGTGACCTAGATCCATTCCAATATTGCACCAATCTACAAGAGAAACCCTAGCACCAAGTGCCTATAAACTAAGAAGCCTCATCATCCAATTCATCTCATTATGTCGATCCATCCACTCTCACCAAAAAATCCACTCCATCATCACTACCTTCCACCCCTAGGGTCAAGATCCAAGACAAGGGTTGTGGATAATATCACATGAAGACATCTTATTGTGTTAGCCATCTGATTCCTCCTAAATCATATGGTTTACCTACAACAAATAGGAGAAAATCAGTGGTCACCATACATATCCCTCCCACAACAACATTCACAAAATGGGGAGAATTAAGAAAAGAAGCCATTAATGAAGATGATGTCACCTCCTAGATATACAGAGAAGACCATGAAGAACCTTTCTCACTTGCTCACATTCCTACAGATCAATATGGCAAAGGTTTCGCAATCATGCAAAGCAAGGGATATAATGGACATACTGGCTTAGGCTTACATCAAGATGGGAGGACTTAACCAATCATTGTTTCAAAGTGGTAGAAAGGCTTAGGGCTTGGGTTTCAACTAATTTAGATTGGCATTCCTAGTACCACATCACCTTTACTCGAGGAAGTAAGTGCTTCAGAAGATATTGAGACATCTGACAAACCATCTGACCAACCCTACTATGATTCCCCTAACTCTAATGAATATGAGTGGGATTTCCTATCCTCCACCTCTTCCATGGACCTTGATAAGCTATTTAGAGAACTTGAATTAATGTTGAAATCTTTGCCAAACCCATTGAATTCCTATCCACCTAAGAATTTGACAAAAGAGGAATGGTTTAAACATTATTATTGGGAATCTCTTGATCCTACCTCTCTGGATCCTGCAAAATTCATTTCAGATAACCAAACCTTGGAATTAGGCCCAGCTCAGAATCCACCTAGACCCAAGCAAAAGAGCAAAGAGGACTTGATACAAAACTTTTGTGACTATATGAACAACTCAACTTTTACCTTGACCCCGCTGAACTTTGACAACTCCGATGATGACATGCCTTTAGTTTATCCCTAACTCATTGATTGGGACCAACAAGACACACCCGTTTAAGACATTTTTGAGAACGACGAAATGATTGCTGAGTTCCTAGGATTACGAGAAGGCATACCTAGTGGTGATCACAAGATTGGAATTACCATTGACTTGGACAACAAGGCATATTTTGGGGAATTTGTTCAACCCTCCAGTCACAAAAATGAGAAAAAGAATGAAAAAGATAAAAATGATGAGTCTTTAGGTGAAAACTGAAAGGAACCTTTAGACAATGAAAAAGCAAAAAAAAAGGACACATCCAAAGGTGAAAACCTCTCTGAGGCACCTAAGGATGGAGGTTTGAACATTCTCCCTTTTGCAATGGAAAATTCACCCATGCTAGTTGAAGAATCAGTGGAAGTTAACATAGGAACACAAGAGAATCCCTAAATGGTATATTTTACAACATCATTGACAAAAGAAGAGCAGCTAGAATTCCACAACTTCTTTACACAAAGATAGATTAATTTTTCCTGGTCATATGCAGACATGCCTGGGATAGATCCTAAACTTGTACTACATCATTTTCCCTTACAACCAGGTATAAAACTAGTGAAACAAAAATTGAGGAAAATGCACCCACAGATTGCTTTACTAGTCAAGGCTGAGTTGAAGAAACTATTAGATGTTGGCTTCATTAGAGCAATCGACTATGCAAATTGGATTTCCAATCTTGTACCAGTCACCAAACCAATAGGGGGCATCCACATCTACACATATTTTAGAGATATAAACAAGGCTTTCCCTAAAGGCGACTTCCCTCTGCCCAAAATTGACATGATAGTAGACATGACTGGAGGATATGAGATGTTATCTCTTATGGATGGATTTTTAGGATATAATCAGATTAGAATTGCAATTGAAGACCAACCTAAAATAGCTTCACAAGTCCATGGGGAATGTATTTCTGGAATGTCATGCCCTTTGGACTCAAGAATGCTAGAGCAACCTATCAGTGCGCCATGACCACTATTTTTCACAACCTTATACACAATCTTATGGAGGATTATGTCAATGAACTTATTGCTAAATTTTTGACAAGGGCTGATCATTTATAGGTCTTAGACAAGATATTTAAAAGGCTAGAAGAGTATAAAGTGAGACTAAATCTAAAGAAATGTGTGTTTGGAGTGAAATTAGGAAAGCTTCGGGGTATATCATTTCCAGACGAGGCATTGAAATGAATCCGGATAAGGTAAAAGCAATCATAAACATGCCTGCACTAGCTAATCTCAGTCAGCTAAGAACATTACAAGGGAGACTGCAATCCATCAGAAGATTTATAGTGCAGTTAGCAGATAAGACACATCCCTTTCAACATTTACTTAGAAAAGGAGTACCCTTTGTGTGGACAGGCAAGTGTCAGGAAACTTTTCAACTAATTAAGGATTATCTACTCACACCACTAGTCTTAATGCCACTTGTTGAGGGATGACCACTGATTCTTTATATTTCAGCAATCCATTCATCACTAGGAGCATTGCTTGCAAAAAATGACAATAAAAGTCATGAAAGGGAAGTATACTATATCGGTTGCACCTTGGTAGGTTATGAGCTTAACTACAATACCATTGAACGTACTTTTCTTTTGGTAGTATTTGCTACTAAAAAAATAAGGCACTATATGCTGAACCATCAAACAATGTTGGTTGCGAAGATAGATCCTTTAAAATATCTTCTAAGCAAAGCAACATTAACAAGGAAACTGGCCAAATGGGTAATGATACTTAGTGAGTATGATATCTTGTACGTAGACAGAAAAGGTATCAAAGGAAAAGTCATTTCTAATCAATTGACCAATGCATCGATACAAACAGATCACCCTTTAGTGGCAGATTTTCCTAATGAGTTTATATTCACCATTGACATGAGCATGACATGGAAACTATACTTTGATGGCTCTCATAAAAATCATGGCTCAAGGACTGGTATATTGTTCATCACACCACAAGGTGATTCTATCCCTAAGTCATTCATGATTTCCTTTCCATGTACCAACAACATGGCTGAATATGAGGCTCTTGTGATAGGATTACACATGGCCATCAAATGGAAGATCAAGAACCTATAGGTTTATGGTGACTCTCATCTGGTAATCCGATAGGTAAATGATGATTATGAGACTAAGGATGAAAATCTTTCTCCCTATAAATGCATGGCAGATAGTTTTAAGGAGTATTTTGACAAGGTTGACTTTCATCAAATACCTCATGTTTTAAACAAGGAAACAAATGCCATGGCTACTATTGCTTCACTCCTCAACATACCAAGTAACATGCCTAAGTTTGAGTTTTTGGTAGAACTACTTTTGGTCCCTGTCTATGACATCCTAGATTTGGAGATGGTGTGTGATATTGTTGGTCTCAATTCCCCATGGTATAAAGATATCTATGACTACCTCCATGTCGAAATCATACCCCCCGACCTTTCTAATAAGCAACGTAGGACATTCCTTCACAAGTCAGCCAAGTACACCATCATCAGAGACACCCTTTATAGAGGTGCCTTAGACAATACCCTATTGAGATGTCTCGATACTGATGAAGCAAAAGAAACCTTGTGTGGGGTACATGAGGGTATATGTGGATCCCATTCTTGTGGTCCTACCTTAGCTAAGAATATTATGAGATTGGGTTACCATTGGCCTACCATGGAAAAGGACTCATATATCTTTGTCAAGAAATGTCGCCAATGCTAGGTACATGAAGATTTGATACATGCACTAGTATAGGACCTTCGTCCCATAACGTCACCATGGCCCTTTCGCCAATGGGGACTTGACCTCATAGGAAAGATACATCCCACATCGTCCAACGGCCATAAGTTCATCATTATCGCCATTGAGTATTTTACGAAGTGGATTGAAGTTATTCCCATGACCTACATCAGCGACACACAAATCTCTAAGTTTATCTTGAACTATATCATTTGTCAATATAGTGTTCCTCAGTCCATGATCACATATAATGGTCGTCCATTCAAAAATCAAGAACTTTGTCATCTCTGTGAAGAATTCTATATTCAACACCATTTTCCACCCCATATTACCCACAAGGTAATGGACAAGTAGAGGAATCTAATAAAACAATCATCATAATCCTCAAAAAGACTGTCAATGATGTTGGTCATGATTGGCATTTATAGCTTAATCTAGCCTTATGGGCTTATCACACAAGCATTCATACTCCCACTGGTGCCACACCATATTCCCTAGTTTTTGGCTCTAAGGCCATCTTACCTATTGAGGTTGAGATTCCTTCCCTGAGGGTATCCTTGAAAGGGAATATTGACGATGAAGAGTACCAAGTTTCAAGACTACATGAGCTAGAATTCCTAGATGAACAAAGACAAAAGGCATTAGATCATCTCCAAGCATATCAAAATTTTCTTCGTCGCAGCTACAACATGAAGGTCTTGAATAGAAACTTTTACATTGGTGACTTGGTCTTAATGGAGAATCCTAAGAATCAAGCTGAAAGAGAGAAACCAAGAAAGTTTGAACCTAACTGGTTAGGACCCTACATTGTCACATAAGCCTTTGGATTAGGAGCATATCAAATCTCTACTCCTGAATGAGAACCATTGTCAACACCTTTTAAATAGTCTTCATCTGAAGAAGTTCTACACATAGCTTCTGAGAGCCTTGTCTTAATTATCAAAAATACAAAAAAAATTAAAAATAAAAAAAATCATTACCTACGTGAAAACTTGGCAAACAAGCATCTTGGTAACATAAAAAAATTTAGAAAATCAAAAAAATAGTAAAGAGAAATAAGTTGTCCAATAGTGAAAACCACTTCGATGGTGCTTTGGATAAGTACCTTGGTGAAAACCCGACAAACAAGCGCCATGTGTAGTTGTCTCTACTCCTTTGTCTACCATTATTCTAATCTGACTTCCCAATACATATTGCTTATCCATGTACATATTATCTATCCCTATACATATCACCTATCTTCTCCCATCCATTCCTTGTACATACCTTTCATAATAAAATGGTTGTCTTTTCTGTATCTATGGATTTATTTTTGGATTAGATTCAAGTTATCAAATCAATGCGAAAGACAAAACCCAAAGTAATTACAAAGAATAAAGGAAGCAAATGTAAATGAAAGAAGTATACCAAATAGTTGTTGCAGCCTCCATGATTCACCTTTGTAACACCTCCTTGCTTGTTGGTTGATGTGTTGCTCTCAGATTTGATGAGCGAGCAATCTACAAATAAATGTCTATGTCCTACACCAAGCTTTGAAAGATTTACACAAATGTCCAATGCTTATGCCTAAATGATTATGATAAAAAATGACTCTAAAATGCCAAATTAATCTAAGTATTAATATGCCAGAATATTGTAATCTATGTGTGTCTAATGCGTAATCTAGAAATGAGAGCAAAATAGCATTTTATAGAAAATGCCATTTTGAATGGATGGACGAGATTGACTTTTAACGAAGACTTAAAATCAGAGGCCCAGATTTAATCTAACAATCCCTAATCAGGGTTAGGGAAAAATCCTTAAGTGAGCGGTCAAGATGTCATCTAAGAGAATCAAATCGGCGGTGGAGAATAAATGAGATAAACTAATTAGAAAATAAAGATTTTCGAAAATCAAGAAGATAAAGACTGCCTGATTTGTGAGATTCAAAAAATCAAGAAGATAAGAGTTGGACTGAAGATCAGATTTGGAAAATCAAGAATCTGCTCGATTACTTAATTTTTGGAAGATTAGTTACCATTTTGAATTAAATTAATTCAAAATAATGATTTTGTGAGACAATAAATAATCTTTTTCAGATTATTTACCAAAATGGACTGACAGTTAAGAAAGTGATGACATTTTAAATAATTTCATTTATTTAAAATGAGAGGAATATTAATTTAGGCAATTAAATAATTAAATTTAATTATTTAATTTAGCAAACAAGATTAATTAATTAAATAAATTAATCAATTTATTTAATTAAGACAATTAATGACATATTAAATAAATAAATAAAACTTATTTATTTAATAATCGGAAGAAATATATGACAAAGGGTAATTAAATAAATTAAGAAATTTATTTAATTAAGGGAAGACTTAGACAATTAATAACGTATTTAATAAATAAATAAAATTTATTTATTTAATAATCATGAAGAATACAAAAACATGAATTAATTAAACAATTATAAATTATTTAATTAATAGTCGAATGTGGACCAAGGACATAATTAAATGTTTTAATTATGCTAGGACGAAAGTGGTAAAAGTGAAGCTTGCAGGCCTAAGTCATTTTTAGGTGTCTACATTTTTCCCCTCTTTGTCATAATGTAGCATGTCGCATTGTGACAAAGAAAATAAGTAAAAAATATGCCCTAGTACAAAAAATAAGATGAGGAAGAATGACGAGGAGGGTTATGGTATGCCCCCTCGAGAGGACAGACAGGTTCCAAGAACATGGGTGTGCTCTCGAAATTAATGAGAAGACTAGAATATGAAGAGACAAAAATGTTAGTGCAAAAGATATGGATGCGATGCCTATATGGGATGAGCGAGAGAAGATGGTAAGACAAAAGGAGATGCATGTTAGTTCCTAGACCAAATCCTTCAAAGCCTGACCATAAGACTTTAATATTTATTGCTCTTAATCATCATTAGGCAGTAAAATGATACAAATGGACAACAAACACCATGATATGACGTAGACCAAGGTGTGCAAGGTCATCCACTTGAAAAATAGACAGTCACAGACAATGAATGCCCTAACTCATACTAAGGGTGAAGTTGCCCCAGACTTTTTGTCAAGACAATCCATAGACAACAGTCAAAGAAAATAAAATAGGCCAGGATACGTCATCGCACCTCTAAATCCTGCATGGGACATCCTCGAGGTAGCTAGTAACATGACCACAAAGAAAAGACAGTAAAAGGATAAGACAAAATAGCCAAAATAGTCAAAATATAAGACAAGATAGACCAGAAAAATTAACAGCTATTTAATTTTGTTTGCCAAAGATTGAATTCTTGCCAGTTTGACAGTTTTGACAGTTTAAGAGTTTTTCCAATTTGACGGTGTTGACAGTTTGACGGGACCTATTGTCAGGAAGGACACATCCTGAAAAGGAAAAGGACATTTTGACGAGGTCTAACTCCAAGAAGGACACATCTTGAAGAGGACCAAAGAGTGACGAGACTGACATTGCTTTGACTAATATGTTTTGGCAAGTTGACTGATGTTGACTGTATGATTGATTGGACTGTGTTGTCTAATTTTGACCAATTTTGACATTGACGTTTCAAATGACTATCTTGTGTCTAAGTTTGACTACATCTGACTTATTTGACCGATGTGACGATTGTGACAAATGCCATGATTTTATTTGGACCAACCTAAAAGGACTAACCTAATGTCTTGGGGACTCATCGATTGATGGCCTTGCCTACGTAGCAAATGTGCAAAGACAATGTAGTTCGACAATGACATGGACTGATTGAGATGACTGGCTTTGACAAGAGATGACCCTGTGTTTGCATTTTTCGAGCAGTTTGATGTTTTGTTGTGGTTTTCTTCAAGACGTTTTATAATTTTTAGGTCTTTCTTCAGGACATTTTATGATGTTTTTGTCTTTTTTAGGACTTTTTTCCATATTTTTGGTCTTTTTTTCAAGACATTTTATGATGTTTTTGTCTTTCTTCAGGACATTTTATGATATTTTTGTCTTTTTTTAGGACATTTTATGATATTTTTGTCTTTTTTTAGGACATTTTATGATGTTTTTGTCTTTTTTTTAGGACTTTTATGATGTTTTTGGTCTTTTTGCCATTTTAGAGGATCGTGACAAATGCATATGACTGATGCCTACATGAGAATCTAAGGACAAACATGATTGTGCCCCTAGTCAAGCTGAATACCAATTAACAGGTGATGACAATGTTGTTTGATGTGGGAAGAATGCATCCCAAAACAACGTGAGGACGATGATGACAATGTGACGAAAGTATCGAGGTCTACAGCCAGGCCAGGAACGCAGTCAAGTAAAATTTTGGATAATGTGCTTGTATGGATTAGACTCATTGCATTTGGAATGACTTGGTTAGGACTAGATGGGATGATGGTTATCCTTAGACCATTTGACAAGGGAAAGCTAAGATAGGTGACAGGCATGAAAGGATAGGGGGTGGCCTTGGTAAAAGACGAGAGACATGAGACAAATGGAATTGTCATATGATTTTCAAGGACTATGTCACATGAGGTTATGAAAGTAATGACATGACATTTCGTGAATCATATATGGCCGAAGGATAGACATGTCAAAAGTTTTCCCAAAGCATGATTTATGTGTGCCAGTTTTATGTCAAGACCAAGATAGGTGGGAATGATATGGATTAAATGGTCGGATGCCAATGTCAAGAGGAAGGCCTAGGATATGAGACGACTTGCCCCCAAGTGTAAGAGTCCACATAGATGATTTATTTTACACATGATGCCTGTTTGCCAGGTTTTCATCATGGTACTTATCCCGGGCACCTATTTGCCAAGTTTTCACCATTGGATAGAATTTTTCTCTTTACTATTTTTTTGACTTTTTGATTATTTTTTTTGGTGTCACTAAACGCCTGTTTGCCAGGTTTTCATCAGGGTGACGATTTTTTTACATTTTTCAATTTTTTTGATTTTTGATTTTTAATTTTTTGGATAGCTTGGATGCTTTAGATAACCACTGATTGTTCTGAATCCACTGATGGTGTCGATGTAGAGACTAGTGCCATGATATGCCAATAATGACCTTGATGAAGGAGTTGTCTTGTCAGGATCATAGCGCTTTCATATAACTAATTGATGTCATCATGGTCCTTTCTGATACTAGAGTTGGCCTTATCAAAATACACACATCGCGATAGAGTGCCATGAGAGTCCTTGTGGTAAAAAGTTGCTGCCAAGATGTGACAGATTTGTGACATGGGATCATTGGACTTTAGACGAGATGTAGGGTTATAACGAATGATGGTAGATGTGGAAAGATTGTTTGGACATTTGGATGAATGAATTTTTATTTTCCAAACTTGGGATGGTGGATGACGGATTTTGGTAGGATGGTGTTTGGAACCAACACTTTTATATGCCTTGATTGATGACCATTTTGAAGGAGGTGGACATGTGTTATAAGTGGGAGTCTTCTTGTCTTGTGGCTCCACATTGTGATTGACTTTTGTATTTGACTTGGTGTCTTTGTTTGATCCATCTTTCTTTGGGATCCATTTTAATTTCATTTGTCCACTTGTCCTTTTATTTGATTCAGTGGCCTTTGACATTTGATTTTGATCTTTTGACTTGTAAGACTTTTGTTTTTGTTGGTTCCAAAGGGTAAGTTTATTTATGATGGAATGACAGTTCATGGTGTGGGTGGAGGGAGTGTTGGCAACAATCTTATGACAAGGATTTCTCATGGACTCCATTTTGACGTTTGTATCTGACAAGGTTGCCCCCAATATCGAGGAAGTACCACTGACATCATTTGATTTGCTATCTGAGGAATAGCCAAGACCTTGATGTCTATAATTTTCCTAAAGTTGTATTGGTTCTAGAATACCTTGCTCGTGTATACCTAGTCCTTTGCCTTGATATTGCATGCTTTGACAAATTCTATTTGCGATGGGGTATTTGTTGTTTTGAAAGCAAGATGCTAACCCATCATTAGGTATGTGGATACTATCACTTGTAATATTTTCATCTACAAGAAAGCCTGCTTTGACAAAGATAGATGATCCTAGTTGATAAAGTGTCTTAGCTTCATTGTCATGTTGGACATATTCCTAACTGATATCTTTGGTCTGATCGTGTGACATGTCAAGTTCAGATGATTCTGTTGGTGCTTCCAAGGCAATGTCGAAGCCATCATTATGTTTAGTGTCATAGAGTCCAATGATTTTAGCTATAACTTGATCATATGCAAGCATGTCCCTAGTGGAAGATTCTTGTTCTGGAGGAATATCGTCTATGTGTCCCATGGAGGCAAGTGTCTCATCATGGGAAGTGTCAATAGTCGAGGCCTTTGTAAGGTCGGAAAGTGTTTGATCATGAATGGCATAAAGGTCAAGGAGTGGATCATTTTGGACTTCTGGTCAATGGTAGGGTCTTGGTCGAAGATGGGGTTGTCATGGATTTGGACTTCTTGGTCAATGATGGGGTCTTGGTCAAAGATGGGTTTGTTGTGGATGATATAGTCGTAAATAGAGTCGCTATCAAGGAGAGGTGTGTTTTGGAGATCATGATTATCTCAAGGACTTCCATGGATGGATCGAAGATAGGGTCATGGGATGAACTACCTTGTTCTTGACATGAGGGTGACATTATAAGGTCATGCTTTGGGCTTTCATTTTGACATGTATCCTCAAGTTTATTAAATGGGATTTGACTTTGAGTAATGACATAATTTTCATGACTAGATGTGGCTTGTGAGGGGATGACCTGAAAAGGATTAATGAATGACAGACTAGGATAGGACGTGGGAACTTGTACTGGACTAGTATATGAAGGACTAGGATAGGACATGGGGACTTGGACTGGAGTAGCATGTGAGGGACAAGGATAGGACATGGAGTCTTGGAGTGGATTAATTATTGAATGACATGGAGACTTGGACCGGATCAGTATGGTATGATGTGGGGACTTGACATGAGTTGGTAGATGGTTGATAAGGGATGCAGACTTGGTTGGGATTAATAAGTGAAGGACTAGGATATGATGTGGAGAAATGGAATGGACTAGCGGAAAATTGACTTCCCTTGTCAAAGTTATGATAAGGCTGATTAATGGATGTTTGTTGTGGACTAATGTCATGGATGGTGCTAAGTGACTTTTGGTAGTGAGGGTAGATGGATGGAGGTGGCAAAGTATTTATGTCAAAGCCTCATGGTAACTTAGCCCCTTGGTCCAAAAGCATGGCTAGATACCTTTGAGGGTCGCATAAGATTGATTTTTCTACAAAGGAGACTATATCAGGATTTTGCGCTGCAGCTTCTAAGTCTTCTGCATATAGTCATCCATTTTGGTCTCTTTGTATGAATGGTTTAGAAGGGTTTCATGATGAAGATGGAATGTTCATGGAAGATTGCATGTTCATGTTGTGAAATGGGTTGGAAAAAGTCCAATGTTGGTTTGTGTCATAAGTGTTATTATCGATGTTGGGATTGAAATCTTGTCCAAAGTTGTCCATTTGCCCTCTGTCTTTGAAGCCTAGTCTCAACAATCAAGAGGGATTTCTCAAATAAGGACGATGAGAATGACAAGTAAATGCAAGGATGACACTAGCCTATGTTTTTTGGATTTTCGATAAGGATGAAAATGCAAGACTATGTTTCCTAAAATGTCGACTAGGATGACTAGGTGATGATAATGTTTGTCTAAGGAAATGATTGATGTAAGATGACAAGGTGATCAAAGCCAAAGTGTCAAATGTGGACTAAGACGATAATGCTGACGAAAGACTAAAATGATTAATGCAAAGTCTAGGTTCAAAATGAGGACTAAGATGAACAATGCAAAGTCTAAGGTTCAAAATGAGGACTGAGATTGTTTTCTAATGTCTTGTTGAAAAGTTTGAGTTGTCTAAGGTCGATTGTTTGTGTCCAGATTTGTGAATGTTGTGTATATTGTTTGAAAATATAGAAAGCACTTGACAAGCACAATGTTTTGAATGTAAGCAAGCACACATAAGACAAGTACAATCCTAGGTTAGGCCATGACAATATTCACTAGATTCCACATGGGTTTCCCCAACCGCATATCTGTAGCATGTGAATTCAGAAGCTTGGCTGCATGGGCTCCCCCTTATAGTGCACTTTCTTCTTAGGCCAACCAAGCTTCCAACCCCCATGAAACTCCCATGGCAGATTGATCAACTTTACTACAAACTGCGAAAGTGTGGATGCCTTCACACCGACTGGTGCTGCACTAGCAAATAGAAGGTTTTTGGCTTACTACACAAAGGTTTTAAGTTCGGGACCCTCGTTTAAGTGGCCATACATGGGGCAAGAGATTAATCACCAATAAGGTGGCACTCCAGCCTGAAGAGGTTAAACTCAACAGGGTTTAAGGGAGTACAACTCTGTCCGTATGACACATCCGCACTCGCAATCTTAGGTTTTCCCTTAACATTTACATTTATATACCAATCGGGGGTAGCTTGGCTTTAGCTCCGTTGCCGGTTTGAGTCACGTTGGGGTGATGAAATCCCCAGGCAGACCCAATTTCTAGAGTTGGTAACTGTTTCTCTTACACCCAAGATCACCCGAAAGCGCAAGGGAGAGGATACTCCAATATGCCAAATCGTCAGGTAAAAATAGATAATAACGGGTCTGGTTTTCTGATCACCAAGTTTTCACAAGGTGAGAGCATACTCACCAATCGCTTTGCAAACACATTCAAACATAGTAAAACAGAGGTTCATTTTAAATTGCACCAAAATAAAATGTGTACTATACTAATAAAGGCAAGCACATTATTTTGATGTTTGATCTTTGACAATCGAACTTACAAGACAATATGTTAGTAGTTTTAGTTTTTGTCTTCAACCCACGAAAAGTAACCGCCAACAAGCTGTAAATCCTGATTAGTAACAAAAAAATAAAAAATAAAAATTTAATGACAACAGCAAATTAAAACAGCGATAACTTTTTCAAAACTTAACAAAATTTTAAGTGGTAGATATCCATGAAAAACTGAAAATCAAGCCTTCAAAACCCAGAAAGTATTTTCCACAATTCTGCACAAAAAAAACGTTATAGGCAAAAAGAAACACGGGTTTTGAAAGCTAAATTAAAAAAATAGCGATCACTAAAATAGTCATAACTTTCTCAAATCTTAATAAAATTTCAAACCGTTTGAAGTTCTGGAAAGCTGAGACCAAGATCTACAAAATCCAGAAATTTTTTTAAACGGTTCTATTTGCCCATTTTTCTGTGTTCAAAAGATGGTGACGAGATTTCATATGACTTCTTGGTTGTAACCTGCAAAATAGTGAAAACAAACAAGAAAACATAATTTTTTCTACAAAATGTCGGATTCACCAAATGTATCTATGGATTTATCTTTGGATTAGATTCAAGTTATCAAATCAATGTGAAAGACAAAATCCAAAGTAATTACAAAGAACAAAGGAAACAAACGTAAATGAAACAAGTATACCAAATAGTTGTTGCAGCCTCCATGATTCACCTTTGTAACTGTAGACATCCAAATTTGGACACTTAATTTATCCAAATTTATCACTTTTCATCTAAGCATCCTTTTATCCGAGTTAATTAAGTAATATTACTATTATTTAATTAATATCTTTAATTCTACCAAATCCCTAAGGTATTTAATTAATAATTAAATACCTTACCCTCCTTAATCCTCCTTTCATCAAATAAATTAAATAAATAATACATTTATTTAATTTCTCTACATTTCATTTCTTTAACTCTAATCCATCTCTAATTTTTTTTCCATTAGGGATGTGCACACATAATCCTTGATTAGGATGTGTCACATCCTCCAACTTTTGCAAGTTGGCTTCTAATCCTTATTATATTTTATAATGATTAATTAATCTTAATCAAGACGGGTCGTCTCTCTCCAAGCGAATTTTTAATTCCTTTTATTTATCCTAGATTCCTCTCTTTTTAGTATGTGAATTTTAATTCACATTTTTTATCCTTCCAAGGCTTCTAGAACCTTGGACTTGTCACAATCTCCACATGTGACCAAGTCCCACCTTTTTGGAGCCCACCTTTTATCCTTTAGATTCTCCTAAGAATGTGAATTTTTAATTCACATTTATGTTTTCAACCACTTTTCATTTTCCCATGTAGATTTTTGAGGAATTCCAAAATTTTTCAAATGTCCCTTTCACTCCCACTTGGGGACAAGGAATCCCTTTTTGAGAAAATCTTCTCACTCCCTAAGGTGCTTGTCCTTCCTCCACCTCATCTCCCCTTAGCCACTTCACCATCCACATGTCAAGATGTGAGGGCTTGTGGGTTCTCAACCCACCATAGCCCTTAATCTTGGTCTTGTTGGATGCATCTCAACTATTGAATTCTCTAGAGAATTCAAATTCTCCTATAAATACCCCCTCCTCAAGGGCATTTTCAAGACTTAGCCATTTGATAACTACATGCTGCCCATTTGCATTCTCAATCATCTACTATCATCTAGCCATTCATTCTAATCATTTTTCACATTCAATCTTGCATTTGGTCACCTAAGAAATCATCTAAGGAGCACACAAAATCATCCCAAGCAAGGGCCAATCAAGGAGTCGTCAACAGCAAGGAAGGTGAAATCATTTGTATCTTGTTTTATCCATTTTCCTTCTTGTTTTATCACTCTTTTGGCTAATCTTGAGGTGTCCTTAGTCTTTTATCACTTGCATTTTTGAGTTATTTTGCACGTTAGAGTAGGATAAAATTCTAAGGTACACATTTTTGGCACGCCCGGTGGGACCCACAAACGGGTTTTTGCATTTAACCTTTGTTTTGGCTAAAAATTTTGTAGGAAAAGGTCACAGAAAGGTGGAAGCGCCCTCTACTTTACCGCAGAAAGGCGGAAGCGCCCTCTGTCCTACTGCAAAAAGGCGGAAGAGCCCTTGTCTTACCGCAGAAAGGCGAAAGCACTCTACATTTGAAAGTTTTATTTTCTTCTAACAAGTTTGTTGCAATTAGGGATATATTTAGAAGGTTTTTCTAACACTTTTCTTGTAATGGGAGGGGCACAACTCTCCTTTTTCTTAAAAATTTGATAAAGTTTGTTGCAGAAAGGCAGAAGCGCCCCTCTTTTGCTGCAGAAAGGCGGAAGCGCCCCTATTTTGCTGTAAAAAGGTGAAAGTGCCCCTATTTTTGCCACAGAAAGGCGGAAGCACCCCTGTTTTGCTGCAGAAAGGCGGAAGCACCCCAAAACATCATAATTTGGAAGGTAAAATAGTCATTTTAGCTTTGTTTTTGCTCTTATTTTTTGCTATTTTTAGGTATTACCCCTCTAACATTGTTTTGGAAAAAATATTGGTGTTTTTTACCAATGTTTTGCAGCATATTATGGTGTAATTGACTAAGAACAAAGAAAATACATCTAACATTTGTTTGCAGGGCCATCTATTTGATCAAATTTTTAAAAATTATCCTTGTTGTTTTGGAACATAGTCTAATTAGGGGGAGTAAACTTCATTGCTTGCTGTGATTGTTTATTCTTGTGTTACCCAAGGGGGTATTAATTTGTTTTCACTTTCCCCTTGCACTTCGTGTGAGCCTGGGGAGTAGTTGGAAGTAGTTACTGCCTTCTTTTTAGTGGGACCTGCTTGGAGATTTCATCACCCCAAGGGACGATTCCAACCACGCGTACTAGCGGGGTATATAAAGGGGGGAGAACAAAAATTGTACACCAATCCAGTCACATCGTAATTGGCAAAGCGTCGAAGCTAGGGTGATACCTAGATAGACGTGAAGAGTTGGTCCAAGCCTTTCAGTATCTTGCTGGGGTTCCTGACTCACGCTTGTGACGGGCTGGTGTTCACGGTTGTGCCTCACGTACCGAGAGTATATCGAGGACTCCCTAGAAGCCTTGTGCATCCTAGATTAAGACCTTGCCTAGCCATATCCCTAACATTAATCATAGGATTGTGCTTGCTTGAAGTGGCTTGTAAAAACCTATGAAATCTTT
>VDFB02000363.1:71380925-71645099 GCA_007258455.2 Sequoia sempervirens
CAATCCATACAATGTCTTCTTCAATTTGCACACCATATTAGGTTTATCTGATAATTGAAATCATTTTGGTTGTTCCATGTATACTTCTTCCAATTCTCTATTCAAGAAAGAAAAATTCACATCCATTTGATAAACTTTGAAATCCTTATGTGCTACAAAAGCTAAAAACATTATGATAGCTTCCATTCTTGCCACTGGGGAAAATGTCTCTTCAAAATATATTCCTTCAACTTGTGAATAGCCCTTACACACAAACCTTGCTTTGTTCCTTACCACATCTCCATTCTCATTTTTTTTCTTTTGAACACCCACTTAGATCCAATTATATTCTTGTTTGCAGGTCTTTGGACAACTTCCCAAGTTTGATTCTTCTCAATCTACAGTAGTTCTTCTTCCTTAGCTTTCATCCAATACTCATCTTTGCATGCCTTAATCACTGTACTAGGTTCAACTTCATAGAGTAAACACAAATTTACCTCTTCTTCAACAACTTTCCTTCTTGTCAGTAAACCTTTGCTTTTGTCTCCAATGATCTATTCTTCAAAATTATTTCTCTGCACATACTTAGGGTTGTAGGAGTATTTTCTAGAGCTTCTTCCTCTTCTTCAAGTTGTACTTCCTTTTCCTTAGCCTTCTCTTTTTCTTTGCAATCATGTTCATCTGATTCATATCCATCTATCACTACTGAGTTTCAAAAATCTTCATCAACCTTGACACTTGCACTCTGAACAATCTTTCTAAGTCTCTTGTTGTAGCACCGGTAGGATTTGCTTTTAGTAGAATATCCAAGGAAGATTCCTTCATCAAACCTTGCATCAATTTTTCCCAAGTTATCTTTGTCTCTTCTGATATAACATTTTCTTCCAAACACTTTGAAGTATTTAACAGTAGGTATCCTTCCATACCAAAACTCATAGGGAGTCTTTGTGCTGTTTTCTTTTTCGTGAACTTTGTTAAGTATGTAAACAATAATATGAATTTCTTCTCTCCAGTAGACTTTTGGTAGGCTTGCTTCTTTTTATCATAGTCCTTGCAACTTATTGAACAATTCTATTTTTCCTTTCAACCACTCCATTTTGTTGAGGATTCCTAGGGACAAACACATGCCTCTTTACACCATGATTCTCACAAAAAATATTAAATTCATTGGATGTGAAATATCCACCTCTGTTAGACCTAGAACATTTGATCTTCAAATCTATTTCATTCTCAACCACAACTTTAAATGCTTTGAATCTATCTAGGGCTTCATATTTTTCTCTAAGAAAAGTAACCCATGTCATTCTTGAATAATCATCAATAAAAAGCATGTAATACATGTTACCTTGAATAATTCTTGTTCTTGTAGGACCAAAAGGGTTTGTATGCACCAATTCTAGTAATTTGGTAGAAGATTGTTCTTTTCCTTTGAAACTTCTTTTTTGCTTCCCAATTTGACACTCATTATAGATAGCATTGATAGGATTTGTAATCTCAGAAGATCTCTTACTGCTTGAATTGAACTGATTCTCACCAAATTATCAAAATTAATGTGACACATCTTCCTCCTATGTCATAACCAAATTTCATTAAGCTGAGTCATAAAAAATGACCATCAACACTGTTAAGCTAGATAAACATTTCCATTTTTCCTTCTTCCAGTAGCAATCATAGTTTCAAACCCTTTTATGATCTCACATCCATCATCTTGAATTATATGATTGTATCCTTTGCTACACATTTGTCCAACACTCAAGACGTTATGCCTTATTCCTTTAACATAGTAAATATCTTTAGTATTATGCTTTCCATCAAAGTTGATTGAACTTATTTCATATATCTTAACACTTGAATCATCTCCAAATCTAACAAGTCCCCATTCATAATTTTCAAGTTTAAAAAACTTACTCTTGTCTCCCATAATATGATTAGAGAAACCATTGTCAATGATCCAATAGTTCTTATCTTGTCTAGCATGAAAAGAGGATACTAAAGTGCCTTCAATCTTATCCTTTCTCTCCAGAGGGCATTCCTTCACACATCTTTCAAAATTAGTAGAAATAGATTCATCTTTCAAATCTGCGAAAAAGCATTGGTCATCTTCATCTCCATAATTAGATTCATCATCAGAAATCCTTGTATCCTCTCTAACATAATAGATTTTCTTAATCATCTTACCTTTGTTCTCCTTGCTTTTGTCATTCACAACTCTATTTGGACATCTTGAAGCATAATGACCTATCTTTTCACAACTGAAACATTTGAAAGATAATTTACCTATTTACTTACCAGTACCTCTTCTTATCCTTCTCACAAAGTTAGCTTCCACATCATCAATATCTTCTTGATCTGGTTCTTCAGTCTTCTTTGTTTTTGCAGCCTTAAAAGTAGTCTCAACCTTTGCACCATTGTTAGTACCAAACTCTCTCATTTCAATTGTAGTTAAAGAGCAATAAAATTAATCTCTGGAATACTGATCTAGATTTTGAGATTCCTCAATAGCAACAACTTTATAACTATAAGCTTTAGTAAAAGAGTTCTAAGAATTTTCTTTTCCACTTTTGGTTCTTTGAATTTTCCTCCAAGACTTTTGATGGAGCTCACCAATTCATCTACCCTCTGCATATAACTTGTAATATTTTCATCTTCAAGCATCCACAAGTTCTCAATGTGGTATTCAAGTTCTGCATCTTAGTTTGTTTGACCATATCATCTCCTTCATAAATACTTTCCAACTTATCCCAAATTTGTAAGACTACTCAAGAGAGCATACCTTTCTTTACTATTTATTTCATGGGCCTTAAGTTTAGCTTTAGTGCTCAAACAATTTGTAGGAATAATTTATCTAGTCTAAAGTAATTTTCAGATATCATATCCTAGATATTCCAGAAAGCCTTTCATCCTTGTCTTCTAGATTGCATAGTTAGTTCCATCAAATATAGGGATCTCCTTCTTGTGCACCATCCTAGATCTCCCTTAAGCGGTTAAGTTTTTTTGAAAGGAACCTTGCTTTGATACCAATTTTTGAAATGCACAAGACAACTAAGAGGGGGGTGAATTAGTTGTAACTTAAAACTTCAAAACCCTCATTAACATTCTTGAATCCACATTTATTCATTAAACCCTCAAATGTGTTATAATGAATTAGCATGAAAAAATAATAATATAAACTTAAACAACTCAACACCATACATAAGAGAAAATTAGATTTACGTGGAAAACAAAAGAGGGGAAAAACCACAGTGAGGATTAGGTCACAATATAAGTAATATCAATACTGAATACAATAGGGCTCATTGCCCAAAGAAGAAAGGCTCATTACCAAAATAGAAAATAAGATAGAGAAGGAATTTGTTACACATAGAAAAGCATCTCAATGCAACAAGTAATCCACCATAATGAATTCTACACCTTCACAATCTGTTTAAAGAATTGTATCCACCTTCTGCTCACTACATCCAGTAAACTAACACTTGAAATTTCACATCACACTAATAAATTTTGCACTTTAACACACTGTATTTCACACCATTCACATCTCACAAATCTATATTTCATATATCTTGACATCTCTCAACAACTCAACTTATACCGTCCTCAACCTTGAAACCCTCTCCAAGGTTGGCTATGCATTTCAAACGTGAAAATCAAATTAGTTCGGTGCCAAAACAATTTCGTGATGGGTAGAAGTGATTGCAGACTAGATAAAAACTTAATTGGGACCTAAATCAACAAGACCACTCAACTACATGCTACCATAGACAATATTTATCCTTCACATGTAGTGTAAACACTAGGTCGATCGTTACCCATCCAAACACCATTAAAATTTGAAGTACACACTTCCTCAATCCCAAGGATGAATTGTGAACCACACACCATGCTTGAACATGATCTACAATATTCCTAAAACACCTTGAAATTCAACAAACTCCTTTACAAAAAATTCCATTTGAAGAATGTACAAACCCAATACACTCATACAACTTTGTCATACATTGTTACTTGAAAAACTATCTTTTGAAGCACTAAAACTCAAATAATCTTGACTGAGATAAACTACCAACACAATAAAAACACTTTTAGAATCACAATACTTGAAGCATATCTGGGGAGAAATGCAACAAAAAAATATTTCTCCCAAACACCTCTACAATGCATAATCACACACTAGTGAACACAACTTCCTTTTCACGATGATCCAACACACCAAATATTGAATACAACACCTTTGAACTCCTTCCATCAACATATTTGAATCACACAAGCAAATATTCAACCTAGAAGAAATGCCGAGAAAAAACAAAACACAACTATGTTACTTAGAATATCACTTCATCACATTGTTTCCTCTTTTTATCAAAATTTCTCAAAAGCACTTGGAAACCAAGCACCAGAGACACATCCTCATCATATTCGACACTTCAAAAACTATAGGAATAAGCTTATCAAATAAAAAATAAGGGTTGACACTGATAGCTTTACTAATGACAACATAATGCAAGTAATCAAAGCATCGACTACACTCTTGCAACCATCTTACTCAACTACAAACATTAATGACAACACACGCTTGTTGACATCAATGAAAAAACCAACTACTTATACTTGGAAAAAACCATGATAATGAAAAGGAACGAAGATAAGGGGTCCCCTTAGTAGAGTCCTCGAGAAGCATTGAAAAACTCGTGAGGGGTCCTTTTGATCAAGATTGAAAATATAGGGCCTCCTATTCAACATTTGATCCAAATAATCCATTCTTTTCCAAAATTGAGCTTTTGTAGCACCTCCACTATGAATTCTCTATCAACTTGATCATATGTCTCGTAGATGTCTAATTTGATAATCATCTGATCCACCTTTTCCTTTCTTACTATATGAATGGATTCATGAGTAAAGATTATCCATTCAACAATCACTTTTCTCGAGGAAAATCCACTTTGTTATTTCAAAATTATTATTGGGAGAACCACCTTTATGTTATAAGCCATTACTCTGGTGATGACCTTGTACATTGTGTTACAGAGGGAGATATGTTTGTAGTCATCCAATGCCTCTATTTTTGCTTTCTTTGGTATTAACACTACAAAGGTGGTGTTGTTGATGTCTCCCAAAATTAATTATTTTTTCTCTGATTCCTCAATAGCTCTTCCCAAATCCATCTTTATGGTGTTCCATAATGTTAGGTAGAACCTTGCAAGGAAGCCATTTGGATTGATGGTCTTGTTGGGGATCATTTGGAAAACTACCAAACAAATTTCTTCTTTCGACACTGGGCACATTAGTATTTAATTTTTCCTTTCATCATTCAAGGTTAGAATATTGATCAAAATTTATTTTCTACATTGGTTTGGCATAGGATTGTCTCTTTTGATGAGAGATTTCTAAAATACCTCACTGCCATTTCTTCAATCTCCTTTAGGTCTTGCACCTTTCTTCCCCCTTCATCCTTTATTTTAAAACTTATGTTAATTTTTTCACTTTGGTATTCATGTGGAAGAGCTTAATGTTTCTATTGCCTTCCTTTAACCAACATTCCCTAGATTTGTGTTTCCAAAAACCCTCTTCTGTAGCTAGGATATCCTCATAGCATGCCCAAATGGATTTTTCTCTTTCACATAGATTTAGCATCCATGCCCTCTTTAATCACTATTTCATTTAACTTTGTCAACTCCTCCTTTAGCTTGATCTTTTCCTCAAATATATTTTTAAAATAAATTGATTCCATTCTTTTAATTTTAATTTTATGTGCAATACTTTCCTCTATAGTCGATATATCTTGGAGCCCCCTACCTTAGGATCCCCGCTCCACAATTTCTCCACTTTATCCTTGAGTTGCTTATCTCTTAACCACATGCATTCAAACTTAAATGAATGTCTTTTCCATGGTCCATCTTGCATAAAGTACAACATGACAAGAAAATAATTTGAGCATGCTGGAAGCAAGATGGAAGCTTCATATGTGCATTACAATTCCTCACAATCTCCCATTAAGAAGAATCTATCCAACTTATCTGCTATAATAATAAAGCAAGTTCTTTTATTAGTCCATTTGAAGGTTCCAATCTTTGGGTAGAACTCAAGTAGATGGCACCCATTGATGAAGTTCTAACAATCAATTTGGGTTTTAGAGACTCACACAAATCCCCTTTTCTTTTCTGTTTCATTCATTGTCACATTGAAATTCCATAGACAGCTACTCTTTCTTACTTGAGAGTTTGGAGAATCACAGGGATTTGGGCTCAGATCTCCCACTTTTTTGTTGTTTTGGTAGGGCCATATAATTTAGTAAGAAGACATTATTTTGAGTGTTGTTGAAATTGGCCTTGGCAAGCTGCTAGTTTATGTTTCTTATCACTACTTCTATCTTTACCCCATTAGGGTTCTAGATCAAATCGAGACCTTCAGAATCCCTATTTTCCTCCCTAAAAATCCCTTGCCACTGCCTCCACTTTTCCATTAGAGCTTTTATATTATCCTGATCCAACTTTTTCTCTTGCAAGAATACTATATCTAGGTCTTACCTTGATCAAGAATATCTTATTAGGTGCATTTAAGCCCCTAACATTCCATGTATGGCCCTCATGGTGGATGGCGGAGAGATACTCCCTTCGTTGATATCAGTTTCATTTGCCCCTTGACATTTCTTGCAATTTCCAACATCACCTTATTTGATTTCCTTCCTTTCATTCTTTTCTCTCCTAGCTTTGGTTTAACTTTAGTAGCAAGGCTCTAACTTATGGTTCTATTATCCATCATACCCTCTTCCTCTTTACTGAAATCATTATCATACTCTTTGTCTGAGATTTTTGTTTCTTCCTCTTGGTTTTCCTTGGGGGGTATTCTCCTTATCCTTACCTTATCGGTTAGGGCCTTCCAAACTATTGGGTTTTGTATTTCATTTAACACCCCATTGGTGTCTTCTTCTCTAAATGGTTCTCCATCCTTTGATGTCTCATATTTTCCCTTGCTCTCTACAAACTTCTTCCCCTCCTTCCTAGGATTATTGATTGTGCTATGATTTAGATTTTTGCCAGTACATTTCATAAAGAAATATTTTGATTCCAACCTTTCTCCTCCTTTTGTACCACTTTTTGTGTTTTTGACTTTTCAATTTAGTTTTTTCCATTCAATTTTAATTTATTTAAATGTTATATTTTAGTTTCTTTATTATTTAAAAAATATATCACAACTCAATTATTGGAACTTATTTTATTTAGATTTAATAATTAAAAATAAAATAAAATAAATTTGTTTTAATAATAATTTCAAAAATTTATTTTTGTTCTACCATTAAGATTTTCTAATTTAAGCATTAAATTAAATTTTTAGATCAAATTTTAATCAAGTTTTAATATAAACACATTTAATTTTAAGAATTAACAATATCATTTAAAAATAAATAAAAAATGATTGGAACCCCCTTTCTTTCAACCCTTATGTTGTTTATAGATTATATTCAAAATTTAAGTTTGAATATAATTTTTAGCAATATAACTTTACTTTCAATTATTTTAATTCTTTTAATAGATAAATTAATATTAAGAAATAAATTGATAGATATCTTTAAGTTTAATTTTTCAAAATCTAAGTTTGAATATATATTTTTTTAGCAATAAAACTTTGTTCTTATTTCTTCTATTTTTTTTTGGTTGTATCATTATTTTAATAGATGAATTAATAATTTTGTCTAAAATACATTTTTGGAGGATAATTGATACATAAGATTTAAAATAATTTAATCATTTTTATATATAAATAAGGAATTTTATAAAGTTTAAAAAAACTAAAAAATTGGTAATAAATGTATATGAAAAATGTTTGAAGTTTAATAAGAAGACTTGACCAAATTATTTAAAAAATCAAAGAAAGAATATTATTTATTTTCAACCTCCTAATCTGTTTGGTCTCTGTACCCACTCAACTACAATCCCTACTCTTTTTATCATGCTTTGTCTCCTAACAATCTTACAATTCTATTGACTTGTCTTGCTCTTTTGATGATGGATCATGTAGTTTGATCCGTAGAGAAAGAAAAAACTTACGTAGTCAAATCTAAAAGACTCCTACATTAAGTAAAAGTCTATTCAAACATGAAATAATAGATGGTAGGACTTAAACTTTGATTGTCAACTTAATTTTTCCTGATTATAATTATTTAAAATTTCTTTTGAAACTATTTAATTAGATATATATTTTGCTATATTTGATAAATTAATATATATTTTATTTAGCAACTACAACTTAAAAAAAAAAGTTCAAATGTCAAATAAATTAAGCCCTAAACCATTGGTAATTGGCAGCTAACCCTGGGTTAGTTGTGTGGGAATGCCATTCTGGTCAATCTATGACACTGTCGAATATTATTCCCCGTCCCACGTGAGGATATCGTTTATTCCCGTCTAATGGTCTTAATTCGAAAGCGACCCCCAAATTAACTGGCAATCACTTAATAAGTCAGAGCGATTAGAAGTCCGAGTCATGAATTATTACTGATGTAAATTTGGCCGTTGATACTTTTCTTTCAGATAGAGGTATTAGGTATAATTCAACCATTTCGGCAAAAAAGTGTTGGACAAGCCACGTAAGCCACTTCATACATGTAACAAGTTGGAGAATGCATGCCACATAAAGTGGAATACATATTTATAATAGTTTCATCTAGTGATCAAGCATAAGAAGTGGACAAACAATAAGGTAGCAAAGTGTTTTAATAGACTTCCAATTTTTGGAAAAGGTGTGTCAACCTTGCATCCTAATGTTTTGATTTATTAAATATTATATGTATTTATTATTTTCTCTTCATATTGAGAAATACAGTATCCCACTTTATGTTGGAATTATTTTTCATGTGTCAGATACTTTGAAATGTCTATAAAAGGTTGTAGGAGTATCTAATATTATTAAGATGTGGAAGACCATCTTATGAAATTATAAGTTAGGAGATGGTTATGATATATTCTATGACATGCAAAAGAATGATTACAAGAGAGTTAAATTAGAATCCTAACAAATATAATGATGCAAGTTATGATACATCATAAAGAATATTTGAGTAGGTTTGAATATGATAAAATGGAGCACCTAAATTAAGGAGTTAGCTATGAAATATTTTTTGATAGGTTATGATAGTTACAAATCATCCTGTTTTTAGTGGGGAAGACTATGACCAACTTGGGAATTAGAATTTGAGCTAAATATTGCACAAGTTTTGGGTCATTGCTTTAACTCATGGTTTTAGAAAACCACTCTTGGTTTGGTTGATATTTTCCTATTTACTGGTTCTTGAGGATGGAGTTTTATATGGGTTGCATAATTGATTTACAAGTACTATTATGCTCTTGAAATTATTCTAGAATTTGAATGTTGGTGATACTTTTGTAAGGGCAAAGCTTAAGATTTGCATTGTAACCTCTTAATTATTGGATAATACAATTATTTTCTTGGAGTGTGTGATTTTTCTCTCAAAATGGTTTTCCCCATGTAAATCATATTGTCATGGTATAATTGTATTTCTATTTTTTTTATGTAATTGTAAGCTATTTTATTTTTGTACTTACCTCCCCATAAATGTTGGTGTAAGAAGCATTTCCATACATTTTTCTTCTTATAATTTGGTATTAGAGTATGTTCAATTCAAATTCTAAGAGATAGGGATAAGGTTTTTTGTATTAATCATGGATTGATGGGAAGTTTATGTATAAGGAAATAATTATTGTAGAAAAATGACAAGCACATCAAAGAAAGAGATGGAGACTTGTTGCAATGAAACAAGAATATTGGGACATATTGGATAAAAAAGTGAAGGGTCTCATTATACTCTATTTGGTGTATTTAGTTTTGTTAAATATACATGAAGTCATTGTAGAAGCCCTTTGGAAGAAGTTGGGAGAGATTTATCATGCTAAATCTCTTGTGAATAAAATTTTCTTGAGAAATAATTGTTAAACCCTTAGCATGGAGGATGGTGGTTCTATGAGATGATGAATGTATTCAATATTATCTGAACCAACCAGACTCAATTGGAGTGAAAATAGAGGATGAGGTACTTACATGACACTCCTTTGTTTTTTTGTTAGACTCATGAAATCACCTTGAGACAGAAATTGGAGAATTGACTCTCAACTCAAGATGGATGAGATAGTAGCATTGTTACTTTAGAGTAGATGTAAAGAAAATAATTTGAATCAACTAAGGAGGTCCTATTAGTTTGTGGAAGATTGAAAGAAAGAGGAAAGAAGAAGGAAAATAAGGGAGAAATTTTAAGATCTAAATCTCCTATGAATTCCAAGGATAGGTGTTGAGATCATGGCAAGCCCAAATTATTTCATAAAGGTTACAAAAAGGGTAAGGAAAAAATGATTTAAATGATGAGAGTAAGAAATCCCCTTAAGATGATGCAAATACTTTTGTCAAAGCCTTGACAAATTATACAATAGAAAGTGCATGGTTGATTTTTAGAATTGTTTCCTTGTAAGGAAGCTAAGGTAGCAGAACAACTTCCTACACTAATCTTGAGAGGAGGATAATGTAAAACTTTACAAATCTTTTCAACTATTACAAAAACTTAAAAAAAATAAATAAATACCATGCATACCACAACATAGTTATTTCCGTGGGGAAAAGCCTTTTGGGAGAAAAACCCCACACTCTAAAAGTTGCCCAATATATTATTCAAAAGTCACAAAGATTACAATATAATTGTAGAGAAAGTTTCTCATAGGAGTATCACCAACCAAAGATCTAGAGGCAACATGACCAATATCAGACTCTCAAAATTCATCACAATAAATAACTATAATGCAACACCCTCATAAAATAGGGTTTCCTTCTAGGGAAAGTCAAGCCAACAAAATATCAACCATCAGATTTGAGACCTAATGATGAACAATTTGTTAGAGTAATTGGTTTTACTTGATTAATTAAACAATATCTGGTTAATTAATTAAGTTACCTTTTATCTCTTTTTCACTTAAGCTGACTTTAGGTGCATAATAATTAATTATTTTATTAATTATTATGTGCATGCCTAGGGTTTTCCTTTTTAGGTTTTTACCTATAAGGTTGTAATCTTTTCTTTGTAAATGAACTTTTTTTAACATTTTGGTAATATTGAGTAAATATTTGGTGTGTTGTTTTTTTCTTTGCATCTCCCTTGTAACAGGTTTGAGCTTTCAGAGTTCTTTGTGTTCCTTCATGGTATCAGAGCCTAAGGTCTGAAGCTCCCTATTTTGGTTTTGTGAGTATGCATTAGAAGTTGGGGTTGGAGTTCTTTAAAAAAAACTAGGCGGATAAAATACAAAGGGTTTCAAAATAAATTTGAATTTTTTTTTTTGGGTTTGCACCCATGGTACCGCCAGACCTGCAAGTACTGCAAGCGGAAGTACTCTTCTCGTCTGTTGTGCCCCTGCCTTTTTCTGGCCGCCTATTTTTTTGGCTGCCACGCCCCTAGTTTTTTTCTGGTCGCCGCCCTTTTTTTGACCGTCGCGCTCCTATTTTTTTTTGGCTGCCGCTCGAGCTCTCATCACGCCCTTGGTTTTTTCGGCCGCCTTTGCCGCTGTCGAGCTCCCGACCGCCCTCGCCGCCCTCGCTGTGCTCCACTGTGACCTGTGTTTCCTTCGACATCCCCTATTTTTCTTCGCTGCGGCCTGGTTTTTTCCCTAGCCACCCTCGCTGCAACCGTCGCTGCGCCTCTGGTTTCGCTGGCCGTCGCCGCCGCTTCCTGGTTCTCCGACTGCCCACGCTCCCACCATCGTTGCCGTGCCTCCCTGTTTCCCTAGCCGCAGGCTAAAGGAGGCCAATTTGTGCTTTTTCAGGAGGCTTCACGAAATCAGGTATAAAATAGGCATATGGTCTCTATTTTTTCCAAACGAGATACTGTTGGAAAGATAATTTTGTGTTGGACGTCATCGTTCTTGTACTTTTTTCCAAATTTTCTATTTGAATATATTTTTTCCATTCAAAGTGGGGTCTTCTTTCTGCACTTCTGGGGCCATACAAGGTGCAAATGGACTCCGTTTTCAAAAACAGGCATTGGAAAGCTCTCAGCTTGCTCTATTCAGCTATGTGATCTTTTTTCTCAGAATTTTCTTTAGGTACACGAGAATTTGCTTTGAAGCTTTTTTGCTTATGCATTGCTTCCTCTTTCTTAGTTTGTACTAGGGTTTGGGTTTCTCTTTTGTGGGGGGGTGTTTTTCTCGCTTTCTGTCATTTATATCAGACATCCAAAACACCAAAAATTCTCAAAACAATCAAACCCTTCTACATCTTCTGTCTATTCTGAAAGATCACATAATAATAAAAAACACTAGCAAGTACAGGTACATGTATAGTTACAGGTATAGGTGCAGGGTTTCATGGCCGACTCCTTAGTTGAGTTACTCACATCACACAACTATCACACCTGGAAGTCTCGCATGACGAGGCTTCTTAGGTCACAAGGGTTGTGGTCTTGTCTAGATGATGTTCGGCCTCAGTTGCAACATCTTTTTGAGATTCTTCAGCATAGGAACAAGATGGATGAAGCTATGGGTTTGCTATCTCTGCACATTTTAGACAACCTTCTATTTCACCTTGATGCTTTGCTCACTCCTCGAGCCATTTGGTTGAAGTTTGAGACACTTTTTGGGACCATTAATGAGTTCTAAGCATTACAGATTGAGGCAGAGCTGACTTCACTGTTACCTGAATCATTTCCCACTATTGAGGATTTTTTGACTAAGTTCAAAACAATCCGCACCATTTTACAGGGTTGTGGCAAGAATAAGTTAGACATAGAGTGCATTTACTTGGTCCTTTCAAAGCTTCGTGGTCCATTTCAGATATTTGCTTCTTCATTCTATTCCACCATGGATGGACTGGGTACTCTTTTTACGATGCCTACCTTTGATGTGTTTTGTGAGCATTTGTCTCGTGAGCAGTCACACCTTTCTCAGATTGATATGCTCTCAGGATCAAAGAACAAAGCATTGGTTGCTCAGTCATCTAAGGAGAAACAGATGCAGAAACCGAAGCCCAAGAAAGATTCTGCAGGCAGTGAGCATTCCTCCAAACCACCTCCTAAGTCTGATTCCAAACCACCACTTAATCCGAAGTAGGGAAAATCTTCGAAGTTTGGTGAGTCTTCCTCCAAGACTAAGAAGAAATCAGGAGACACTTGCACCTTCTGTGGCAAGGAAGGACATCCAGTTTCTAGGTGTTGGAAATGATTAGAGGATTTAAAGGAAGCCTTGCAGCAGTATCACATCTCCTCACCTTAGTCATCTTCTCCTTCCACAGGGAAAGGTCATGCTCTCACTACTTGCACATCAACCTATGGGTCCACTTGGATTCTAGATTCTAGTGCTTCTCACCATATGACTCACACTCAACAGTTGGTCACTTCTCTTGCCTCTTGTGGTACTTCACAGATTGTAGTGGGTGACTCTACACAGCTTTCTGTCTTGGGTTCAGGTTCTGTCACTTTGGATGGGGGTACTCTACAGGATGTTTTGGTTGTTCCTAAGATCTCAATGAACCTCTTGTCCATTTATCATATTTTCCATTCTGGCACTAGTAAGATAGTTGAGTTCTCACCACATCATG
Source organism: Sequoia sempervirens (assembly GCA_007258455.2). Lineage (NCBI taxonomy): Eukaryota > Viridiplantae > Streptophyta > Pinopsida > Cupressales > Cupressaceae > Sequoia > Sequoia sempervirens. The sequence goes on from VDFB02000363.1 coordinate 71,394,489, forward strand.
TGGTTATTCAGGACCTCTATGACTCTAATTTGATTGTGGCTACTGGGTATGTTGATACTGCATCTCGTCTTTACAGATTTGATGGATTTGAGCCTTTTGTGGGTATAGGTTCATCTCTTATAGCACATGCAGATTTTGTGAGTAAGCTTTGGCATGAGCGTTTGGGCCATGTCAATTATAAATATCTTCAACAGATGAGTACTTAGGTACTTGTTCTTGGTCTTCCCTCGATTTCCTGCACCGACGGTGTTTGTCATGGTTGTGTGCTTGGAAAGCATCACAGGGATCCCTTTCCGAAGGGAAGCGCCACTCGTGCTTTGGCACCCTTGGAGTTGATTCATAGTGACCTCATGTCATTTCCCACTCCTTCTTTTTCTGGGGCCAAGTATGTACTCACATTCATTGATGACTTCTCTAGATGCACATGGGTGTACTTTCTTAAGTACAAGTCTGATGCCTTTGATTCCTTTCAAATCTTCAAGACATTTGTAGAGAAGCAGTCTGGCCTTTCTATTCGGCAGATACGTACAGATAATGGGGGGAGTATGTGAATCAGGCTTTCAGAGATTTTTACACTAAGCATGGTTTGTAGCATCAATTTACTGTTCCCTACACCCCTCAGCAGAATGGTGTCGCTGAGAGAAACAATAGGACTTTATGAGAGATGGCGAATTGTATGATTCAGTCCAGGTCCATAGATCCATCCTTTTGGGTTGAGGCAGTTAATTGTGCCAATTATATTCAGAATTGGATGCCTCACAAGGTGATTCGACATATGACTCCTGAGGAGGCTTGGTCTCGTGACAAGCCTGATGTTTCATCATTTTGAGTATTTGGTAGTGAGGCATGGCCCTTTATTCTTGATGCTCAGAGGAGAGCCATGGAGCAGAAGAGTCGACCCCTCATTTTTGTCAGCTACTGTGAGGATGTTAAGGCATACAGGTTGTTTGATCCTAATTCCAAAGAGGTCCTATTTCAATGAGATCTCCAGTTTGATGAGCGCCTTCCCACAGTGGATACCCTGTCTCCAGTGTCTACTTCACTACCTACTCCTCACACTGCAGCCCTTCAGGATTATGTTGCGGATGATTTTGATGAGGATGTTGATGATTCCCCATCTCCACCTCCACTAGCTCCACCTCAGATTCCCAAATGGGCTTGCTTTATTGTTGAGGCAGTTGGATCTATGGCAGGTGATCCTTCAAACACTCGTCGCACCCGTTCTCATATTGCGGGTTCTAGCCTTTTGAGTCATGCTCTTTCAGAGGATCCTCAGAAGTTTTCAGAGGTGACAGGTCACCCTGAGTGGGATAGTGCTATGGAGGAGGAGTATTCTTCTTTGATGAGGAATAGTACTTGGGATCTCTATCCTCTTCCTATGGGCAGAAAGATAGTTCGGTGCAGATGGTTGTATCGCACCAAGTATGCTGCTGATGGTTCTATTGATAAGTACAAAGCATGTCTTGTTACGAAGGGTTTCTTGCAGGTTGAGGGTATTGATTACTCCGAGAAATTTTCCCCTATCGCCAAGATGAATTCTATTTGCTTTGTACTATCTCTTGCAGCTTCTAGGGTCTGGTCTATTTATCAGATGGATGTGAAGAGTGTGTTCTTGCATGGTGATCTACAGGAGGAAATCTATATGGAGCAGCCTTAGGGATTTTTTCAGAATGCTTCTTTGGTTTGTAGACTTCGGCGTTCCTTATATGGTCTCAAATAGGCCCCTCGGGCTTGGTATGAGAAGATGGACTCTTTTTTGCTCTCCACTGGTTTCACACGCTGTCATTCTGATCCTACCGTCTATATTCAGAATCTTGAGGGTGAGATCTTGATTCTTGTGCTATATGTTGATGATCTCCTCATCACTAGTAGCTCATCCTCTATGATTTAGCATGCTCAGCGAGCTCTGAGATGACAGATCTCGGTCTTCTACACTATTTTCTTGGTCTTCAAGTGATTCAGTCCTCTGATGGGATATCCATTCACCAGCAGAAGTATTCTCTTGATATGCTTCAGTGCTTTGGCATGCCTGATTGCAAGCCTGTCCCCACACCTTTTCAGTCAGGGGTTGTTTTGACTACTACTTGCCCCACTCCTTCAGTAGATTCTACACTTTACAGGCAGTTGGTTGGCAGTTTGTTGTACCTGACTCACACTTGTCCTGATCTTTCCTTTGTGGTTGGCCTTGTCTCTCGATTCTCCCATGATCCTCATGAGAGTCACTGGCAAGCTACCAAATGTATTTTGAGGTACATTCAGGGCACCCTTTCTTATGGCATTCACTACACATCAGGGGATCCTCACATTGTTGGCTACACTGACTCAGATTGGGCTGGTGATGTCAATGATCAGAAGTCTACTTCTGGCTTTTTTTTTTGTCTTGGCTCTGGTCCTATCACATGGTCTTGCAAGAAGCAGACTGCTCATGCATTATCATCTACAGAGGCTGAGTACCGAGCTGCTGTGCTCGCTAGTCAGGAGATCTTATGGCTTCAACAGTTGATGATGAGTTTGGTTTTCCTCCTGATAGTCCCACTATTCTTTGGTGTGACAATCAGAGTGCTATACACATTTCTCGCAACCCGGTGGAGCATCAACAGACAAGCACATTGAGCTTCATATGCATTTCATCAGACAGTTGATTCAGGATGGTTCTCTCATCTTGGAGTATATTCCCACTGCTGAGCAGGTTGCTGACATCTTCATGAAGCCTTTTTCCTCCCCGCGCTATCTTCAGTTATGCTATATGCTTGGGGTGAAGGAAGTTGTCCTTGGGGGCTCTTCATGAGGCCTTCCTTCCTTCATGTTTCCTTCTGCATGTTCTTCTATCTCTTTTTGGAGAGGAGTTTTTCCCATTGGGTTTTCTCCTTTTTCTTCATTTCAAAGAGATTTCCTTGTACTTGGGTACCTAATTGGGCCTTGTTGCCAGGACCCATTGTTCTTTGCTTTTTGTTGCTTCTTCTAGGTTTTTGCTTCTCCCTAAGTCTAGCTTAAGGGGGGTGTTAGAGTAATTGGTTTTACTTGATTAATTAAACAATATCTGGTTAATTAATTAAGTTACCTTTTATCTCTTTTTCACTTAAGCTGACTTTAGGTGCATAATAATTAATTATTTTATTAATTATTATGTGCATGCCTAGGGTTTTCCTTTTTAGGTTTTTACCTATAAGGTTGTAATCTTTTCTATGTAAATGAACTTTTTTTAACATTTTGGCAATATTGAGTAAATATTTCGTGTGTTGTTTTTTTCTTTGCATCTCCCTTGTAATAGGTTTGAGCTTTCAGAGTTCTTTGTGTTCCTTCACAGTCCAGAGTTATAATAATAAAATATACATAGATTTTTCCTTTTGATGGTGTGCGACCCCCCAACCCCTTGCTGGGAGGATGATCCCCTCGGACCCCTTGCAAGGGGTACCCCCTCCACCCTTCAACGCTAACGTATCAGTAGTACCTTATGTAATTGCAAGGTTGAGACACATTTTCCCAACAAATCTCCCACTAGTCAAACGTTTTGCAAGAGAAATAGGAGGGTGTATAAATTTCATCTCTTAATTGCTAGGGGTCAAAAGGTCCATTAAATCTAAACACAATTTGAAATTCTTTGTGTTCACACACTTAGTTAAAGAATCAACAACATTCATAAAAGTATCTACCTTAACCAGTTTCACCTTGCCATCTTCGACCATATCTCTAACAAAATGATACTATACATAAATGTGCTTGGTGTTGGAATGAAACATCTAGTTCTGAGCTAAACAAATTGCACTCTGATTGTCACAATAAATTGTCACTACACCTTGTTTTATTCCAATATTTGAACATAGTCTCTTAAGCCAAATGGCTTCTTTACAAGCATGAGTAGCTACCATCTACTCAGCTTCAGTAGTGGACAAAGTAACCATAGTCTTTTGCTTACTCATCCAACTAATTGCACCACCAAATAAAGTAAACATATAAGCATTGGTGGATTGTCTGCTATTAACATAATATGTCGAGTTTAAATCCATATAACCATGAATATCAAGGAAAATACCATCTTTAGTCATATTACTATGATAACAAAAGGAATACCCTGAGGTACCACACAAATTTGTAAAGACTCTTTTGATTGCGTCCCAATGAACTCTACCAAGATTAGACATATATCTAGAAATAACTCCCACTACTTGGGAAATGTTTGGTTGTACCAGAGCATACATCAAAATTCCAATGACACTCTAGTAAGTCACTTTGCTGATGTCTTCCATTTCAGATGGGGATGTTGGACAATTTGAAATAGATAACTTTGTTCTAGCTAAAAAAGGAACACACAATGGTCTATAATCATGCATACCAAACCTTTGTAAAATTGAATTGACATACTTAATTTTGCAAAGCCATAGCTTTATGTTCAGTCTATTTCTTTTAATTTTCATTCCAAGAATGTGTCTAGTTGCACCAAGCAACAAGTCGAGATTTTAGTTTTGAAATCATACCTTTCCCTTTACCAATAAATAACATATCGTCAACATATAATGTAATAAACAAGAAACAATGACCATCAGTTTTATAATAAACACAATGATATGATTTAGAATGCTTGAATCCTAAACTCAAAACATATGTATCAAATTTTTGATACAACATCCTAGGACTTTGTTTTAGACCATACAAATATTTCTTCAATTTGTAAACCAATTTACTTTTACCGTTCACCACATAGTGCTCTAGTTGTGTCATATAAATATCCTCCTCCAATTCACTATGATGGAAAGAAGTTTTCACATCCATTTGCTCAACCTTTAAATCATAAGCAGCAACAATAGAAAGAAAAAATATAATTGATGTCATTTGGGAAATAAGAGAAAATATCTAACCATAATCAACACCCTCAACTTGAGAGTAACCTTTCATAATCAACCTTGCTTTGTACTTCTCAATACCTCCATCTGAACCAATCTCTTTCTTGAATGTCCATTTGGAACCAATAGGTTTTATTCCTTCAAGCAATGGTACAAGATCCCATGTATCATTCTTTTTCAAAGCTACCATTTCTTCATCCATAGAAATCTTCTAGGATTCTACATCACTCATACCTAATGCCTCTTCTACTGATTTAGGTTCATCCAAGTTAGTATTCAAAGAAAAATTACATTTCCAATCATCAGGTAGTTGTCTATGCCTTGTAGACCTAAAAACAAGCTGAGATGGAGGTTCTTCCTCCTCTTCTAAAGATTCCAAGCTAGATGAGCTCTCCTCAACTTTTTTTCTATCCATGGGCCTCAATACAACTTTCTCAAGTGTAGAAGGAAGTTGAATCACATCTTCCTGTTTACTTTATCTTGACTACAATGTAATAGAAGAAGACTTAGTTTCTCTAAAAATAACCCTTCTACTATATATAACCTTCAGTGTAACAGTATCCCAAAGCTTGTATCCTTTCACACCATAACTGTATCCAATTAAGATACATAAATCAAATCCTTGTTCTTCAACTTTGTCTGCTTCTCCTTTGGCACATGTGTATATGCCTCAACCAAAAACTCTAAGATGTCTTAATGAAGGATTGTAACCCAACCATGCCTCTATAGGCATCTTATCAACAAGATCTGATGTAAGAGACTTATTAATTAGGTAACAAGCAATGCCAACAACTTCAACCTAAAATATCTGTTCTAGACATCACCACTCAACATACTCCTAGCCTTCTCCATCAGTGTCTCATTCATTATTTCTGCAACTCCATTCTATTGTGGAGAATATAGAGTTGTCTTTTTTCTATGAATACCACAATATTTACAAAATCTATCAAAATCATTAGAGAAAAATTCACCGCCATTATCAGTCCTCAAACATTTTATTTTCTTTCTAGTCTACAACTCAACCATTGCTTTAAATTCTTTAAATCGACTAAAAACTTCAAATTTACTCATTAGAAAATATACCCATATCCTTCTACTATAATCATCAATAAATGAAACATAATATGTGGATTTTTCAATTAAAGAAACATCTACATGAACAAACACGTTAGAATGAATAAGATCGAATACACCACAAGATTTATGAGAACTCAAGTAAAATTGAACGCGATTTTGTTATCCATAAATTCAATGTTCGCATAAATCAAATTCAAGATTATGATCAGACAACCCTTCAATGAGGTTTCTAATTTTCAAGGTCCTTAGACCTTTTCTCCAATGTGGCCAAGTCTCTGATGCCGTAACATAGTTTTCTCTATAGATAAATTTGATTAAGAAGAAAGAGCATCGTTGGGTACCCAAAAGCCATGACCATCTACTAAAGATGAAACCCTCACCTCTTCCACATAATTTTTTTTCATATAAGTACTATTGCAATTAATAATACATGCATCAAGCTTATACAATGTGCTATATCTGACACCTCTAGTAATCACCATAACATGAAACATGCCAATCATTCACTCAAGTAAAATTTCCTAAGTTTTTCACTTTCAAGTAAATGAACTATGTAACTTAACCATTGCCATAAAAAAATTCTTTTCTTTATAGGGAACAAATGAACATAGATGGCATAAAAATAATCAACATATATTCCATTTCCAAAATAATATTTCACATATTACAATATTCCAAAGAATGTGTTCAAAGTACATACATAGCTCAACTGAGCTTCAAAGCAATAGATATAGATGGTCCAAGAATCTCCTTTCAAATCTTGGTCTTTTGTCACTTGCTGAGGATGAGAAACATCACTCAAGCCCCTTTCCACCAACCATAGACTCATATGCAGTCCCTTGCACATCTATCATATGATAGATGGCCTACCATTCGATGAAGAGATAGGTGGAGTAACCTCATATCAACAACCATTTTGAGATTAGTGTTGTGTCCTACATGACTAGAACTCGTAAACCCTACAATCCTAAACTAGCATGCATAAATGGATCATGGTGAATTAATAGTGGAGCCAAAGGAAATCACACTACTTTGGCCAAAGTGTTCTCACTTAATACTTTGAGTGACAATCATCCTACTCACATACACTACTCAAGATCAATTTGAATTTAGGCCATTATAATCTATGCATAGGCATTTCCTTCTATGGGTAGTATTTAACCCTAGAAACAACCTATTCCCTTTCCCATAAACTCAATGGTATTTCTACCCACAAAGCATATATACAAGTTACCCTCCCTTCAATGGATAATCAAATTCCAGGTCTAACTTACAAGCTATCTAATACAATCAAATAAATTTTCTATGAATAACCCTTAAGCTATCCAAATAAAGGCAAATAAGAGAAGACCAAATTCTCATGCTTGTAATATGCTTGATCCAATTGACTGACTTGATGCACAACCTTCCAATGAAAGCTTGCCAACCTTCACTTTTCTACTCAAAGCAATACTTCTCTATATCCTCTTACACAAGATAACTCTATGCTCTCACCAAATATAACTCTTAAGCTCTCACAAAATATAACTCTCAAAATATTTATAGCAGAATAAACTTGCAGAATTGTGCATCCCAAATTAGAGAGCTAGCCCATCTTTTTATATAGAAAATTGAGACATTGATGCCAAAATAAAAGACGTGTTAGTTGAAACCACTCCAAATACATAACAAATCACCTTTCAAAACAAAAGGTGGCAAAAATCTAATTGAAAAATCAGCTTGGTATTCTACAGATCGTCCCCCTTTGCTTGACAACAACTCAAGACTAATTCAAATATGCACATGCCTAAAAGATTAGAATCAACTTGCAACCAACATAGACTTCTACAAAAAGAGAGTTTTCATATATTGGTGCTATATATTAGACATCTTTCTTATTCTTTTGGTGTGGTTTATCTGAATGAAACAGTCCTCTGTTAGGGATAGAAGGTAGATTTCTAACAGTTAAATGCAGATTTGATCAATAAAATAGAGAAATAAAACACACAAAAAATTATAGCAGAAACAAGACAACATAGAGAATTTAACATGGTTCAACCAATCCAAGCTACATCCACAAAACTACAACCATCGAGTGATTTTATTATCTAGTGTAAAACATATTACAATCTCGCTAATAGTACTCTACTGCAACTCCCATCCCAATCACTTATAGCAAGCTTTTTAGAAGCTTCCAGAATTAGGGTTTTAAAAATTCAAATTTTTCTTTTGTCGGTGATGAAGCAAAAAACGGGAAACAAAAATTTCTAAAGGGCTTCTACCCCAAACCCCCGCCCAGGGACTGACCTGGCCCCTATGAGGATACATGAAGAGTTTACAATATAGCATGATTAGTCGCCACATACCAACATCCTCTATTTATAGGCAAACACAAATGCTATGTCGACTTGGTCATAATCTATTCTTTTGAAAGAGAAAAGATGACTCAACTCCTCTATAATAACATTCAAGCTTGTGCTTTGACCAAGCATGTTTCTTGTTAATTATTCCTTTCATCATGTGTTTAAATCACTTGCACAACAACCATGTTTATTTAATATTTCCATTGCATTTTTATCTTTTGGATAAATGCGTACAAAGGTAGAAATAATACACTGCTATAAAATAGTGATGCATTTTAAATGGTATCAACCATGGCTTATACTTCATATTGACCTTTATCATTTGCACATTACTTGGATAGAGATCAAACTTTAGTACTTTGCATAACATACATACAAATTGGCCTCTATTAAATACCATACATTTATATATAAATATATACTTATATATATACATGTACATATATATATATACCAATGAATAGCCTTAATGCTATACATTATATATATTCCATGGTGATCAAATATGTATACATTTGGTATTCAAATTAATATTCATATCATAATGTCGATTGTATATATATACCTCTATGTACATGTATATGTAAGTATACATATATTGATATACCTGTATGGACATTTCTGTTTGTCACACATATGTATGTATCAACATATGTATATTTATATATCTTATATATATATAAACTTGATTGCACAATCATGCACATATATGTTTACTATCTTATTGATAGGTAATATAATGTGATGTATATATACATATATACATACATGTCAGATTGTCTATTCAATAACACCATGCTCACAAGCAACCCGTTCATAAGTGTGAATAGGTATGTCTACCTATGTACTCTCATGTATGTGTTCCTTTATGCATATGATCTATTGTCGAAATGCATATGCATACATATATACATACAACATATGTTCACCTCACCAGTCAAGCATAGTAATATAAGGAAGAACTCAAGCTCTAAATACATAAACATCATCCAAGAATGCACTCAAAAGTAATCAAGACCCTTACTAATCCAAACACATTATACTAAAGGATGAATTACCAATTCCCAACACAATAACTTGACACAACCATTCTACATATATGTTTACTATCTTATTGATAGGTAATATAATGTGATGTATATATACATATATACATACATGTCAGATTGTCTATTCAATAACACCATGCTCACAAGCAACCCGTTCATAAGTGTGAATAGGTATGTCTACCTATGTACTCTCATGTATGTGTTCCTTTATGCATATGATCTATTGTCGAAATGCATATGCATACATATATACATACAACATATGTTCACCTCACCAGTCAAGCATAGTAATATAAGGAAGAACTCAAGCTCTAAATACATAAACATCATCCAAGAATGCACTCAAAAGTAATCAAGACCCTTACTAATCCAAACACATTATACTAAAGGATGAATTACCAATTCCCAACACAATAACTTGACACAACCATTCTACTATGAGTGTGTGTGTAAGATTAGTTAGGTTCCATTATTGGTTACCTGACTGAGTTTTTCTCTTGAGTGATACTTCCCCTCACACCTAGAGGAATGAACATGAACCTACATCCAACTAACACATTCCCACAATAGTCAGTTGTTCATAAAAATATGCATTTACATAATAGTTTTCCATAATTAGAATATCCAATTCAATAACCATCCATTTCACATATATGCATTTCATCATATAACCTTAAATGAAATAACATTCATTCATAATTCATTGATAACAAAGTGCAAGCACATATATATTCTCAATCAGAATTCTAATTACATTCACACATGCAATAATTTACCCTAACACAATAATAGTAAATAGGTTAATTCACAATGAGGTGTGACATAACACCTCTAACCATCTTGCATCCTACATCAAAAAATACTACATGCACACGTACAACTATTAGTTTTCTCACATATAACAAATTTCATGCTAATCCAAGGATATGCAACACACTATTAATCCTTTTTATTCTACCATCAAGAAAATTGATTCTAACTTTACCATGACCAACAATATTTAAAGAAGAATCATCACCCAAGTACACCTCACCTCCATCAAATTCTTCATATTCAAAAAACCAATCTCTATTAAATGTCATATGGAAAGATTCTCCTGAGTCAATTAACCATGCATCGATACCTACATGAGTTTCCAAAGCTACAATGAATGCATCACTATCTTCCTTCTCAGACTCATAATCAGAATCAAATTTCTTCTTTTCTTCTTTGCATTCCTTAGGAATATGTCCAGGCTTACTGTAATTCTAGCAAATAACTTTGAAGTTTCTAGGAGATTTGGATCTCCCCTTGGACTTGGATTTATTGCACTTCTCATTCTTCTTGCCTTTTTCCTTAGGTCTTCTATGAACATTTAGGGCCTCCTTGGATTTGATGGATACCTTCCTCCTCATCTCTTCAGAAAGCAAAGAAAACACATCTCTAGTCTTCAAGATTACAAAAGTACTCCCAATAGCCATAACAAGAGAACCCCATGAATTAGGCAAAAAAAAGAAGCAAGATCTAACATTTCTCCTCATTCATTTGACGTGCCAACTGGCCAATTGAGTCACCAACATATTGAATGCTTCTAGGTGGTCTATAATTTTTCCACCCTCTTCCATTCTTAAGGAATATAATTTCTTCCTCAAGAAAATTTTGTTCACTAAAGATTTTTCTTGATACATCTCACGAAGCTTCTTCCATAGTTTTTGTCCAGAGGTCTCTTCATGGAAATTGATTAAAACAAAGTCTATCAAGCACAATATGATTAGACCCTTGGATTTATGGTCCATAACATCATATTAAGAAGCCAAAGTAGCACATGTAGGCCTTGAAACATTCTCATCAACAACATCCTACAAATATCAATCTATCAACAGATCCTGAATCTTTAGCTTCCACATTTCAAAATTATTTCTCAAAAATTTATCCACCTCTCTTCTCCTTGATGAACTTGCCATCTGAAAGTTTTTGCAACAAGATCACAAAGTATCTTTTGCACAAGCTCCAAATAAAATATGGATTAGTTAAAAAAACCTAACAACCCACAACTGAAATCAAAGGTGATCAAGCTCTAATAACACTTGTAAGGAAGCTAAGGTAGTAGATCAACTTCCTACACTAATTTTGAGATGAGGATAATGCAAAAATTTATAGATATTTTCAATAATTACATAAACTTAAACATAAACTTAAACATAAATAAACATAAATATCATGCATACCATGACACAATGATTTACGTGGGGAAAACCCTGTCGAGAGAAAAACCCCCCACTCCAAAAGTCTCCCAATATATTATTCAAAAATCACAAAGATTACAATATACTTGCAGAGCAAGCTTCTCATAGGAGCATCACCAACCAAAGATCCAAAGGAAACATGACTACTATCAAACTCTCAAAATACATCACAATAGACAACCATCATAAAATGACCTCATAAAATAGGGTTGTCTTCTAGGGTAAATCAAGCCAAAAAAATATCGATTGTTAGATTAATACTTGCATTGACACATCAACAATACCTTATGTAAATGCAAGGTTGAGGTACATTTTACCAACATTTATTCCATATGATCTCCCATTAGGAGTGGCTATTTAAGTAAAAATATTATCACGACAGGAATGTGTACCTTGGGAGATGAATATCACCTAAATATTTTGGTTGTGGAATTGTTCTCATTAGATTACCAAATATGCATGTGAAGGGGATTAATTGTGTTTTGCATAATCTTGATTTTACATGTAACTTGTTATTAATGAGAAAAATGAATGGTATGGGTGTAAAAATTTGTTTCTTAGTGGAGGGTGTATAATAGTGTAATGAGCTATGGTGCTCAGTAAGGGTGTTCATGAGGGAACTTTGTTTCAAATATATACATGCACTATTTAGAAATTAATTTCTCTATTATTGTATCCAACCATTGAAAGTCACAATAAATTGGAGTGTTCTATCCACTTCCAATGGTCATGCTTTCTAGGTACATAAAAAAATCTCTTGATTCAAGGAGAAAGTTACCAATGGAGAATATCAAATTGCTATGGTACTAGAGAATGGGCCATATAAGTGAAAAGGGACTTATGACTATAAAAATAAAAATCTTGTAGAGGGAATAAGTTGTGTTCTAGACTTTTATTTCTATGAATATTACAGACATCATAAAAAAAAATGTTCAATTTTACTCAAGCTCTGACAAATATTTTTGGGTGTTAAATTTGATTCATTTTGATGTGTTTGGCCCTGGAAATGTTCCTTTTATTTTAAGTCTTTATACAATATATTTTTATAGATGATTATTCAAGGAAGATATAGGTGTATTTCCTTATAAGTAAATATGAGATTTTTACTCATTTTAAGGAGTTTAAAGCCCTTCTATAAAATCACAATAGTAGAAAAATAAGTTTTACAAAACTAACAATGGTGGTGAGTTTTGTTCAATATGTTTTGATAAAATATGTAAGGATCATGAAATTGAGAGAAACAAATCAACTCTATCTACCCCTCAACAAAATGGAGTTGCAAAAATGATGAATAAGATACTCTAGAAACTAAAAAATGTCTTAAGCCTGTGAACACCATTTTTCACATTAATTCTTCCTCCTCCTTGCATGATTAAATAATTTTAATTATTTACTTATCCCCTAAGGTCATATTATCTTATTATTTAAATAATTTTTAATTATTTAATTAATTCATTTTCTCCTTATTCCTCCTTGATTAATTAAATAAATTATATTTATTTAATTACACCACTAATTAAATAATTAGAAATTATTTAAATAATAGGATAATATGACCTTAGGGGATAAGTAAATAATTAAAATTATTTAATCATGCAAGGAGGAGGAAGAATGAATTTATTTAATTATTCATGTTCCTATTTTCTGTGTATAATTAAATAATTATTATTAATTGTTTAATTATTCATTAGCTTTTTCTTCCATAATTAAATAAATTCTATTTATTTAATTATTTTCCACTTTCTCTCCACTATTAAATAATTATTTTAATTATTTAATATTTTTTCTTTTTCCTCCTCTTTTAATTAAATTGTTATTTTAATTAAAAGTCAGCCTTTTCCCTTTCTTCTATAATTAAATAATCATTTTTATTTAATTATTCACTTTCCCTCTTAAATTAAAGATTTTCATAATATTTAATTTATTCCAACAATCTCTTTTTCTGTGTCATTCTTATCTCTTCATCTCATTTAATTTTTACCCTTGATCATGTGACATTGATTTTTAATCTCCACCATCCATCCTTAACTAAATCCTATTTTTTCCCTAACCCTATTTCTATTTTCTTCTAAGCAATCTCATTAGTTGATCATCATCATTATTCATCTTTCAATCCTAGCCCTTCATTTGAAATTGGCTTTCTATAAAGAAGAGGCCTCCCATCTCATTTTCATATCAAGATCTTTTATGCTACTATTATGTTGTTGGATTCATGAGCAACCACATTCAAATCTTGAACAAGTCAACATAATACATTCAATCTTTTGAGGTTTTCATGCATTTGATTTCTTTTGATGCTTACATGCATTTTGGTTTGATTTAAGCTATTTTAATGCATATTTCTATTATATCCATTTTACATGCATACACTTTGGTGAACCCAACGTGAACCCCCTAAATGATTTTTGGCCCAATGTTTTGAGAAATTTTGAGGAATTTTGGAGCTAGATCTACTTCACTTGATCTATCTTTCTTTTTTGCAGGTTTTGTTAGCTTTTTGTTGCAAGTTTTGCATCATTTTTGGACAAAACCCTAGTTTCAAAGATTTCACCATAACTTTCAAATGGCCTCAAATTTTTCTATGAGATTTTAGCTAAGGTTTATGGATTGTCTAAGAAGGCTACACAAGAAAATTAAAGTCATATCATTATTTTTGGGAAATTTATGATGATTTTAGGGTTTTTCATAAATCCACAATTTTTGGGGAAAATTAGAGAAATTTTCAATTTTTTTTTTTATATTTTCAAAAATATCTTGAGATTTCAGATTGGGCCTATTATTTGCAAATTAGTTTTTGAGCTTAACATAATTATAAAAAAAAACAAATCTTTGTTAATTAGCGTTTTTTCATAAATCTGCATTTCTGGGTGCAAATCAAAGAATTTTTTAGTTATTTTTGCATTTTTGGAAAGCTCTTGAAATTTTAGTAGGGGTCAATTGTTTGTGTTTTTATTTTTGGTGCCAAATTTTTTTCTAAAAAATCAGATTTACTTCGACTAGGTGAAAAAAATTAGAATTACAACCTAGTGATGAATATATTTTTCATATACATCTATTCTGTTGCATCACAAATTATTTTTTAATTTTTTATAGGAGTTTTTATTGTCATTATTAGATCTGATTTCTTTTTTTGTGCTCAAGCTAACCCTCTAATATTAGTGATCAATTATCTTGTTAGGGTTTTTCTCTATTGTTGGTTTTGTTAATGTACAAAAAAATAAACTCTTCAAAAGGAAAATTGGATCAAGTGGATAAAAATTTGGAGCTAAAGAAAATCTAGGTGCACACTTTTCAACTCATATATTTATCTTAGTATTGTTTACAACATCACACTTCAATTTGGATCTAAAAAGAATAAGTGTATTCTCAAAATCACACTTTCAATTTGAGCTTAAAAAGACTTAGTGTTTGCATTGCTTGTTGATCTTGTTTGTGCTTGGAGATGTGTATGCTCTTCCATCACATTTCTATATGATCTTGGGAATCAAAATCACTCTTCAAAACTATCATTTTCACATCACAAATTTCAATTTTTAAGGTTAATGAGCATTTATTGTGTGGTCAAATACATGTGTATGCTCTCTCCTCTCATTATCATATGATCTTGGAGATCAAAAGAATTATTTACATCACTTTTTGTTGAAACATAATAATCTATTGAGAGGGGGGCGAATCAGTAGATACATAAATTTTAGCCTTCTTATACTAAGTGTAGCCTCAACACTTAAATCTAGATGTGCGGATTGAAACAAAATAGATTATGAAAATACATGCACATAAAAGATCAACACATAACAATAGGTATATATGGAAAACACAGGATGGGAAAAAACATGGTGAGAAAATGCTGCTAGGAGCTATTGTCCTAATCTAGTCTCACAATGAAATTATTTGTTTCCATTTTTTAGTGCACCAAACCTAGGGAGACACCTATCCCCTAAACTAAGCCCAACTCAGTTATTTGATGGTGCCACCCTATTAGATTTACTACTTATAAAACGATTACAATTTGTTCCTAAGGAACTCTAATCAATGTTATAGCTTACTCTATAATTGCTCGACTGTTTATTGTTGTCACAACAACTTTCTTCATTGCTTTGCACCCCACTGGTTAAATTTTTTCCCTTTCTTTCTTCTTTAGTGCATTCTCTATCTACCTTAATGCACTGATGCACCCTTTTTAGCCCTCCTTTTCTATTTGTGTGTATCCTCTCTAATTATCTTAGGAGCTCTGAATCTCTACTGAACTCTCCTTCTCTCTCACTTAGACACACTTCTCATGTGTTTTGAGTAGTGCTAATCAATGATAATTTCCTTGGGATCTTCCACTATTAGGGTTTAGGATATCTTCTTCACTATCCTCCAATTGCATAGAGCCACAAAATAGTAACTTTCAGTGTAGAGAATTTTCCTTTATTTCCATCTTTCTAAACCCTAAGATCGGATATGCAGTTAATACTTTCTACTAAATCTTAGATCCAATCTTGATCCTTGTCCTTGTGGCCATATGTACCGCTGTTCTATGTATCAAATCACATTACACTTGTCCTTGAAGCAAGTGGACTAATAAATTTTCATCTCCATGTTGATTTGTAGGTGAAGCCCTATTTACGTGAAGATAGTCGTTCATGTTTACTTCATTCAAATTTGGGCCATCAATCTCCTTCCTTCACACCATGATCTTGAGTTCTTCATTCATCATCATGACTTTAAATCATGTTCATTTGATGAGTGGTCATTTAAATCTCCTTCGTTGATCATGTCCTTCATTAACATCATGTATTACCAAAACATTTAGAACACTCACATCCATTTTTGTGATGTGGTGATTACCCTATGATTGCTTTCCTTTAATCTTCATCGTCCATCACATATCACTAATATGCTACGAGAAACACCAATCCTAACTACAATGCATTAATGCTCAACAATGCAATAACATTTTGACATCTATCCTTGCTGATATCACTTTCCACTATCATCACATATCACTCAAAACTTCAACCTTCTTTGCTTCACAATAGTGATGTGAAGCGGTTTGGCGATATGACACCATGTGTTGTGGGTCCCAACAAGCCTTTGTTCTCCTTTATAATGTGTCATGTGATTATGATCATGACCATTGAATGTTTTCATCACATATCATTGATCTTAAGAAAAACTTCAACTTGCTTTCCACAATGTGTGATAACCATTCATTGCGTATTTTTGAATTACAAACCAATTTTCAAAAGTTATTTGTGATGCATGATATCTAGTGATAACCACCATGTCTTCAACATTGAATGTGCATCGTTTGATCTTCAAAGGAACCTATCGATAATAGATGGGTGACAAGATGAAGGGGCCTATCATATAATGAACTTAAAGGCCATAAGATATAACTTAAATAACCTACAACCTTCAACCAACAGTCATTGACAAAATAGAAAATTTTTAAGGTACTATGAATGCTAACACTAGGATTTAATTGTAGAACCCTAATTCAGGACGAGAGCACAAGTATAACAGTTTTGAGCATAGCCTTCAACCTCAAGACCTACAAAGCACATTTCTTAGTTCTCAGAAAACCCATGTCGAATCTGGACATAGATTTTTCCCTTGAGCACTAAAAGAATTCACTGCAACAACATGACAAAATTGCATGACAAAAATGTAATACTGGTACTCCCTCAGACATCAATGACAACATTTTGACATTAATGTTGGTACTCCCTTCATGTAGGATCAGTTCCATCTCACACCTGGTCCCCTTTTGACATCAATGACAACTATATGCCAACAATCTCCCCCTTTGCCATTGATGGAAAAACTAAATGCTCATACCAATTGGCTAAAATGTTTGATACCAATTGAAACCAATTGAGACCAACAAAATTTTGAGCTTTGTACCAATTGGATACTCTAAGTAATGCTCCTATTTGAGAATTTGCACATGTTTCCCCCTATAATATGCACCTCTATTGTGCTCATCCTGCTGAATTGAGAATTTGTCTGGATAATTCTCCCCCTTTGACATCAATGGCAAAGGGAAAACCCCCCCTAACACATTACTCCCTCTTTGATAAGCAAGGAGAAAGTGGGAATCATGATTATGCAACCATCAAGGTGTTAGAAATTTGTAAAATAATTTGTGCCTGACTTGATCCATCCTTTCTGTTTCTAGGAATGAATGAAATGCAATTTAAACTCCCCCTAGACTCATGCTCCATCACTAGTGACCAGTGATATGATGTGGGAGCTATGACTCCCAATTTTTTCCTTAGATATTCAAATTGTTCCTTAGGAAGAGGCTTGGTGAAAATATCAGTAACCTACTATTTGGTTGGGATATACTCCATGTTGACCTCTTTTCTGCAACCTCCTCTCTGATAAGTGATACTTAATGGATATGTGCTTTATTCTAGAGTGCATCATTGGATTCTTTGATATGTTTATGGCACTTGAATTGTCACCAATAATTGAGATAGGTTCTTTGCACTCCACTTTGATGTCTTTAAGTATTTTCTTCATCCATAGGACTTGAGTACAACATGCTATTTCTGCCACATACTTTGTTTTAGCAATGGATAAAGTGACTGATTCTTGCTTCTTACTTATCCAAGAAACTAACTTGTTTCCCAAGAAGAATGCTCCACCACTGGTGCTTTTTCTGTCATCCACACATCCTACCCAATCAACATCTATATATGCAGTTAAAATGAAGTCCTTGCTCTTGGGATACCAGAGCCCGTCGTCAATTGTACTCTTGATATATCTAAAAATCCTTTTCACTATGTTGACATGTGACTCTTTCGATGCAACTTGAAATATTACCACAAGACATATTGCTTGCATAAAATATGGACTTGATGTAGTTAAATACAACAAGCTTCCAATAATTGACCTATACACTGTCTGATTTGCCTTAGGTGATTTATCTGATTTGCTCAATTTGCAGCTAGTTATCATGGGGGTACTGACTGGTCTATTGTCTTCCATGCCAAATTTCTTGAGCACCTCATTTTCATACTTATTTTGAGATATAAATGTCCCATTATCAACTTGTACAGTTTGCAAGCCAAGGAAAAATGACAACTCTCCTAACATTGACGTCTCAAATTCATCCTGCATCTGTGTAGCAAATATTTTACACATTTTATCATTGTTACCACTAAAAATGATGTCATCTACATAAACAAAAAACTATGATCATATTCTCTTCTTTAGACTTGAAATACAAGTTACTTTTAGCACATCCCTTTTTGAATCCTTGTTGTTGCAAATATTGGTCTAATCTGGAATATTAAGCTCTAGGTGCTTGCTTTAGGCCATATAATGATTTTCTCAATATACAAACATAGTCCTCATCCTCTGACAACTGAAAACCCTCTGGTTGTTCAATGTAGACTTCCCTTCTAGGGTTCCATTCAAGAATGTTGATTTAACATCCATCTGATATACTTTGAACCCTTTGTAGGCTGAAAAAGTAAGAAACATTTTGATTACTTCTAGTCTTGCTATAGGTGCAAATTTTTCTTCAAAGTCAATGCCTTCAACTCGTGCATATCCCTTGCATAATAGTCTTGCTTTGTTTCTTATTATAGTTCCATCTTCATTCAATTTGTTTCTAAACACCCATTTGGTGCCAATCACAATTTTGTTTGAAGGCCTAGGTACCAATTCCCATGTTTTATTCTTTTCAATATGATTTAACTCTTCTTCCATGGCTTCTATCTAGCTCTCATCCTTGCTAGCTTTAGAGAATCTTTTTGGTTCAATTTTAGACAAGAGAGCAAAATTTACTTGTTCTTTATTCTTTGCAAATATCCTCCTGGTTTGAACTCCTTCATTTTTATCCCCAAATATCTGATTTGTTGGATGATCTTTTTGAAGATATTTTGTAGGTGCCTTCCCAACTTCTATTTCCTCAAATTCTTCTTCATCATTTATTGCATTATATTCATAATCTAAATCATCTTCACAAATATCTTGATCAAATTTGACATGCTTTATATTTTCATCAATCTTAACATTGATGCTTTCCACAATCTTGTCTAGTCTTTTGTTATAGCACTTGTATTCTTTGCTTTGAGTGGAATATCCTAGAAATACTCCCTCATCACTTCTCAATTCAAACTTTCCTATATTTTCATCTTCTCTTTTGATGTAGCATTTACTGCCAAACACCTTAAAGTATTTCACGGATGCAGGTCTACCATACCATAGCTCATAGGGAGTACTGTCACTATGAACTCTCATTTGAACTGTATTCAAAATGTATATTGCAGTATATATTGTTTCTCTCTAGAACATATCAGTTAATATGGCCTCTTTTAGCATTTTTCTAGCCATATCCTGCATAACTCTACTATTCCTTTCTACTACCCCATTTTTTTGAGGAGTTCTTGGTTCTAAGTATTGTCTCTTGATTCCATGTGCCTCATAATATTCAACAAATTCATTACATGTGAATTCTCCTCCTCTATTTGACATTAAATCTCTTAAATCTCTCAAATTCTTGTGATTTGTCTATCAGGAATGTCACCCATGTCATTCTTGTGTAGTCATTAATTAACAACATGAAGTATCTTTCTCCTTTTAGTCCCCTAGTTCTTTTGGGTCCACACAAATTAGTATGAACCAGATGTAAGGGCCTAGTAGTTGAATACTCTTTGGTTGGAAATCTAGCCTTTGTTTGATTTCCCTACTAGCACTCTTTGCACATGACATTTGTAGTCTTGGCTACTTTGGGCATGTGTCTAACCAAAACTCTTGAGCTTACTTTCACCAAATTATCAAAGTTTATATGGCCTAATCTTCTATGCCATAACCAACTTTCATCAACTTGTCCTATCAAACAACTTTGACCTTTTACTTTAGCTAGGTTGTAGAGGCTGTTGTGAGTTCTCAATCCTTGTACAAATATTTTTACATTCTTTCTGATTTTACAACCTTTTGAATCAAATGTGACTTTATAACCATTGTCACACATTTGGCTTACATTTAACATATTGTTCTTTAAGCCTTCAACATACAAGACATCTTTTGTGGGATTTTTACCATCTAGGCTTAAGATGCCTTTACCACATATCTTCACTGCAGTGTTATCACCCAAACTCACAGATCCTCCATTACATTTTTTGAGTTTGATAAACTTTCTCTTGTCACCAGTCATGTGTTTGGAGCACCCACTATCTATCACCCATATATTTCACTTTTTGGCATGCAGGGTTGTCTGTGCAATCATTGATTGTGTGGAGTTCTCTCCCTTCTCTTTCCACACTCTTTTAGTTTTCTTTTATATCTTTTCTACCATCTTCTCATTTTTTGATTCTTTGTTTGTCTTAGGAGGTAAAACTTTATTTTACTCATTTTTAATATTTGGTTTTCTAAAATTTGTTCTACAATTTTTTGCTATATGACAAAAGTTATACGATTATAACAAACTATATTCATATCCAATAAATGTACAACTGATTTTTTTTCTTTCAAAGTCTGCACTCCTTTTAGGAATGATTCTACATTCTCTAGCCCTATGACCAAACTGATTACATGAATAACAATATCCATAGAAATATGAGGAATACCTAGTCATAGCATTTTGTGTTGGATGAGGGGGTATTTTGTGCATCCTCCTTGTGTCTCTCACCCTAGTGAATCCATCAACATCAATTCTTTTGAAATTTTCCTTGCTCTTCTAGTGATCAGGACCTGATTGGTTATCCTTCTTGTCTACAATAGGCTTCTTTTCTTCTTTAGTTTTGTCTGCCTCTGCAGATTTCTCATTGACAGGTTTAGACTTTTCTTCTACTCTAAATGTTTCATATAGCTTTGTAGAAACATAAACAAAGGAGTTTTTCCCTTTCTTGAAACCTAATCCCGATTTTTCTTTGTTTGTAGGCTTTTGAGTGCTTAATAATTCATCTAAAATGTTTGAGTCACTTTTCAGCCTGAGTCCTTTCTCTATTTTTTATTTTTCCTTTTCCAAATATCTTATTAGAGAAACAATCTCTTCCTTAAGCTTCATGCATCTGTCAGCTTCAACTTGCCGCTTGAGTTGAATCACATTTGTTGTTCTCTTGGATTCTTCTAGCTTTAGCTTCAAATCTACCACATCTTGGGTAGATTCTTCTAGTTCCTTGCCTAGTTTATCAAACTCTTTTTGTGTAAGTTTCTTCTGCTGCTTGTTCTCCTTTTTTAACTTCTCAACCTCATCTCTGAGATCATCAATCTCATCTAAAGCATAGATGAGTTATCCTTCTAGGTCAACCACTCCTTCACCCTCTTCAGGATGATCTTCAACCTTTTCATTCTTTTGCTCCTCAAACTCTTTTTCCATGAAGAGAAACTCATTGTCACTTACAATAAAGGAACAATTTAATTCATCATCTAAGTTGTTGCAGCCTTTTGATACATCACTATCTTCTTAGATGTATAGGATTTTCTTTTTCTTGTGAAAATTTCTTTTTTTAGGGTAGTAGGGTCTCTTCATTTTTTCATCTACCTCTTGTTCAAAGTTTCCTTTCTTATTGTAGGGACATTTAGCAAGGAAATGACCCACTTTACCAAATTCAAATAATTTAAAGGGAAAATTACCCTTGTATTTGCTAGATCCTCTTCTTAGTCTTCTAATGAAAATTTCCTTCTCTTCATCAGTCTCATTATCCTTGGATGGAATCATCTCTACCTTTTATTTCTTGGGAGGTGCATCCTTCTCCTTGATAACAGTCTTAAAAGTAGTTTCTTTCTTGCATGGTTCTTCATCTCTCATCCTCATCTCATAGGTTGTGAATATACCATGTAGCTCATTTAGAGTTTGTTTGTCTATTTCTCTCCCTTATTCTATAGATGAAATCTTATTCATAATCGTATGTCATTTATCTAAGGTCTTTCAATACAACCACATCCTCTTTCAACTCTTCTCCATATCCTTTGATAGAGTTCATAATATCATTAACTCTCAAAAGATAGTTTGCAATCTTTTCTTCCTCTAACATTTTTAGGCCTTAAAATTGAGCTTTTAGTATTTGAAGTTTTTCCAATTTTACTTTGTCATCTCCTTCATAAATCTTCAATGTATCCCAAACATCTTGTGCATTATTACAATACATAGCTTTGTTATTCATAAACCTAGATAGACTATTCATGATAGAAAACCAAGTTTTTTCATTATTATCAAAGTCCTTTTTGGTTGCAACATTAGTAGGAGGTTTGGTAGGTGGTGTGTATCTGATTACTACTGACATTCATATGTCAAAAGCTAAAGATACCAAATATCCTTTCATTAATGAGCTCCAATAGGCATAATATGTTCCATCGCTTAGTTGAGGAAGAGCTTTCTTGATTGGCCATTTTTGTTCACAAATTCAAGGATCTACTCAAGCTGATTAAGCTTCTCCTAGGGAACCTAGGGCTCTGATACCAATTGTTGAAACACAACAATCTACTGAGAAGGGGTGTGAATCAATAGATACATAAATTTTAGCCTTCTTATACTAAGTGCAACCTCAACACTTAAATCTAGATGTGGAAATTAAAAAAAAATAGATTATGAAAAACACATGCACATTAAAGATCAACACATAATAATAGGTATACGTGGAAAAACTAGGATGGGAAAAACCACGGTGAGAAAATGCTACAAGGAGCTACTATCCTAATCTAGCATCATAATGAAATTCTCTATTACAATTTTTAAGGGTAGCAACCCTAAGGAGACACCTATCCTCTGAAATAAGCACCAACTTAGTTATCTAATGACACCAACCTATTAGATTTAGTACTTATAGAATGATTACAATTTGTTCCTAAGGAAATCTAATCAATATTATAGATTACTCTATAACTACTCAACTGTCTATTGTTGTCACAACTCTCTTCACTGCTCTGTACCCCACTAGTTCAACTTTGTTCCTTTCTTTCTTATTTAGTGCATTCTCTGTCCACCTCAATGCATTGACGTACCCTTCTACAACTCTCCTTTTCTATTTGTGTGTATCCTCTCTAATTTTCTTAGGAGCTCTAAATCACTGCTGCACTATCCTTCTCTCTCATTTAGACACACTTCTCATGTGTTTTGAGTAGTGCTAATCCATGATAATTGCCTCAAGATTTTCCACTATTAGGGTTTAGGATATCTTCTTCATTGTCCTCTAGCTGCATAGAGCCACACAATATTAACTCTTGGTGCATAGAATTTTCCTTCATTTCCATCCTATTAAACCCTTAGATCGGATATGTAGTTAAAGCTTTCTATTGAGTCTTCAATCCGATCTTTATTCTTGTCCCTATGGCCATCTGTACCATCATTTTGTGCATCAAATCATATTACACCTATCCTTGAAGTAGGTGGACCAATAAATTTTCATCTCCATGTCAGTTTGTACGAAAACCCCTATTTACGTGAAGTTAGTCATTCATGATTACTTCATTCAAATTTAGACTGTCGATCTCCTTCCTTGGCACCACAATCTTGAGTTCTTCATTCATCGTCACAACTTTAAATCATGTCCATCTAATGAGTGGTCATTTAAATCTCCTTCATTGATCATGTCCTTCAAAAACATCGTATATCACCAAAACATTTAGAACATTCACATCCATTTCTGCGATGTGGTGATGACCCTCTGATCACTTTCCTTAAATCTTCGTCATCCATTGCATATCATTGATATGCTACAAGCAACAACAATCCTAACTACGATGCATTAACCCTCAGTGATGCAATAAAATTTCAACATCTATCCTTGCTGATGTCACTTTCCACTATCATTGCATATCATTCAAAACTTTAACCTTCTTCACTTCACAACAACGATGCGAAGCAATTTGGCAATATGATGCCACATGTTGTGTGCTCCACCAAGCCTCTATTCTCCTATATCATGGGTCGTCCAATCATGATCGCGATTGTTGAATATCTTCATCACATATTGTTGATCTTAAGACAAACTTCAACTTTCTTTCCATGATGTGTGATAACCATTCATCGCATATCACTGAATTACAAAACAATTTGCAAAAGTTATCCGTGATGGGTGATAACCAACAATAGCCATCAAAACTTCAACATTGAATGCACATCGTTTGATCTTCAAAGGAACCTATCGATAACAATTAGGTGGCAAGATGAAGGGGCCAGTCATAGAACAAACTTAAAGGCCATAAGTTATAACTAAACTGACCTGCAACCTTGAATCAATAGTCATCGGAAAAATAGAAAACTATTAAGGTGCTATGACTGCTAACACTAGGGTTTAACTGTAGAACCCTAATTCAGGCGAAGAGCACAAGTATACAAATTTTGAGCATAACATTCAACCTTAGGACTTGTAAAGCACATTTATGAGTTGTTCTTAGAAAACCCATGTTGAATTTGGACACAAATTTTTCCCTTGAGGATTGAAATAATTCATTGCAACAACATCATAGAATTGCATGACAACAATGCAATACTTTGAGTAACTTTTGCAGCATTCACTCTGCCTTCAGATCCAAAATACAACCTCTTCCTCAATCATCAATGACAACATTTTGACATTAATGCTGGCACTCCCTTAATGTAGGATCAGTGCCATCTCACACCTGATCCACTTTTGACATCAATGACAACTATATGCCAACACTTTTGTGTAACCTTCTTAGGGGGCCTGCCTGGAGAAGTGATCACTCTAGGGGTGACCTCAACTCTAGCATTTCAGTCAAGTATAAATATTAGGGGTGAATCTTTTCAATCTTGGCTAAGCCCAAAAGAACTTTATACCTTTGGAAAGTGAAGGTGGAGTGTGGGTTACCCTATCCTCTTGACTTTTTGGCATTATTCTTCTTTCAAATTTACAAAATTGGGCCTCACGTACCTTCAAGGTATATAGAGGACATCCCTAGATCCTTGTGCATCCTAGTTTAAGACCATTGGCCAATCTACCCATTGGAATAATTTCTAGGTTGTTCTTATGCTTGGAAGTGTTTTCTTATCATAATAATTTTCATTACATCTTGCATCAAATCTCGTATCTCATGTGTGAATGTGTATTCAAGATATAAATATTAATCAAGAAAGAAAAACAATAAAACAAAAAAAATAGATAACTCAAAAAATCAAAAAAACAAAAAAAACAAAATAAAATAAAATATTAGAAATATTTAAAAAAAAAACAAATCTAGGTGTCCTCCAAGTCAATCTATCCACATCATCTCCAATTAAAAATTTCATCCTATTTCTTCATCCTAATCATCCTATCTGAGTCATCCAAGTCAACCAAATCATCCCATCCTAGTCCTCATAATCATTCCTCATCATCCTAGTCCCCATTCCCCATCCTAATAATCATATCCTAGTAATCCAATTCAAATCATTTATCCCATCCTAGTCATCATAACCATCCATCATCTCATCCTAGTCACCTCACCCTAACCAATCCTTTCCATCCTAATTATTCCTCATCCTAATCATCTCATTCTATCATAATAATCCCTTTTCACCTTAGTTCCTCTTAATCATTTTAATCACTTCCATAATTATTCTAACCTTTCAAAATCATCCTAATTACCCCTTCTAATCATATTCATCCTTCATCTTATCTTAATCATTTATTTCCATATCAATCATAACATCCCTAATCATCATAGTTATCCCCTTTCCATTATTCCATCCTAATCATCCATAACTATTCTAATCCATATCACCCCATCGTAATCATTCATAATCATCCTAATTATATCCCTAATCTTTCTAATCATCCATCTTATCCTAATCATCTAATCCACATCATCCCATGTATCTCAATCATCCACATCCATTCTTAATCTATCATTTAAGACCCTAAGATTAATTAATTTTTCTAATCCAATTAAGGTCCTAATCATTATCATAACCACCCTCCATAATCCACATCAAAATCACTCCTTCCCAATCCATTTTAATTCTTAATCTACATCATCATTCTTAATCCACATCCTTCATCATCATCTTAAAATGCAATCACATTATCAACCTAACACCATTCCAACCTAATCTATCCTAATTCAAACTCACCACCATGTCTTCAATTTACCTTGATATTCGTCATAGTCAAATCGAATACCAATTAATCCACAATGGTCATTAACAACAAGACATAGACCTCAATAGACAATTAATCAATTATCCATACCAATCAACCACAAATCTACCCCTCTTACCAACAATCTGCAAGCTCTAATCATTCATTCACTTGCCCTCACTATCAAGAGTCACTTGACACAATCCATACCATTTATCCCCAACAAAAATCCATTGATCATTATTATCCTAACCTTAACAAGGGAAGCCAACTTTCCATTGATCATTCTTGTCCTATCCTAATCCATCATCCATTAATCAATTCTAAGCCTCCAAATATTATCCCAATCCATCATCCACTAATCCATTCCAAGCTTCTAAATCTTATTCTAATCCATAATCCACTAATCCATTCCAAGCCTCCACATCTTATCCTAATCCATCATCCACTAATCCATTCCAATCCAATCCATCCCAATCCATAAATCCACCCAAGAAAAGCACATTTTTTGATGATCTCATAAGATACATAAAAAGAATGCTCAACTCAAACGTGAAAACAAAGCTAGATAATCCAATCACATTGCTAATCCTACACCATTTAACCATGCACCACCATCATGTCCTCCATTTCCTACCATTTAAATTTCATATCAATATGAAATCATCCCTTCCATACCCCCACATGATCCCTTTTCATACTAAGAGTAAAGTATCCCTTCTATACCATCACATGATCCCTCTCTGAATCAATATCAAAGTACAACTTCCACCCTATCTAATGACACCCCTCCCAATCAATATCAAGATGTCTCATGATCCCCTTTCATCTCATGATCCCATTTCTAATAAAGAGAAACATATCCCTTCTATCCCATCCAATGATCCCTTTCCTCCATATGAAGATAAAAGTATAACTTCTATTCCATGCAATGATCCCCTTCCACTATGTAAAGATCAAAGTGTCCCTCTATCCCTCTTTCATGTTTCCCTTCCATCCAATCTATCACATGATTCTACCCCAAGTGAAGATCAAAGCATCCCTTCATCTCTATGTCATGATCCCCTTCCATCTCATAACCATGATCCCCTTCCATCTCATAACCAAGAGAAAACTATGCCATCCACCCCATCCCATGATCCTTTCCTAAGCCAAGATCAAAGTTTTCATCCATCTCCATCTCATGATCCAAGTATCCCTTCATCTCCATGTCATGATCCTAATCCTCCACAATATCCCATCACCCCTATCCAAGCTAGTCATGAACTCCACACTTATCAATTGGGTTCCTCCACTTTCATTCAAGCTAGTTTCCTCTAAGAACTTATCATTCCTTCCATACCATACCCTCCTCAAAATGGACTTGCATCTTGCTTCCAAAATAATAAGTATCCCATTGGAAAAAGGATTTATCAAAAAAATCATTATCAAGGAAAAACATTAGGCCTTCATGAGAAAGGCATCTTAGAACTCCTTAATATACAAGCAAATCCTAATTATCATGGTCTTGGTAATAAGTCTCTAGATGTTGGCATTCATTCCACCCATCCTATATCCAAAATCCTACCATCTAAATCCAAGCATCCACATTCCCCGTCCTTCAAATCTATCTTGGTCCCTTATATTCCAAAACTAAGTCTTTCATCCCTTCCATCCATTTTGGGTCCCTATGTCCCAAAACAAAGTCCTACATCCCTTCCATCCATCTTGGGACCTTACATTCTACCACCTAACGTTCCTATTCCAAAATCCCATTATCTTCTATATCCATCACCTCATATCCCTAATCAAGATCTACAAAGGCACACACCCTTGAACCTTTTCCAATATACTTCCACCAACCCATCCATAACACGTCCATATTATTCCTCTCCATCGACCCATCCCATTGCTCTTGGAAGCAATTAGATGCCAAAACTCAAATGCAGAAAGCAAAAAATCCATAAAATTTAAAGGATCAACATGCCCCATAAAAAAAACATGCAAAGACAAAGAAAAATATTATCCAAAATCAAAAAGTTAAATCCCAAAGGCCCATGAAGCAAAAATCAAAATCAAAAGCTATGTGGATTTCAAAAATACTCATAGAATCAATGCATCCCAAAGAAAAATAAAAATTGGCATCCAAACTTGATTATCCAAAAGCTCTATCGAATTCTACCTCCTCCACCCCATCTAATAAATCACCTCCATCCATATTGGGTCCTTATATCCCAAAATCAACATTCGCTCCATCTTAACCTAAAAGTACAAAATCCACTTCTCTTCCAGAACTCCACCACTCTTCAAGGTGTGTGCCAATGTCGATTTTGTCGAAATCTCCATCCACTCATCCACAAGTCTTCCATAAACCCATCCATTATTCAACATACGTGTTCCATCCTTCCATCCCTATTATCCAATCCTTTACATAAATCCATATCCCTCACCATCTTCTCATCCATTTCATTCCCCTTACCATCATTCTACCATCGTCTATGAGCACAAGTCCAACTGTCCATGGTCTAATGGAGTACACCTTCAAGGGATACCATCCATGGAACTATATTATTGATTCCTCCCTTCATATCCATATCATGCATCCACTATCTTCCAAATCCATTTATCCATATCCTTATCCTTCTCCATCTGTCCTATTCACAAAAATTCAAAAAAAAAGCGAAAAGAAAAAAAGAAAAAAGTAAAGAGAAATCATTTATCCAATGGTGAAAACCACTTCTTGTGGTGCCTTGGATAATTGCCATGATGAAAACCTAGCAAAGAGGCATCATGTGCAATCCATTTACCCTCTTGCACTCTACACTTGGGGGTAAGTTTTATCCATGCTATCCTACCTACCACACCCCCCTTTTATCCCTCATCTCCTATCCATTATCCTACTTGCTCTCATCCTCCCTTTTCCCTCCTTTGATCTTGACAAGGCTAAGGATATCCATATACTTCATGCATTATATCTTTCCATCCTTATTATCCTATCCATATCACTCATTCCATATCCCTCATTCTATCCAAATCCATCTTCCCTTCCCAAATTTGGTCTTGATGAAGATCCTAGTGGTCAAATATTCATGCATACATATCCTATTAACTTGATATTGATCATCCTATCCATATCATCCATTTCATATCCATCATCCTATCCAAATCCATCTTCCCTTCCCATATTTGATCTTGACGAAGAGCCTATGGGTCAAATATCCATGCATCCATATCCTATACACTTGATCTTGATCATCCTACCCTTATCCTATCTTCATCCTCCCATCCTATCCAATTCATCCCCTCTTTTCACACTTGATCTTAACAAAGTTGGGGGAAAATAATCCATACATGCTTTGGACAAGGAAATTATTACTTTTATTTCCATCCATATCCTTTATGCACTATCCTTCCATATCATACATCACTCATCATCTTCCATCCATGATCACACTACCTCTAGTGGGGGGCATCTTAGTCCTTTGAAACCAATCCTCAAAGATACATCTTACTATCCTCCATCCACCATCATCCTATCTCTTGATGAGAACCAAACCGCTTGAAACCACAAAAATCACAACAATCGATACCAATACAAAAGATGCGAGAAAGGAAAATAACTCACTTTCAATTATTTTTCAGGTCCATACGAGCTCATTTAGGCCGACTTACTGAAAATAGTAAGTGACCATTTTTCACTATTTTTTACTCTTGACTATCTTACATCCCTTAAGTGTCATCATGGAACTCAAAACAACTAAATAAATTAAGGAAAAACATTTTTTTTGGGTGATGCAAGATTGCCCTACATTTTTGGATGCTCTTGCATCAGACACCCAGGGTAATTTGAAAAGTGACCCTATCACTTCCTAGGAGTTAGAGGGAAACCAAGATGGTTGAGCTCAACCTTAGACAACCATGATGGATCTTCAATAGGCCTTCCTCTCCATTTCACCAAGTACTCTATGTATTGCTTGTTTCTTGTGCTTCTACCCACATGACTATCCAAAATTTCTTCTATCTCCTTTTCTAAAGTAGGTGCTAGAATATTCAATTGTGACTCTATTATTTCTTCATCAATTCCTCCTTCATGATATTTTATTAAATATAAAATGTTAAACATAAAAGAAATGTGAATTTCATTAGTCAACTCTACCTCATATGCATTTCCTGAATCATGCTTCTTTAGGATCTTGCATGGTCCAAACTTCACCATCTTTAACTTGTTGTATGTACCAACTAGAAACCTTTCCTTTTGCAAATGAACCATGACTTCATCTCCTACCTAGAACTCCTTATACCTCCTTTTCTGGTCTGTCTAAGCCTTATATTATGAGTTCATCTTATTGATATGCATCTTTACCTCTTCATGAAAATTCTTCAAGTTCTTAGCAAAATCTTTAGCCTCAACACTACTCTTCCCCCCCTTATCCATATTTCTCAGTTCAAAAGTAGTTCTTTGACTACTCCCATACACAATTTTGAATGGTGATTTACTAGTGCTCTTGTTGAAAAAATTATTGTAAGCAAATTCAACCTGTGGTATAATCAAATCCCATCCCTTGGGCTTGTCTCATACTAAGCATCTCAGTAGGTTACCCAAACTCCTATTCACCACCTCCATTTTCCCATCAATTTGTGGATGGTGTGTAGAACTGAATTTCAAATCTATCTTCAACTTCTTCCATAATGTCCTCTAGAAATAACCAAAAAATTTGGTATCTCTGTCTAAAATTATACTCTTTGGTGTACCATGTAGTCTCACCACCTCTCTGAAAAATAATTTTGTAACATGAACAACATCACTTTCTTATGACACAAAATGAAATATGACATCTTTTAAAATCTATCCACCACCACAAATATGGAATCATGCCCTCTCTGTGTCCTTGGCAAGCCAAGAAAAAAAATCATGCTAATATCCTCCCATGGCCTCTCAGGTATAGGTAATGGCTGATACAATCCAATATTCTGACTTGTTCCTTTCACTATCTGACATACTCTACAACTTTGTACAAACTCTTCACATCTTGTTGTAACTGTGGCCAATAATAATTCTCACTAACAAGAGCAATGGTCTTATCTTGACTGAAAATTCCAGCCAATCCTCCACTATACTTCTCCTTGATTATATTCTCTCTCATAGAGCTCCTTGGAATGCACAATTGGATTCCTCTAAACAACAACCCATCTTGGATTAAGAAATCCAACCATCTCATCTTATCCAATGTAATAGGTTCCAAATAGGCCTTCCAAGCTTCTTCAAAGTCTGGATCTTAAGGATACAAACTCTTGAGTTCATTGAACCCAACAACCTGTATATTCATTTCTATTAACAAATTTTTCCTTCTACTCAAGGCATCTGCAACTTTGTTTTACCTTCCATTCTTGTGCTTCAAAACAAAGGTATAACTCTGCAAAAAATCAACCCATTTTAAGTACCTTTGATTTAACTTTCCTTGACTATTGAGATATTGAAAATCCTAGTGATTGGTATATAAAACAAATTATTTTGGCAGCAAATAGTGTCTCCATTTCTTCAAATCCTAAACTATAGCATAAAACTCATGATCATAGACAAAATATTTCTTCTTAGCATCATTTAACTTCTCACTAAAACAAGCAACATACTTACCTTCTTGACTCAAAAAAGATCCTATGGTAGTGCTACTAGCATCACAATCTACCTGAAAGACCTTATTGAAATCTAGAAGTGCCAAAACATGTTGCTCTATAACTTTCTTCTTCAACACATCAAAAATTTTGGCTACTCCTGTAGTCCACTTAAACTCTTTTCTATCCCCTCTCATCGCTTCAATTAGAGGTGCACAAATACTACTGAAATTCTTAATAAACTTTCTATAAAAACTTGATAGACCATGAAATGATCTTACCTTTGTAACATTCCTTAGGGTAGGCCATTCAATGATAGCTCTCACCTTCTCTAGATCCATTTTAAGACCCTCTACTAAGACAAAAAATCCTAGATACACCAAATCTCTCTTCACTAAACTACATTTCTTTAAATTAATCAACAACTTCTCCTCTCGTAGCTTGTAAAAAACTCTTTAGATATGCATCAAGTGCTCCTCCAATGTCTTACTGAAAATCAAAATATCATCCAAATAAACAATGACAAATTTTCCTAAAAATTCTTTCAATACCTCATTCATAAGCTGCATAAATGTACTCAGTGCATTGGTTAGCTCAAAAGGCATGACTAAGCACTTGTACAAGCACTCCTTGGTTTTGAAGGCTATCTTCCATTCATCTCCTTCTCTAATTTGGATTTGGTGATATCTACTCTTCAAATCTATCTTTGTGAAGTACTCAGCTCGACTCAAACAATCCATAATGTCATCCATTCTTGGCAAGGGAAATATATACTTGATGGTGATCTTGTTGATGGCTCTAAAATCTGTACACATCCACCATACCCATCCTTATTTGGTGCTATTATTGTAGGTACTGCACATGGACTCAAACTCCCTCTGATCAATCCCTTCCACAACAACTCTTGCACTTTTCTATTCAAATCTTTACTCTCTGGTAGAGTCATACAATGAGATGTCTTATTCAAAAAATTGACTCCAGAAATTAGGTCCATCTAATGACTAATCTTTCTTATTGGAGGAAAACCTTCAATTACATTATCAGAAATAATATCTTGAAACTCATTCAACATATTTGAAACCTCTATAGGTACCTCATTAGTATCCTCTTTATCAACTCTAGGGATCAATGCAAAATGCATATACTCATGCCTCATACCTTCTAGGAATTTTCTTCCATCAACCAAAGAAATTTATGCATTACTACATACCTTTTCTTCTGCCTCTTTCAAGGGCTTCAACTTATGACAAAATCCATCCTTTGTCAAAGAATAGGTGTTGGCATGTCCATCATGTATTGCTCGTCGATCAAACTACCATGTTTTTCCTAACAACATATGCCAAACATAAGTAGGCATAATATCACACAATACCTCATTATGGTAATTTCCAATCTTGAACTTTACCATAAATTGTTCATTTACCAAAGCCTTATGTTCCTTCTACAACCAAGCAATTTGGTATGGATTCATATTCCTTCTTCTCTCCAACTACAACTTACTACCCATCTCTTTTGAAACAAGGTTATTAGTACTACCTCCATCAATAATAACATTGCAAAATTTACCTTCACACTTGCATTTGGATCCTTCTCCTCTTTCAACAAGGCTCTTCTAGTGACAAGAACCTCTCCTCTTTTTGCATCCTCAGAATGTGAAGACTCATCATCTTCATCTACATGTGGAATTTGTGCATTACCCGCAGGTCTTCTATTTGTCCTTCCTTGATGTTGAGGACACTCATAGGCTCTATGTCCTTCTCTGCATTGGAAACAGGTTCCACGAAAGCCTCCTCTTCCCGGTCCTTGTCTAGATCTTCCTCTTCCTCTTTGGTCTCCATTATTCTGATCACGAGGATGGTAGGTGTTATCTACTTTCTAGTTCTAGCTACTATTGGAGCCTTCACCCTTCTTTTGATCTTCATTTCAACATCCATATAACCGTCCACCGATCTTTCCTCTACAACCTCCACCTCATTGTTTTTTCTCAAACCTCTTGTTTAGTTGTTCTTCAAACTTTAGGTAAAATTGATAAGCATCCTCAATGGTGGTTATTCTTACTAGTGCCAATTCTTCATGTATGCTTGGCTTCAACCCATTAATAAAACAAGCAACTTTCTCTTTATTCACCTCAGAATGTCCTGTTCGAATCAAGACCTTGTGAAATTCCTCTATGTATTCTTTCACCGTCCTTGTTCTTGCCTCAAGCTCTTCATCTTCTTGAGCAGCTCCAATTCGTAATCGACTGGAATAAATTGTTTCTTCAATTTCAATATCATTTTGTCCCATCTAGAAATTTTATCTTTCCCTTATCTTCCTCTTTCTAACTAGACCTCTTTCCACCATTTACTGGTGTGACCTTTCAATTTTTTCTTTGCAAATCTCACTATGTGAGGATCTTCAATCTCCTCAAACTCAAAAAATTCCTCCATGTCATTGATCCAATCAATCAATTCTTCACGGTTCAAACTTGCACTAAAAGTTGAAACCTCCATTTTAGGTCTCTTCCCAATGCTTGAGATCACTTGCAACAATATTCTTTCTCAAGGATCCATTGGATCTTGCTCTTCCTCTTCCATTTCCTCTTCCATTTCATCTTCACTGTCATCTCTTTCTCAATGCACATCAATTCTTCGAACCTATTACTGCAAGGTTTCTAATTGCCTTCTAAGGGCTCTGATTTCATTTCTAGGTGGATCTCTTCCACCACCACCTTAGCCTCTACCTCTGCCATATTGGAAAAGTCTTGGAGGCATCTTAAACTCAACCCACACTCACAGGTCTTGCTATGAATGCCTCACATTCGACGCTCTATTACATACTTAGGAACTACTGCTATGATACCACTTGATGAGGGCCACACCGCACAAAATCACACAAATCACAACAACAGATACCAAAAAAAAAGATGTGAGAAAGGAAAATAACTCACTTTCAATTATTTTTCAGAAAATGAAATTGCAAATTCAAAACTTACATGCCACAACTTCATGGGCTTGATTCATGACAACAAAATCAACTTTGAAAATAAAATATATTATTTAGAGCCACAATTTGCACTAATGGAGGCACCTTCTACAACACCCACCCAACCCTTTTTATTTTACCCCAATAACTACTCTAGAATGTTCTATAAATTTCAACTTTCCCTTTTTTTTGGCACCAAAAGTCTTGGCATTTTATTTCTAGCCTATGAAGAAATTTAAATGAAATTCACCTTTTAGAGGGGCAACTTTGTAGGGCCATATCTTTTGATTTGGGTGTTTGGTTTGCTATTATTGTATATAATTGGAAATATATTAAAGAGATCTACATCACATAAACCCATCATAGGTTAGTTCATCAACTTTTCAAGCTATTTCAGGGCCTCTAATGTCTTCATATATGAATTTGAAGCTACATTGGAGAAATTTCGTAGGACGAAAAAATTTAATATCTCCCAAACCATGTAGGGTATTGAGACAATTCTTTCGCAACTAGAAATGTTTTTTAGTTCTACTCCATGGGGTAAATTTTTAGGTCCATACGAGCTCATTTAGGTTGACTTACTAAAAATAGTAAGTGACCATTTTTCACTATTTTTGACTCTTGACTATCTTACATCTGTTAAGTGCCATCATCTCCCATCACCTCTAGATGCTCCTACATAATCTACCATCACCATCCATTATCCAAAGTCCTCTCTCCTATCCATGGAATTCCTCCATCCTTTCATCCTTTACCATGTCTTGGTTTTCCCTTTTCATTGGATCTTAGTCAATCCTCCATCGAATCTCATCTTATCCAATTAATTTATCCTCTATCCTTCCAATCCAATCCATCCAAATGCAATCAATTGTAATCCATGCAATCCAATATTTCAATGTAGTGCATCATCCATTAGCAATCCATGATTTCAATCCAAATCAGTTGATAATCTATTGATCCAATTTAATCCATTATCATCATAGGGATATGTCTTTCCCAATCCTCACATTGTTTCAAGATGTGTCCTTCCCATATCAACAATTCCATCATCATCATCATCATCATCAATCAATCCATCAATCGGTTTTCAACTTGACTTGAAGCATAGTCCTTGTTTGCTTTTGGTTTGTTGTGCATGATTGCTTGTTGCTTGTGTGTTTTTATCATCATTTGAATTTATCATGGTGTTTTTCCTTCTATGGTCACAAGGGAATCATGGTCTTCCATATCATGGTGTTAAGGGGCATATGTTTGTACTTGACCTTTTTGATCACGTACTTGGCACATTATCATCCTAATTCCTTATACCTTGGTGCATAATGTCAAGTACCATATGAAATCTAGGTCATTCATATCATTGAAACATGATGATCACCCATCCTCCTTCTCCATCCACATTTTCATCATCCTTATCTATTTTCCTCTATCCTTTTATCCTTCATTCTTTAGGTCCTCACATCCATTTCAAGAGCACACTCATGTTCTTTGAACTTGCATGTTCTCTTGAAGTGGCATACCACTACCTCCTCATCATCCTTCGTCATCCTCACTAGTGACTGGGGAATCATGCTTCTAGTCCTAATTCCTTTCCTACCCACTATGTAGTATTCTTTGAAATGATGTTACTTCTCATAGTCACAACATCATCTCAAAGACGGGCAAAATGTAGACATTGAAAAATGTCCTAAGCTTGTGAATGCCATTTTTCACATTAATTCTTCCTCCTCCTTGCATAATTAAATAATTTTAACTATTTGAT
The DNA here is from genome assembly GCA_007258455.2 of Sequoia sempervirens. Lineage (NCBI taxonomy): Eukaryota > Viridiplantae > Streptophyta > Pinopsida > Cupressales > Cupressaceae > Sequoia > Sequoia sempervirens. Next base: position 71,431,361 of record VDFB02000363.1, read on the forward strand.
TATCCCCTAAGATCATATTACCCTATTAATTAAATAAATTTTAATTATTTAATTAATTCATTTTCTCCTTATTCCTTGATTAATTTTGTTTAATTACGTCACTAATTAATCCTTTTCCCCTATAATTAAATAAATACCTATTTATTTAATTATTCATATTCTTATTTTCTATCTATAATTAAATAATTATTATTAATTGTTTAATTATTCATTAGCTTTTTCTTCCATAATTAAATAAATTTTATTTATTTAATTATTTTCCACTTCCCCCCAACTATTAAATATTTATTTTAATTATTTAATATTTTTTCCTTTTCCTCCACTTTTAATTAAATTGTTATTTTAAAAAAAAAGTCAACCTTTTCCCTTTCTTCTATAATTAAATAATAATTTCTATTTAATTATTCACTTTCCATGCTAAATTAAATAATTTTATAATTATTTAATTTACTCCAACAACCTCTTTTTCTATGCCATTCTTATCTCTTCATCTCATTTAATTTTCACCCTTGATCATGTGACATTACCTTTTAATCTCCACTGTCCATCCTTAACTTAACCCTAATTTTCCCCTAACCCTATTTCTCTTTGCTTCTAAGCAATCTCATCCATTGATCATCATCCTTATTCATCTTTCAATCCTAGCCCTTAATTTGAAATTGTATTTATATAAAGAAGAGGCTTCCCATCCCATTTTCATCTTTTGAGGTTTGCATGCATTTTGTTTTGATTTAAGCTATTTTTATGAATATTTCTATCATATCCATTTACATGCATAGAGATACTAATGGAGAAAAACTATTATTAAAGCTATGAAGGTGTGGATGAGAAAAAACTATATCATTAAAATATCTTAAAGTTTTTGGTTTTGAGGCATATGTATATATGCCTAGGAAGAAGTGGTCAAAGTTAAAAAAGAAGGTAGTAAAATGTATCTTTGTTAACTATGGAATTAGTTTGAAAGGGTGCAATCTTTGTGTCCCTATTACTAATTTTTTTTTTTTTATATAAGAATTATATTTTTTAAAGAAATTAAGCCTTAGTGCATAGTATTGTAACTAGAAAAGGATGGGAAGAAAGATGCCATTAATCTAACCCAAATGAATAAGAAGGTTGAACCAAAGTCTCATGAAGGAATTGAAGAGGAGAGATCAAATATTTTATATAATTTTGAAGAGGATTTAGGACCTCCATCTCAAATTTTTAGGAGGTTCACTTGGTAGAGACAACAACTAGATATGTATACTAATGATTGCATACATATTTTTTCTTTAATCACTAATATTGATGAGCCTAGAATTGTGAAGGAGGTAATGGATATGGGTGATTTTGAGTCTTGAAGAGTGGAGATGGCTATGTTAAATAATGATGACACATGGGAATTGGTACTATTTCTATAAGGAAGAAAATATATCTATATATAAATGGGTGTTTAAGAATAATTTTTTTTGATGGAAGTGTTGAAAAGGACTAGGTAAGATTGGTTATGAAAAGATATTCCTAAATTGAGGGGATTGATTTCCTGAGATTTTTCCCTAGGTGATAAATGAATTCTTATTTAGAGGTAAAATAGATGGATATGAAGAAAACATTAGTACATGGTGAGTTTGAGGAAGATATTTACATGACACAACTATCATACTATGTTATTAAAGATAAAAAGTCTTTGATTTGTAGATTGAAAAAATATTTATACCTTATTAAACTATCTCTTAAAATGTGGCACTATAAATTTCATTCATTTGTGTTGGGATAGGTATTTTTTAGATCCAAAATGAATAATTATTTGTATTATAAAATTTATTATAGCCAGTTCCTTGATATCACATTAAATAAATAGATGACATGTTATTTTTTGGCAACAATTGGAATGTGATTCATTATTTTATGTCTCAACTTTTAACATAATTTGACTGAATGAGTTGGAGGATTCAAATTATATATTGGGTATGAAGATAAGAAGAGAATATGTGAACACAAAGCTTTGGTTGGGCTAGAGTAAGTATGTGATTTTATATAACAATGTTTTAACATGGTAGATAACATAACATAAAGTGTTTATATTTCTATGAAAACTAAAAGTTCAATTGAGTGGTGTCATTGAATACCCATATAAATAAAGGATAGAGATCATGCTACTTATGGTAATATATTTGGGAGTCTAAGGTGTGCTATGGTCTATGCTAGACCAGACTTTGTACAAGTAGTGGGAGTCCTAAGTCGCTTCATGGCTAATCCTAGATTAGAGCATTGGGATATAGTTAAGAAGGCCTTTAGATATTTTTGGAGTACCTAGAATTATTATTTCCTTTTTTAATCATGATGATTCTACAATGAAAGATAGTGTAAATTCATGGATTGAGATCAAGTAGGAGATGTTGATTGAAAAAAATCAATTAGTGATATGTGTTTATTTAATTTGGTGGTGTTATAAGTTGGATGAGTAAATGATAAGTTATGGTCACCTTGTCCACTACAAAGATTGATTACAAGATATTACTCAAGCATATAAGGATGCCATCTAAAATTAGAGATTATTTTTAGACATGGGGCTAAGTTAGTAAACTTTTAGAGCTCTTTGTGATAGTAAGAGTACCATATGGCTAGCAAAAAACTTAACTTTTAATGAAGAAAAAGCACATAAATTTTTAGTATCATTTTATTCATGATATGACAGGATCATAGGGTGATGCTAGATAAATTTGAAACTTTAGATAATTTCATATATTCATTAACAAAGTTAATCAACATGGAGAAATTTAGTTAGTGCAATAATTTTATGGGCCTCTTAGCCCCTAGTAGATAGTTGATAGTGTTGAAATTCTCTTTTCTCTTGTAAGGTGTTGAAAAAGTGCAATGATGTTAAGAAGGGTGTCTAATCCTTTTAACCTAATGTTAAAAACAAAAAGAATTCAATTTTTGAGCTATAGAATATGAAATTATATTTTTTAGGAATCCAGAGGTTGATTTTGGCCCTAAAAAATTTAAAATGCTTTTAGCTAAAGAAATTAGCTTATGAAAAAATGGACCTCTTTGATATCTTCAACTTTAAAAAATGAGCCTAAAAAAATTCTCAAAATAACAATTATGGCCTTCAAAAGTTTGGGCACCCACTTTAAAAATGAAAATAATCCATAACATATACAAGAGTTATAAGAGGGAGTTGCACTTTTTAACCAACTTAAGACATGCCATAAAGCATGTTTGAATGGAGATAATGGAGAAAAAGTTGAATGACCAAGTTTTTGATTTGATCATAATGGGCTTATGGTAGGTGGAACTATTATGTTATTTTTAGCTTATGGACCCATCTTGGATTTTGGGTATTAAATTTTGACTAGGGATTTGGATCTTAGATTTTGGGTGGTCTTAGCTCATGGTTTTTAATTATTATTTGATGATTTCATGCATTTATTCTCTTATTTATTTGGTGTTTGAGATGAATATTTCATAGTGAGTTTGTAGGTACTATTATTCATGTGTTGTGTCTTCTACACACATGCCCCACTTGGAGTGGGGACCCCCCTCTTTTTGTTTCCCCTTCACTGGGTCAATTTACATTTGCCTCATTTTTGTACCCCTACTTTTCGACCTAACTGATGAAAGTTCCTTGAAAATTGCTAAATCCTATCATATATGGCCATTTTCCAAATTTTTAGGAAGTCTAGGGGTTTGTGGAAATTTTGATGTGGATTTCCCTTATGCAAAAGTTGTGCCTCCTTTTGCTATCAGCATAAATTTTGTTGCAGATCTTCGTTTGTGGGTCTGTTTTTGTGGGTAGCCTCTTGCAAAGTTCCATTTCCATTGCACCATTCCCTATGACATGCACCCCTCATCTTTTCACATGACCTTTCGCCAATCAGCTCTCGCCCTTCATTTTTCTGCACCTGTACCTGCACACCCTTTTTGAAACCTTGCAGTTAATGCCCAAATTAATGATGTCGATGTCTATAAATATGAGGTTGTGGCATGCCATTTTCACCTTGCACATTCAAATTTAAAACCTTTTAAGTTGATGCTGGTGTGAAAAAATTCAACAATCAAAGCATCATCTCCCTCTTCGTTATGCATGGTAGCAGGTAGGAATTGCTCCCATACTCCTTCATTTTTATGCTTTTTGAATTTGTTGACTACCTAGGGTTTTGGGACAATAATGTTTAGGGGGGCCAGTGAGATGGTTAGGAATGTATTAGGGTTTGATCCTATTTGGTTAAGTAGAAACCATTCACACCATGTCCATGTTTGATGAAACTTGTAGAAGAACAAATATTGTAGTAGTTGAAATGCCAAACCCTAGTTTATGGCAGGTAGAGAAATCTTCTTCCAAAACCTAAGAAGACTCTAAGTGAAAAATTTATTGAAGGTTTTCATTCACATGAGAAAGTATTTGAAATGTATTTTGAGATGGTGTGAACATCAAATGGCCTCACATCTCTTGTTCCCACGAGTGAATATACGATGTTCACAAACTGTTGAAGTTTTAAAAGGAATAATACACACTTTAAATTCAAGCCCTTGTGGGTTCCTTAGCATGGAACTCCATAGACAGAAGTCCATTTAGCCTAAACCATCATTCAACGACAAAAACCTAATGGCTTCTCAGCTGGTGGATCCCACCCTTGCACTTGCTGCAAGCATAATCGACTAATTGATCAAAACAACTAAATCTTCGTGCCTATGCAAAGTTCCTCTTGTGGGACGTCGTTGGTAGAGAGCTACATAATAAAGGCTGTTGTTAATGGAAAAAATATGAATAACTTTCCCATTGGTGGCTTCCACCCCTTATGTTTCCGCTAACATTGAAGCATGAAACTCAAAAATCACTAGGTCCTCGAGCCTCAGTGGGTTGTTCCCTATGGGACGTTGTAGGCGAGAAGTCGTTCAACCTCAGATGTTATTTAAACAACAAATCATATATGGTGACCTGCCTGGCAACTTCTGCCCATGCATTTCCTGCATGCACTCGGTCTCACTCCCCATGATGAAGCAAAGGCCCTTTGAATGATAATTTAAAATCCTAATTCAAAACGTGATGCAAGTTTCCTCACATAAATATTTGCTTGGGGGATGCCACTCACCCCAAGTCATTCCCAATTGCTTAACACTTGATGGCACCTGCCTCAGTGGCTTCCACCTTTCCCTTTCCCACATTATCCAATGGTTTCCCAAATCATGAAGTCCACTCCAATATCACCTCCCATGTTCTAAATGGATCATTGGACAAGATTCAACCCACAATATTGAAGTGCAAACCCCATGCGGGTTATTTCATGCATGATGCCACTCATGGGTCTTCATGAGCCTGATGCTGCTAATCAACTACTTACCCTTAGATGGCATCCACATTAGTGGAAACCAAATGCCATCTCTCCACACCTTGCAAATGAAAAAATATTCAAAGCATAGTGACTTAACACCACCCCTACACATATTCTTCATGTGATAAATTGACTTAACTAAAATTCACCAAGTATAAAATTGTTGCAGAGATGGAGGGGCAGAAAGCTGTTTGCGAAGCGCCATAGTCCAATGCTTTAATATATAATTTACATGTGACTTAATGGGTTCACATCAAAATGGTTGAATGCTCTGTCAATGTGGAAATATTCCCCCAGAATTTTGTTTTCGGGTCTCCATGTCCTTTGAGCTGTTTCTAATGACATTAACCCTGGCGAATTCCATAGAACAAAAACCTGCACCATCAAACCCGCAAAGCTACAAATCTTGCAAAGGAGCATAAAATGATGGAATTTAATAAATGTAATGGATTCTTTGAGGTATACAGATGCATTTAATGACATTTTAGCATGATTTAACTAGCATTTTTCTCCCTTGATTTATCAAGGCATTTACTATGCATTCTTTGTGCAGGATTTATTAAACCAGCTGAGAAAACTCACAAGGGAAAGAAGAGTGCAAAAGCTACAAAGGGAGAAAAGGATAAGGATAAGATGAAGTATGAGTTCCATTGGGTTGAGTGTGCTTCAAAGATTGTCGCAATGGGATAAGGTGACAGATACATATTTTGGTCACATAAGCATAGACGAATTTGAACAACGGGTCTTGGTTAGCCCAAAGACTGAAGAGGCCTGGAAAGTAAAGAAAAGTTGGATTACAAAGGCGACATGTTTCCCTCTAGCTCTAATCAACCCAAAATTGATCTTCACATGTAGAGAATGTTATCATCTGCAAAATAGGAGAATAGTTATTGTGGATGTATGAGTGCTGGCTAATCTGACTCTTATGTCAATCGAAAGAACATTTGGAATCGTTCTCTTTGACAAGATGGAGGAGACTGAAAAAGAATATGCTCTAAATGTGTGGAAACCTGACCCCACTGGCTATAAAAGAACCATAAACTGGACATGGCTAATCAAAAAGAGGGGTAGTGCCAATAAAGTTCCTCAAAAGCTATATTAGAGTGACTTCATGGAGGAATTCAATGATCTGGTGACACTTTTGAGTAGGGTAATAGGATGCCCTACTTCCTCAATCTTTGAGGAATGGATGTGGTACTTTGTGGAGGAGATCCTTAGGGGTGAAATGAAATTCCATTGGGAAAAGATAATTAGTGATAATTTACACAATCAGCTTGTGTCAGTGAAGAAGACTAAGGAGTTCTATATGACCTCCAACATTGTGTACCTTTTGGCAACTACTTTTCCCTACAAAGGATTGATTTGTGTTGGTGAACTAGGAACAAAGAAAGGGAAAAACCCAGTCTATGATTGTTCTCGATATAACTACTATTCAAAAAGAGTCCTTGTCATAGAAGGAGGAAGCTGAGCAACCACAATCAATTCCATACACCACTTCCCCACTTCCAATTTGCACCGCCACACCATCTCCTTCTACTCCACCATCATTGTATGTATCATCTCTGCTAGCTATGGACATCTGTGTCCACCTCTCCTCTACTTCCTCAACCGCTCTCGTTGTTGTGGTTGATTCCTCATCATCAACCTCTTCTCCTCTATCTTCTTCCTCGCTTTCACCTCCATCACCTACTCTCTCCACCCTACCAACCTTTATGCCCACCACCTCTATGGAACCTATTTCCTTTCCTGAAATCTTTCTCTCCTATTTTCAAAACATGCCACCTTAATTTTCATAAATTATTTTAACTCCTCAGGCTAACTTATTTATGGCTCGACTTTTCACTTCATTACCTGTCCCTCTACCTCCTACTGAGCCACCCAAGATGGAAGCCATAATGCAAATATGTGAGGATATGGGGAAATGAAGTGAGAAACAACTCAAATAAATAGCTAATGTCACCAAAGAGCCTGGGGATTCAGACCATGATGATTATCATGAACATGTCGATGAGGGCTTAAGCATTGTTGATTTAGATGAAGTTGATTGAAATGAAGAAGGGAAACAGATGCCTAAGGAAAAAGATATGAGTAGGTTTGACACTTATTATAATGTGGAAATATCTAATTAGGAGCCTAAGGATGAACAACATGAAGAGCATGATGACAAAGAGGAAAGTCCAAAGGAACATTGCTCTGAGGAAGGAAAAAAAAACACAAAGATTAATGTAGGGAAGGATGATGAACTCCCAGAGGTTGGCCAAGATGAGGGCCTATAGAATAAAGAAGTTCATCCAAAAGAAGAATAAGATAACGAGGAGGAAAATACAAGTAAGAGAAATGTTGATCCTAATCAGGAAGTTGAGGTTGAGCATAATGAAAGTGGAGAGCCAACACAAGAAGAGAATGTAGAGTGGAGAGCTGAAGAATCTTCCTGAGGGATAAAGACAAAATATTACAAAGGAAAGACAATGATGCAATAAGGGAAGAATAATGAAGAAGAGAATCTAGAAGATGTTCTGAGGCATGAGAGGGAAGATATTTCAAGGGATCAAGAAGATGGAGATAATGAATTCAAAACTACATCCCTTGACCATCAAACAAAGATCCCCTTTTGGCTAGAGAAACAACTAAAGACTAAAGCTCTTGTACTACCTAACCCAAAATCTCACTTAAAGGCCATATTGGCTTGAGCCTAGGTAAAGATGTGAGAGAAGAAGAAGCCAAAGGTCAAATCTCACATTATAGTAGACGCGTCAGAATCTCACATATTGTTGGTGGAAACTTTGACAGCGAATAAGGATGGAAACACTATACAAGTTAGGGACTGTCAAGTGACAGTCATCAACCTAGGCCCCGCATCTAGAGCTAAGAAGATTGATGAATTCCAAGGGTGTATCAATACTATCCTACAATAGTTGGAAAAATATCATGCCACAAAAGAGGAGTTGAAGACGCAGGTGGTGGAATCGACTGCCTTTATACAACAATGGACCATGTTTGGAGAAGAAGCTTAGGCAGGATCGATTGCACCTGCAATATTATCAAAAGAAGAAATTAATAAAATGGAAAGAATGTGAACTTGGACCAAGTCCACATTGGATTGGCTCAAGAGGGTGTCTGACATAGGCACCAAGGCCATTCGCCATGGGGTTGAAATGCACAATCACTTTCTGATTTTGAAAGAGGAAATCACAAAAGAGGCAAAGACTACTAAAGACTTTCCTACTTTGTATAATCTGATGTGCCCCAAATTGAAGTTTATTTTAAAATTGTCTACAAAAATTTGGGAGCAACAATTAGCCCTACCAAAGGAAAATCATTGGTTGCTTGAGGCTTGGTTGTTTAATTTTGAATTTTGAAAGGCATTTTTGGAGAAATTGATGGGCGAGCTAGATGTTGTTTTTTCCCATGTCATTGACAACTCGTTGAAATGTGACAAAATCTTGGAGTTGCTCACTGAGCCTAAAATACCGACCTGGGAGTTGGATCATGAATTAGTGAAACATGAGTTCTTGGAGAAGATGGAGTGGGGATCTAGTGATATTTTGACTACGGATTTTATGGATTTTGCTACACGAGTCTTCATAAGATCAAAGCAAATCATTTTGGCAACATAAAAAAACATGTCGAGCTAATGGAAGAATCCTGAATGATTGCTTACAATATCAGCAAGTCCAATTTTTTGGAGTGGGATAAGCTCTTAGCTGTTATAGGGAAATTTTTCCATTATGATTTAGTGAAAAAAGAGGCTAGAAATGCCATAATAGAGGATAAATATTTTAAAAATTATCTAAAAGACAAAATAAGCTAGAGGAAAAAATTGGCTAAAAGACAAAATAGGGAAAAGACAAATAGAAGCACCAATTTTATATTGTAAAATTTTGTACTAATATTGAACCCTAAGATGTAATGAATCTAGGCCATTCATTGTGAATTAATCTTGGTCATTCATTTAGCTTTTGTAAAACTATAAATAGGGGAATCCTTTCATTTTCAAAGAGAGATGAGTTGTTGTAAAAGACATTCTGCAGTAATATATAAGAAAAGCATTGAAATTTGATGGTTTCTTGGTGTATTACTCTTTATGTGTGGATGATTCAACCTCCATATCTTATTTCAGTTCAATGTATTTACTGTTTAAGTTTTAGTTTTGAGCTTGTTAGTTAGTGAACTGCTTTAATGGTGGCCATGTGTTGTAGTATTTGATGCACTTCTAGCTCATGCTTTTGGTATTTTATTGATGATAAAGTATTGTGTAAAGCTAGTTTGAGCTCATTTATTTACTGCACTCAACTTAAGTTGTGTATGTGTATGCTCAATGTGTTCATGTCATAGTCTAAAAATTTGAAGTAAACCTTAGAAGATGGCACTGGTTTTGTTATACTGTAGATGATTATTGGTTAAGAAAAACTTGGTTTGGGAAGTTTGTCTACCACAACAGTGGTTATTGTTGTTGTTGCTCATATATTTAGAATTAGGATAATTCTCTCTAAACCTTAAATCCTTTTGAATTTTATTTAAATCTAAATTAAACTTGCAATCAAAACATCATAGTAATGTTAAAACTGATGAACAAGATGAGTTTCGGACTATTGTCATAAACTTGCTACTATTGTTCATTATTTTAGAAATTCTGAAACTCCATTATAGACCTAAAAATTCTATGCTTTGTAAACCATAAAGGCCCCTTGTGATTACCAAAAAATCACACATCATCAATTGAGCTATTTATGCAAAGTCATGACCTAACATTTGAGACACCTTGGAGTATTTTTTGAAACTTGTTTGCAAGGAACTACCTTTCAAGAGAAACATAACGCTTGTGTTTTTTCTGTGTTTAGAAGTTAAAAAACACCCATCAATAGAACTAGCACTAGAAGTAGGGCCTTTGGATGAAGTTGGATCGAATCGGGTCATTCTCTCCATAGAGATTTTATAGGGTAACCAAGTCTACACTAGATAAAGGAGAGTTTCAAGAATTAAAGACCCCTACTAGGGATAGAAGAGACAAGAAAGGGGAAGCTTCAACATTAGCACCACCTATTTGACCTCCATCTCCTCCATCTCTATCATTTCCTTCGTTTAGATCGGTTGCTTCTCCATTCATAAGCCACATCTAGATTGTTACAACCACCATATCTCAACCATTAGTTGTTGCAACTCAGCCATTACCACCCAAACCTCCACAAGTGGCTTGGTTGGGTAACAATCCCTCACCATTGTCCTTTAATGACTACCATGATATGCTAAAAAATACAGAACATTTCTGTTCTAAATTCTACACCAACAATCCTCAAAGAATGGCTAAAGAACACATCAAAATTTTCCAAACTGCCCTCAAGGATAGACAAATTGAACATGAATTTGCTTGTAGGATCTTTCCATATTCGCTTGGAGAGGATTTATTTTATTGGTATATCCATCTACCTATGGGATAAATCACCTCTTGGGACCTCATGAAAAACACATTTCTATAGAAATTTAAAGTTCTAGTCAGCCCCATAGACTTATACCACCAGTTCATGTCCATCAAAAGAGAAGTTAATGAACCAATAAGCTCCTTCAACAACATATTTCATCGAGCATAGATGAGATTACAACCACCCTATGTGGTTGATGATGTGTTAGCAAGAGCAATATACTATGTTGCCTTAGATAATCTTACCTTAGCCTTAGTCAAGAGAATGCATCATCCTCCTGCACATTTGGTAGATGCCTATGTAGAGGTAGTTAAGGAAAGCATGAATTTGGGGCAATATTTGGTTGGTCCACTACCCTTATTGGGACCTAATACTAATATTGGGAAATTCCATGGGCTCAGTCATGCCTTAGCCAATTAAAGTCCATTAATGAATCAAATTCCTCAACTACCCATTATGCCACATCTAGGGCCTCGATTGAATCAAGCTCCACCAATACCGAATTATTTGCAAAATTCAAATCAACAGACTTATCTGCAACAACCCAACATACCTTCATACTTGTAGAATTTCGAGGTTCCAACTACTCAACAAAATCTGTCTACAACACACCCTTTCTTTCTTGAGAATTCTGCACCAACGTAGGGGAATTCAAATAAGGAACAAATTGATGAATTGGTTGAGCAAGTAAAGAAGCTAACCGCCAAGGTTACTCACTTGAGGAATCAAAATAATTAGTTGCAAGCCTCTCAAAGAGGCATTCAAGCCAATTACCATCGAGACAATCATGATTTAGGTCTAGCTTCAAGGTAGAGCTATGAACAAGGTCAAAATTCTGGGAAAAGCTTCGAAAGAAGGAATCCCCAAAGGAAGAATTGAACATGGAACACTAGGCCCAATAATGGGGGAGTTCCTACACCACTCGACCCACCTGGTGGTGAAAATAAGTTGATAGGTGGAGTGTACTTGACTGAGGTAGTATTATCTAGATGGTGTAGGATCCATCAGACCAACAATCATTCTGAGCTTGACTGTCCAGAGTTTCAAACCATTACTTGAATTTTTCAAGTGGAGATGCAAAATGTTGTTGATAATATAGGTTGCAAAAATAGTTCCCCTAGAGCCATATGATTTAGTCTTGGTGGTCAACCAGGTGCCCTTCCCTCCAGGTGATAAGAATGAACTTGAGAAGGAGTATGTAGAAAAGGAAGGTAAAAAAAATGAGGTATACAATGAAGGAACTCTATCTTAGATGTTTGATTCAATCAATAATTGTATGAAGGATGAGGAAGAACATTAAGAGGAAGAGGTTTACATGTTTCATCAATGCTACACCCCTTACAATTTAAGGAATAGACAAGTTGGTGGTCCATTTACTACCTCCATACCACCAAATAATTTCAATACACCACTTGACCCAAATGCTAGTAATAACTAACCTTACCCCAAAGTACCTACTCAATATTTCAATAGGAATAGGTAGCCTGAACCCACCAAGGAACCCCAACTAGATTTCACCAAGAGCCATCCATCCAAGGTGGATGTTGAACAATGAGGAGAGTATGTGGCAAAAGAATTAAAGAAGGTGAAAGTGAGCCTATCAACTTTTGAATTGCTAAGAGTACCCACCATTAGGAATGCATTCTTTCAATCACTAAATGGAACTTCTCCATCAAAATCATCCCATGAGGTGGCAACAAAGAGGGTCACATTTGATACCTCTAACAATAAGCCACTAATCAAAGAAATCATGGGGAAGAAGCTTGATTGAAAACCCAATAAAGATCAACAATTGGATAAGCAACCAACCAAGGAACGAAATTTGATGCAAACAAAAGATAAACGTAATGAGAAGGATAAGGATCGGGTCACTCAAGTTGATGCCAATGTAGGTTTTTTCAAAGGAAGGTTGGAGACCCCTCCTCTCCTACTAACCATCCATGTGTTTGGAAAATATCTGCACAACTATCTACTAGATTCTGGGGCTTCAACAGATGTCATGCCCTTTGCCTTTTGCAAAGCATTGGGAATCAATGCTACCCCATCCAAAAGAAAGGTAACTAAACTAGATAAGATAGAGGTAAATGTAGTGGGGGAGTTAAATAGAATCCCAATGTAGGTGGAAAGAGACCCAAGAGTGCAACAAGTCATTAAAATCTAAGTTGCAGATATCCCTAATACTGATGGTATAATACTGGGAAGAGACTTCACTTGGGCTCTCAATGGTTATACTTCAACTAATTATTCACATATGTGGCTCCCTTGGAAGGGTCTGCCCAATTAGATACAGATTGAACATGAGCCCAAGGTGAGATTTATGATAACTAAGTACAACAAGATGAATGAAGTGTTTTTTGTAGAAATGACGTTGGGGAATTATCTCCCAATCACATATGAAGGCAAAGAAGAGGAGGCGAAATAATTTCTCATCTTGTGTCACACCTCTCCCAATCTGACTACCCTTCCTAATAGCACAAAAGTATTGATTGAATCTAATAGAGAATATTATAAAAAAGATGGTCACTTGGGCTTGTTTGATGGCTTTCAAGATTTCATGTAGAAGTGTGGGCAAGATCAACTCAGTCTAGGACCTAGGATGGATTTCAAGGAGCTATCGCTACCTAGCTAGTGTAGAATACATGACACATCTAATTTTGAGTTCAAGCGATACTTATGCTAGATAGTGGTAGATTAGATTAAGAGGCGGATCACTCTGGTAGGAGTTTTGAAGGGGTAGCGAGATCAAAACTAGTTTGAATGCAAACAACCTGAGGGTGAAGGACAAGATGCGTCACCTGAAAATGATATAAGCTCTATTAGCTCCAAAAGAGGATTCCCTTCTAATTTTTGGATGTTTTGCTTCGATGGATCTAAATCCAAGCAAGGAGCAGGAGCAGGCTTCAAGTTGATTAGTCCCTCGAGTAATACTTTCTTTGTTGCAAGGTAAAAACCAAACTATTGATGCATTAACAAAAGTAGTCAGCACCCTGCAACCCTTATCACTAACTGGCCTGAATAAATTCATAGTAGAGCTCACTCATACCTCATCAGTTCCAGATAACATGACCAAATTCCAAGTATTTGAGGATGACAAGCATGTTCTAGATTACATTACCAACTCAAATGTGTTTTCTTCCCAGATCATAGATGAAGTAGAACCTGGGAAAGTTGAGCTTGATATAGAAGGGGTTATTAACCTAAAGACCAACATTATACCTAGAGGTATGGTCTAGTTAGAAAGGATTTTGACATTGACCATATGAGGGATCAAGATCAACAAGCTAAAAGAGAATCCATAGAAAACCAATGTGATGCACATAATCTGGGCATTGCAGAAAATATAAGGAATATTTTTGTTCAAAATGTTTGTACTTCAGATGAAAGAAAGGGAATAATTTATGCACTAAATACATACCATGATGTAATAGTGTGGGGTTATGAGGACCTTAAAATGTATGATACTTCGGTCATTAATCATACTATTCCCCTCAAGCTAGATGCAAATACCTTTAGATAACGACAATGTCCAATCAATGCACTACTGGAACACATTATTTTTAAAGAAGTGACAAAGTTGTTTTCTGTACATATTTTCTTCCTTGTCTGACATTCCACTTGGGTGGCCAATTTTTTCCTAGTTTGAAAGAAAAATAGAGAAATTAGGTTGTGCATGGATTTCAAAAATTTAAATCGAGCCTCAAAAAAAGGATAACTATCTAGTGCCTTTATTGGATGAATATTGTAGATTGTCAATGGTTTGTAGATGATGTCCTTTCTCAATGGCTACTTGGGATACAGTCAAGTGATGGTGTAGTACAAACAAAAACACAAGAATTCCTTCGCTAAAAAATGGGGTACATTTGCATATAGAAGGATGCCTTTCAGTTTAATCAATGTGGGGGCAACATTTTAGTGTGCTATGGACATTGCTTTCAAGGATCTAATTGGTAAATACATCATCATCTATATGGATGACCTCACGGTGTTTTCAAAGAAGAGAGGATATCATGTATCTAATTTATGTAAGGTGTTCTAGAAGTGTAGAGAGTTTGGCATTTCATTAAATCCAAAGAAGTGTATCTTCAGAGTAACTGAGGGAAAATTGTTGGGGCACGCAATCTCAGAAAGTGGTATATAAATTGACCCGTAATGTATTTAGGCTATCTTAAAGATTGAGACCCCTGAAAGCAAGAAGGAAATGAAGTCCTTTGGGAAGATCAACTTTTTCAGGAAGTTTATTATAGGATTTGTAGAAATTGTGAAACCATTAAATGCTATTCTTAAGCAAGATGCTAAGGAGAATGGATTCCAGAAGAAAAATGGGCTTTTACAAAAATAAAGAAGTCCATCGTAGATGCTCCCATCCTAGTGATCCCATATTATTCAAAGCCATTCTATATTTACTCATTCACCTTAGATCACTTGTGTGCCAACACAATGACACAAAAGGATGACAAAGGGAGTGAGCATCCTATTTCTTTCATGAGTGCTCTATTGAAATATGTCGAATTACACTATCCCAATGTTGAAAAGTAGGCTTATGCTCTAGTTCATTGTGTTAAGAAATTTAGGCACTACATCCTAAGGAATAAGGTATTTGCTATTGTCCCAGACCTAACCATTAAGATATTGCTGATGAAAAATGAGCCAGGGGAAAGGAAAGAAAAGTGGATTATATTGCTACAAGAATATGATATGGAAATACAACCAATGAAGTTGGTTCAAGGCCAAGCTCTCACATGCACCATGGCACAAATAGAACTAGAGCTTATTTCCTAGTAGTACCACTTAGAGGATGTCTCTCTAGATGACTGGTATGGCAATATCATATATTATTTGCTGAACCACAAGTGCCCACCATGCTTACAAGGGGTCCAAAAATGAGCTCTATGTTAACTAAAAGTAATAGTTATATGCTGAAAGGTGCCATGTTGTACAAGTTGAATCATGAAGGGATCTACCTTTGATTCCTTGGAAAAGCTAAAGTAGTCAAAGTGTTGAGGGAATTTTATGATAAATTTAGAACCAGGCATGGATCGGGTCCTTCAACAACCCACCAATTTTTTTGAGCAAAATATTTCTAGCCAACGCTGTTTAAAGATTCTCACAATCATGTTTGGTCTATCATGTTTACCAAACTATAGCCACTTGGGAAAGATATGATGTTGTTCCATTACATCCAGTCATTGAGGTAAGGCCATTCACCTAGTGGGAACTATATTTCATTGGTCCAGTCAACCCACCATCTTTTGCGGGGCACAAATACATTCTAACCACAACCGATTATTGTACTATATGGATAGAGGCTATTTCTTGTAGAAAATGTACAATAGAGGTAGTAGTCAATTTTCCTAAAAGCTATATTATCAATCATTTTGGATGTCCTTTCACATTGGTGTGTGATAATGGTCCTACAATCACTTCTCTCAAATTCACGGGTTGGGCTTTCAATTATGGAATTGTGCTAAAATTCTCATCAAATAACTATCCCTAGGGTAATGGGTTAGTTGATTCCACTAACAAAAATGTGTTGATTGTCATCTGTAAGTTAGATAAGAACCCAAAGGATTGGCACACCTAGTTATGGTTTTCTCTATGGGTAGATCGTACCCAACATAAGGAATCCTTAGGGAATTCCCCATATCACCTCATTTATGATCTAGAACCTATTTTCTTGATTCACCTTACGATTCCCATGCTGAAATTTTTCAACACCTACTATGAAGAAGGGGAACGTCTTGAATTCCGTCTAGCTAAATTGCTCTACTTAGAAGAAAAATGAGATGAAGCTTTAGAAAAAATTTCCAAGCATCAAGGCATTGTCAAAAGATGCTTCGATCATAGAACCAAGGTTAAGGCCTTTAGAATTGCGGATCTAATGTTATATTGGGATAAGGCCCATGAGAAGAAAGGGGGACATGATAAATTCGACAAGCTTTCGCTTGGCCCCTTTCAGATTTATGAAATCCTAGGAGATAATGCCTTTCGCCTAAAGATGCTTACTGGAGAAGAGGTCTCATTTCTAGTCAACAGGAAATACTTAAGGCATTGTTTCCTAGCTTGAGTTGTTCCAACTTGCCTTTGTACATAGTTAGGGTAGGTGCTTTGCTTTGTTTTTGTTCATTCTAATAGTTTTTTCTATGTGTGGTCCAACCATAATGTGGAGGTTGTGCTTGGCCTTGTCAAGTGGTCCTCTTTGTTGTGCATTCATGTTTGTTCCATGGATAAGAATTCATTAGTTATCAGGTATTTTTTGTTTTCTTTCGTGAATCAGAATACATCAACCAAAATCTTTCTTGACCTAGAAGGAAACTCTTGTATGAATCATTTTACATTTGTCTCATACCTCACACAACACATATCTTTAATGCTCCCAATGGGCTATACGAAATTTATCATGAGACCGTGATAAGTGAAAAATCCTAAATATACTTCAGTGACAATTACAATCTCCAAACCTTGCTATAGGCCTCATGGCTTATTTAGTTGTGAAAAGAAATTAAAAGGTATAAAAGTAGAAAATGAAAGAAAGAAAAGTAACAAATGAGAAACTATGTGGGTGTACGAACAACTTTATTGGGGCTATGGATGCCCAGTTGGAAATAGAGCAATGTTCATGGGGATTATAGTGACAACTTTGCTAGGGATATGGATGCCTGACTGGCAGCGGGGCAATGTCTAGGTTACTTTTGGAGTTAGATTACTTACGTAGCTTATCTTCGTAGATTGATCACTTGCCTCCATAGTTTTTGAGGGGGGGGGGATTAAATCACCTTACACACATATTTTTGAGATACTTTTGGCTTGATTCAGCTAAGGATTTCATTCTCCTTTGAGCTTGAGTTCATCTAATGATGTCTTGTTTCTGGTCTCCAAAACTAGATTCTAGGTTTCAGATGAATCCTTATCCTTGGAATGCTTGGGATAATTCTCCCAATGGAGTCACCATTTTTTGTGCCTTCTACACACATGTCCCACTTGGACTGGGGACCCCCCTCTTTTTGTTTCACCTTCGTTGGGTCAGTTTGCATTTGCCTAATTTTTGTACCCTTGCTTTTGGATCTAATTGATTGAGTTCCTTGAAAATCACAAAATACTATCATATCTGGCCATTTTTCAAAGTTTCGGGAAGTCTAGGGGTTCGTAAAAATTTTAATGTAGGTTTTCCTTATGCTAAAGACGTGCCTACTTTTGTCATCTTCAAAAATTTTGTTGCGGGTCTTTGTTTGTGGGTCTTTGTTTGCAAGTAGCCTCTTGTGGAGTTCCATTTCCACTATGTTGTTGCCTACAACATCCACCCCTCATCTTTCTACATGACTTTTCAATCACCAACTCCCTCCCTTCATTTTTTGCACTTGTACCTACGCCCACTTTTTGAAACCCTACATTTAATGCCCACAATAATGGCACCAATGTCTATAAATATGAGGTCACAACCTGCCATTTTCACCTTGCACTTTTAAATTTGAAACCTTTTGAGTGGATACTAGTGTGAGCGGATTCAATAGTCAAAGCTTCATCTCCCTCTTCCCTCCGCACGACAGCATGTAGGAATTGATCCCATATTCCTTCATTTCTTTGTTTTTTGAATTTTCTGAATACTTAGGATTTTGGGAAAATAATGTTTAGGGGGGACATTGGGATGGTTAGGCGTGTATTAGGGTTTGATCATGTTTTCCTAGTTTATGGAAGGTATCAAAATATTCTTCCAAAACCCAAGAAGACTCTAAGTGTGAAATTGCTCGTGGATTTTCATCTACGTGAGGAAGTCTTTGAAATTCCCTTTGAGACAGCGTGAATGTCAAATGACCTTGCATCTCTTGTTCTTGTGAGTGAACATATGATGTTTACAAACTGTCAAAGTTTTAAAAGCAATAAACACTTTAAATTCAAGCCCTTGCGGGTTCTTCCATGCAAAATTTTGTAGGTGAAAGTCTATTCAACCTGAGCCATCATTCAACAAAAAAAACCTAAAGGCTTCTTAGCTAGCGGATCTTACCCTTGTGCTTGGTGCAAGCATAATTAGTTAAATTGATAAAAAAAACTAAGTCTTCAAGCCTATGTGGAGTTCCTCTTGTGGGATGCCGTTGGTAGAGAGCCAAAAAACTAAGGCCATTTTTAACGATGAAATATGAACATCTTTCCCATCGATGTCTTCTGCTAACATTGAAGCTTGAAACTAAAAAATCACTAAGTCCTCGAGCCTCGGTGGGTTGTTCCCTACAAGACACCGTAGTTGGGAAGTTGTTTGACCTTGAACGTTGTTTAAATGAAAAATCATAGAGAGTGACCAGCCTGGTTAGTTCCACCCATGCATTTCTTGCATGCACTCGATCTTGATCCCCATGATGTCAACAACAACCCTTTGAGTACTAAATAAAAATCCTAAGTCAAATCACGATGTAGGTTTCCTCACATGGATCTCCGACTTGAGGATGTTACTCAACCCAAGCTAGTACCAACTGCTTAACACCCGACGACACCCACCTCAGTGGCTTTCACCTCGCCCTTTTTCGCATCACAAAATGGTTTCCCAAATCATGAATTCCACTCCAATCTCACCTCCCATGTGCCAAATGGATCATTGGAAAAGATTCAACCCATAATATCAAAGTCCAAACCCCATGTAGGTTATTCCATGTGGGATGTTGCTTGCAAGTCTCTATGAGCCTGATGCCACTATCAACTACTTACCTTTAGATGACATCCGCATGCCATATCTCTTCACCTTGCAAAGAACAAAATATCAAAATCATAGTGACTTAACATGACCCCTACACATATTCTTCACGTGTTGAATTGACTTAACAAAAATTCACCAAGTATAAAATTTTTGCAGAGATGGAGAAAAGAAAAGGAGTTTACGGAGCATCGTAATCCCAAAGTCGTTGTTAGCGACAAAAATTAAACAACATTCTGGCTGACTACCTTCACAACACCTTTTCCCACAAGGGCCGAAAAGGCGAAATCAATCAAATAAAGTGATCCTAAATGCTTCAACATACATTTTGCATCTGACGTATTGGGTTCACATCAAAATGGTTCAATGCTCAATCAATGTAGAAATATTCCCCCAAAATTATGTTTGTGGATCTCCCTATCCTTTGATCCATTTCTAACAGAATTAACCCTGGCGGATTTCACAGAATGGAAACCCACACCATCAAACCTGCAAAGTTGCAAATATTGCAAATGAGCATAAAGTGATGGAATTTAATAAATGTAATGGCTTCTTTGAGGTATACAAATGCATTTAATTACATTTTAGCATGATTTAACTAGCAATTTCGCTCCCTTGATTTATTGAGGCATTTACTACACATTCTTTGTGTAGGATTTATTGAACCAGTTGAGAAAACTGTCAAGGGCAAGAAGAGTGAAAAAGCTAAAAAGGGAGAAAAGGAAAAGGCTAAGATGAAGTACAAGTTCCATGGGGTTGAGTTCAATTTTGTGGGATTTATTATATATTTGTTGTTGTTACCATAGACTTTGGCACTTGGTTGTTGAAATTTTCCATGTTATTTCCTTAAAAACCATAAACCTTGGGAATAAGCTTATCCTTGTGACTTTTAATGACATTAACATGCTATGTGAATTATCTATGTTAATTTTACATGTGGTTGAATGGATGTTACTTTAAGGTAATTATGGTTATACAATTGTTTGTGCGTGCTAATGTCATTATGCAGGTTCACATTAAGATGTTGATGTCAACGAAGCTTGCAAAGTGGAAGAAACTCCTAACAGCTGGTCAGTTGCTAAGAAATTCAAAAAGATGGTCATTAAGAGGTCAAAGGAGGGAAAACTCTCAATGGAGGGAAACTTCCAATGGAGGGAAATTCCTAGTTTGAATGAAAGATTGTAACTACCTTTTAATGGTCATGTTTGTTAGTTGAGTAAATCTAGAGAGTGTGTTGTGCCGGATTTTTGTTGGGGCAAATCTACTTTGACCAAATTTGGCACATGCATAATGTCCTCCCTCTCTTTTCTATGATTTTAATAAATGGAATCCTCCTACTTTGTTGGAGTTGACTGCCTAGGTAGTTAGGGTTAATTAGAAGTTTTTCCCTCTATAAATAATGGTCAGATGCCCCTTTTCATAAGGTTGGATGTTCTAAAATTGTACTTGCATTTTCTAGTTTTAGTAATACAGTTATATTGTTGATATGTTGTAATCATGCTTTCAAGGAATGAAATGATATTTTGATTTGTTGCATTTGAGATGGCTTAAGGAAGAATCACTCAATGGGGCCCACTTGGTGAGAATTCCACTCATTTAGTTTAAAAGTTATTTTCTCTTTAGCAATTAGTTTTAGTTTCAATAGTTGACTATTCCTACAACCACTGGAATTCTGTTATGTGATTGTTCTTGTAGCCAAGGAAAACAAAATAGTTTCTTGTCTGTTTGCTGAGATTTCCATTTCTATCTTCCATTTCCAATCTAGTTGTTGATTCTCAGTGTAGTTGATTCATGCTCAGTGCTTAAGTTGATTTCTTTCCAGTATTTTATTTCTAGTACCGTTTCTTTTCTAGTTTATGGATGACTATAGTGGAGTCCTAGTGCACATACAGTGCTGACCCATTTCAAGTTTATGTCCCTGGGTTGACAATGAAATGCACCTTCATGGTGAGTCAGATAGTTACTTAGTGTAGATGTCCAATTTCTAAGTCATAGCTCTAAGGGATTAGTTATTGAACCACTAGAGGAGGCCAACTTTTTTGGCATCGTTGTTGGGGATGGTGTCAAACTAGGAAGTTCTTTGGAGTCATTGATAGTTTCTTTCTTGCTGTAGTATTTTTGAAGTTTTTTCTTAGCATATCCATAATCTAGGATAGTAATGAACTTCTATTCTTTCACCAATTCTTTGTGTGATTTTGCTGATACTGAGTTGATACCGCATGCATAGAGGTAGGAGAAGAGATGCTTATGGGAGAAGCCTTCCTAATGACCCTAATATTGATAATCAACTAGTTGAGTTTCAAAAATTTCCAAGAGATGATGAAGAAGAAGAGGCACATCCTTTTGCTGATGCATTTCCCAATTTGACCAATTCTAAAACTTCCTCTGAAGACCAAAATCTAATTGAGAATACATTTTCTTTGGAACTCCATCAAGCAGGTATGGCTAATGCAAATCGAAACAGACCCCGCTAGCCATCTTTTCCATTTCCTATCAATCATTAGAATGGAGTTGATAACCTCAAAAACATTCCTGCTTCAATCCTTCCTAAGTTCTATGGGCTTGTCATAGAAGACGCTAACACTTTCTTGTTTGATTTTGATATCCTCTGCAGAGGATATGACTATATCATTGATGCTCATAGGCTTAAGTTTTTTCCTACCACCTTGAAAGAAGATGCATTAAGATGGTTTATGAGCTTAGGTAGGAATACTGTGGAGACTTGGGATGATATGAAAGCAAAGTTTCTTAAGAAGTACAAAGAATATTGTAGGGTAGTGATATGAGAGGAAATGACATCTTTGGGATGCAGCAGAAGGAAGATGAGAGTTTGGAGGACTATATTTCAAGGTTTCTATTTTTCCTACAAAAATATCCACATCATACACTCAATGGTGAGACTCAAAAGCTGCTCTTCCTTAGAGGGGTCAATGAAATTTGCATGGATTCCCTAAATCTAATGGGAGGAGGAGATATCACCCAAGTTCCTTGGGATGATATTAGGAAGATATGTTAGAACTATTCTAGGGAAGCTTCAAAGAAAGGAAGATGTTACCAATCCTCTATGGGTAAATCATCCACCAATGGAGTTTCAAGGATGGAGATTACTCACTTGTTGGAAGATTTCAAGCAAGACATCACAAACAATTTGGCTACTCAGCTAGATACACTTCAAGCAAAGAAGAAACATGAGGAGGTAGAGGCAATGTTGGAAAAATATTTCCCTCATTGTAGAAAAAGGGACTACAGATGCAAAATGGTAGCTAACATTGACAACAAGCAAATTCCACCTAAGTTCAAGCCAATCCAGGGTGATGATGATCAAGTCTACTACATTGCACAAAGGAGACCATGGTCCCCAAGACAAGGTATGCCACCAGATCCATTATCTTTTGTTAGGCCTTATTTCAATTCTTATGCATCTGGTAATCAATGGCAACCCCCATACCCATCCAACTATGGAGGATATCCACCTCATGCTTGGATAAACCCTCCAAATACCTAGCCCAATCCCCAAAAATCTCCACCCAAGTGGAAAAAATATTAGGGGAATTGGTAGCCACCTCTAGGAAACAGGCATTAGACATCCCAATGGAGGGGAGGACAACAATGGCCAAAAAAAACAACTAGTTACATGCAACCACCTCTACAACCTCAACATCCTGCCATATACCTTCTCATAGTAGCTCAAGTTCTAGAAAACCTAGACCTACTTGGTTACCACCTTAGCCCACACCTAACCCAAAAAAAAACCAAATCAACAACCAATGTACTCTGTAGATCCTTATCAATTCCCTGCATATGTTGTGAGTGTGAGTGGCATTCATCTACATTTAGGAACCACTTTTCCAACTCCTTCCACTCCTATCATCTTTGAGCTTCCTGTGGAAGAAGAGGAGCATCAGAATGTCCCCATTCAACCAAGTGTTCCTAAAAATCCTAAACCAATTCAACAAACTTATTAAGATCCACCATTTCCTCAAAGGTTAGAAGTTGTTAAAGAAAAGGAAAAGGAGGAAACAACCTTTGAAATTTTGGATTAGTTGAAACATATATGTGTTAAGATACATTTGTTCTAGACCATAAAATATGTTCCCAAATACATCAAAGCAATCGAGGAAGCATGCCTCAAAAAGATAGGGAGGAAAAAGAAAGACCCCACTACCATTCAAGTGGTGGGACAATTGGTAGATATCATGCTTGGAAAGTTACTATTCCTAAATACATTGACCTATGTAGTCCTATGGTAGGAGTTGTTATAAATGAAATCCAAATAAATAATTCTCTAATTGACTTGGGAGTAGCAATAAATGTGATGACTAAGGATATCCTGCAACAACTAAATGTTGCAAACATGAGACCTACTCTTACTGTCCTGCAACTTGTTGAAAGTTCCACTATCAAACTAGATGGTATAGAAGACCTTGTAGTAACTCTAGACTCTTGGGAGTACCCAACATATTTCATGATCCTTTCCCCTAAGGATACACTAGGAGGGTATCCCATTATTATAGGAAGGTCGTGGTTAGCTACAACATATGCTTACATTGGACGTTGATCAAGAGACATGACTATTTTTTTATGGCAAAAACACTAAAAAAATTATTCTCTACCCTCATGCTCAACCATCCCATGATATGGATAACCCCATATGGCCACATGTTGGAGAAGAGGCCAAGGAAGTCAATTTAGTGGAACAACTCATGATGATAGGAAAAATTCCTTTCATGTAGCTTCAAGAAGAAGATGAAGTGTTGTCCCACATAATTCAGAACCATTGTGAGGTGCATGATGAGTCATCCACTCATGAATTTGGTTCTGCAGATCCAGTGAAGACACTTTTTCTTGCTCCTCCTACAATTGAACTTCCTGCAACAATGAATATGCTTCATACATTGTTGTGACATGAGTTAAAAATGCAAAGTATTAGTGAAAAAACTATGATTGAGTTAACCACATAGGTGCAAGTGTCAGAAGGGAAACATATATGAATATTAATAAAAAGTTGATTCAAGAGTAGCAGTTATCCCTAACAAACCTATTGAAGACCCATCAACATGCATTTGCATGGGATTGCCATGACATGAAAGGATTGGACCCCAAGCTCTGTACTCATAGGATATATATCAGAGATGACTACACACTAGTAAGGCAACCACAAAGGAGAATCAACCCTGCATTGAGGGAGATTGTAAAAGGGGAATTACAAAAATTATTGGATGCAGGATTTATCTACCCTATCTTAGACAACTAGTGGGTGTACCCATTGGTAATTGTGCCTAAAAAGGGAGGTAAATGGAGATTTTGTGTTGACTATAGAGAACCAAACCCTGCCACCAAAAAGGATCATTTTCCCCTTCCTTTCATAGACCAAGTACTGGATTCACTTGTAGGTAAGAAATATTTTTCTTTCCTAGATGGATTTAGTGGTTATAATCAGATACAGATTGCACCTGAGGATCAAGAGAATACAACATTTAGCTATCCATGAGGGACTTATGCCTACTCAGTACTCCCATTTGGTTTATGTAATGCACTTACAACCTTTCAAAGCACATTCATTAACATATTTTCAGATATCTCACATGATTGTATGGATATCTATACAGATGATTTTACTACCTATGGTGCTGATTTTGTAGAAGCATTAGAAAATATAAGGAAAGTTTTACAGAGATGTGAAGACCATAATTTGTCCTTGAACAGTGATAAATGCTTCATGATGATGCAGGAAGGAGTAGTCCTTGGCCACTACATCTCTCAAAGAGGAATTCAAGTGGATCCAACCAAGATTGAGGTGATTACCAATCTTCCTATTCCTACCAAGCAAAAAGATGTTACAAGTTTCTTGGGACATGTAGGATACTATAGTAGCTTCATCAAATATTTTAGCAAAATGGAAACACCACTGTACAATCTTCTAACTAAAGATGTTGAGTTCTAGTGGATTGAGGAGTGTGACAAAACATTCTTTGATTTGAAAGTAGTCTTAACCCATGCTCCTGTACTCAAAGGCCCTAATTGGGAGCTTCCTTTTCATTTTCATATAAATGCATTTGATTATGCTATAGGAGCTTTATTGGGAAAAAAAGAAGGAGAAATTGAGAATGCAATCTACTTTGTCAAGAAAAACCTACAAGGAGCTGAATTTAATTACATAGTGACAAAGAAGGAGATGTTAGCAGTCATCTATGCCCTTAACAAGTTTAGGCATTACATAACATGATATCATATCTTTATTCACGCAGACCCTGTAGCCATAAGATACCTCATGAATAACCCCTTGCTATCAGGTAGGCTAGCAAGGTGGTTGTTGTTCATGTGAGAATTTGACATCACCATTGTTGACAAACTATGAAAGGAAAATGTTGTAGAATACTTTCTCTCCAGATTGAATACATCAAAGGACAATCAAGTCATTGGTGACTCTTTCCATGATGAAAATTTGTTTTCCATTAGTGTGCACACACCTTGGTATGCTGATATAGCCAATTATCTAGTGATAGGGAGAGCTCCTCCTCATTTATCTCTAAAAGAGAGAAGGGTGCTCATTGAGAAAATTTTTTCTTTCTCATGGATTGCAGGCTATTTATTCTACACTGGACAAGATCGTGTAATGAGGAGATGTGTAAGGGAGGATGAAACATATGATATACAACATGGATTTCACAATGAACCCTATGGAGGGAATTTTGCAGCCAAGAGGACAATAATGAAAATTCTTAATACAGGATATTACTGGCCCACACTTCATAAGGAAGTAGACAAGTATACTAGGAAGTGTGATATATGTTAGAGGATGGGTCGACCAACTAAATCTAATGAGATGCCTCTATACCCCCAGGTAGTCATCACTCCATTTGATAAGTGGGGACTTGGTTTTGTCGGTCCCATTGATCCTCCATCAAATGGAAAATCCTACATCTTGGTTTGCACTAACTATGTGACCAAGTGGGTTGAGGTTAAAGCTATGAAACATGCCAGAGATAATAAGGTTACAAAATTCCTCTATGAGGAAATCTTTACATGTTATGGGGTTCCAAGAGAGATAGTAACAGATCAAGGGGCTTAGTTTACATCAACCCTTGTCACAACATTGGTCAATGAATATAATGTAAGGCACAGGAAATCTACCCCCTATCACCCTTAGGCCAATGACGAGTCTGAGGTGACCAATAGGGAAATAGAGGCTATCTTGACCAAAATAGTGGCTATTCATAGAAAAGATTGGGAAAATAGGTTGCTAGAAGTTGTCTAGGCTTATAGGACAACTTGGAAGACAACTACTAGTTTCAATCCTTTTAAATTACTGTATGGGAAGATGACTATGATGCCTTTTGAGTTATTGCATAAAACTCTTAGGACTGCACTAGATCTTGGGATAGACATAGTTGAGGCACAAAAGGACAAAATCATGCAACTGAATGCTTTGGATGAGATGAGAAATTCAACCCTTCATCATATTGAGGTAGTACAAAATTAGAGGGTCAAATAGCATGACAAATGCATAAATGAAAAGAAGTTCTAGCCAGGTGACTGGGCATTCCTTTATGAATCCAAGTATCAAGATAATGCAAGAAAAATGCAGACCAGTTGGTTGGGACCATATGAAGTTGCAGAAGTTTTCCCCAATGGTGTTGTGCAACTCACAACTATTGACCTTGTCAGATTCAAACTCTTGGTCAATGGTCACTGTCTCAGGTTATATCATAATCCAACTTCCAAGCAAGAATTCATGCAACAATTTATTCAACACCAAACCTCTGAACTTCCTGTAGTCAAAGGAAGTAGACCTAGTGTGCCTCCTTCTGACTAGTCAAGGTATGCATGCAATCACATCATAATAAAGATTTCCACTTTTGTGGGAATCCACTTCTCCATCAGTAAATCCATCTGCCATCCATCTCCATCTTTTCTCTCTTTTCCATAACTCCACTTCACTTCATTCCACCTCCACTTTATTTAATTTTTCAATTGTACTTTTAAAGCAACCCGTACTTCCTTCCACATTTTTTCAATAACACTCCAAGTTTTTAGGTACATGTGAAACAACTTGTTATATCTTAAATATCTTAAATGCGTTTATTTAATTACTATAAATTAATGTTGATAATTCACATAGCATATATTTGTACTCTACCCTGTCACATCATCATTACCACCTAGCCTGTGTAGACACATGCTCTAATTTAGGTTGGGGGGGGGGGAAGTGTCAACCCATATGTTCACATGTCATACATGTCAAAAAATTTGAAATGAGCCAATTTGAATGAAGTAGTGAAATGATGGCTTGCATGTGTGAAATGAAACTGAACCACTTCCATTTTTCTTGATGATACCCTTCATTTATGTTTCTTTATCGCCTTAGTCATAATCTTAAATGTCGCCAAAAAGGTAAATTTTATATGAAATTGGTGTTATCACTATAGAGGAGTTGTAGGAAGAAGGAATTGGGTTTTTTGACAAAGATTGTAGAAAAGGAAATTTCACATAAGTGTTTGCTTGATTGTGGGTAGTTTAAACAATGGAAGGTTAGATGATTAGGAATTAACCTACAATTCATGATGTGATACTATAGGGTGCACTTTCTCTGGCTGAGTTCAAGAATTGTGGATGGTTGGACTACTTCCTAAAACTTGGTAGTTTCAATGAGGACATTGCGCTAGAATTTGCATAGATACTCTCTGATGGGAAGGCAATGGTAAAAGGGCTAGAAGTGATAGCCATTGAGGAGAGAATTGCAGAGGTAATGGGTCTTCTTTCCAATGGAGAGCGATACCCTACTTCTAGGGATGCAAGGTCACCTAGGGAAAAATTCACTGAACCTAGTGACCCTCTGTTGGTTGTAGATAAGCAAGGAATGAGGAGAACTTTGTCAAAGAAGTGGAAACAAGTAGCTGTCCACATTGTCAAGTATATTTATTGTGAGGTTTGCTAGACATTCCTCCATTATGTGCATTTTAAGCTCCCAAACCATATGAGACATGGCAGAAGGATGAACGTGCCAAATGTGTTGTATAACCTCCTTGCAACTATGGCAGTTGAAACACAAAAAGGTAGGGATAATTCTTTCTCCCATCATTATTTAATAAAATTGTTAGTAGAGAAATATTTACAAGAGGTGTTTGGTATGACATGGGAGAAATTTGTAAACATTGATCAGCTTAGACTAGAAAATGTGCAACCTAGAGGTCAGCCTCAACCTCATAGGGTTAGTAGGGGTGAGGGGGTTGTTAAAACCTCTCCTGGAGCTTCAACCTCTGGTGAAAACCCTAACTCAAAACCACCTACAACCGAAGTAGCTATAGAAATTGGCTCCTTTGAATCAAAATATTTAGATAAGGAAAGTTCATCCTCAAACCCTAATGTTAATGTTCTTCCCAAAACCCCAATTCAAACTAGGGTTTCCATTAGAGGAGAGAAAGCACAGATGGGAGAGGCAGAAATGAGGAAGGGTAAGGCTAAGAAGAAAATTCCAAAGGGAATAACACCAAGCCCTAGGAAATAGAAGGCTAATGACAATAGTGTTCTTGTAGCCGAAGAAAAACATAAAAGCCCTCGTAAGAAATCAAAACCAGCTGGTCCAACTATTGATATGCCCCCAAAGAGAAGCTCTAGACTTAAGAGAACATATAAGGAAGAGACAGAAGCCCCTATGGGGTAGGTAAATATTGAAGAAAAAAATATTTTTGAAGAACAAGCAAACATAAGATTAGCAGAGCTTGTTGCTATTGCAGAACATGTTGAAAATCAAGATCAGGATAAGAATCAAGAACCATTGCAACCTAAGTAGGATGAACAACTAGAATCACTGTAAGTGGTGTTGTTTTAACAATAAGAATCAATGTGAGGAAATATTTTGGTAGGAAAACATAAACCTCCCACTTTTTAAGGGAATCTTATAGCCCTAAACCTATGGAGTGAGATGTAAAAGTAAGATGAGTGGAAAAAGGAAAAACAAAAGCTACAGGAAGAAGTTAAAAAGAAAAATGTAGAAATTGAAGAAAAGAATGTTGGGATTGCTTCCTTGAAGGATGAAGTAGATAATGTGGTAGCTTTAGTACTGCAAATGCTGGCATGTAGAACTCCTCCAAGAGTATATGCACTACATTTGAAGGAGCGAAATATTTCCTTCATGATGTCAAGGATTATTTCAAGTTTAAGCCCTTGTATTGACACTCCACATGAGTTTTTCCAGGCATACCAATCTTCCCAACTTGAAGTTAAAAATTTGCTATGTGAATTATACTTGCATAATTATGTTGTTCCTAATGATCATGATTGGAACCCATTACTATACATTGGAGATATCCATTTGGGGGAATTTATGTCTTGGATCCAGAATGAAATTAGTTGGGGGAAACAATTTAGAACTTACAGGTAAAGAGAACTTCATACTCCCTTTCCTCTCAGAGCTGAATCTAGTAACCTTGCAGACATTTACCAAACATGGCACACAATTATTTATCACCCAAGCTAAAAAAGTAGGATCATGTCTATTAGGGAAGAAGCATACAAGGAATATGAGAAGGTAGCTACTACTATAGGGAAATTGGTAATGGGGTACTTATCATAGAGGTGGAATATGACAGATTAGTTGAAACAAGCTGAACCCCACTCGTTGCAAAATTATGTTCTAGCATGCAAATGAACTGATAGGTACATGCAAATTGGGAGGATGAACCAACATTATTGGCTTCCATTAACATTTCAGCCACCTAATTTTTTGTGGCTTGTACCTAATTACAAATATTATCAGTATGACATAGCTATAAAAGGGCCAAGGTGGAACAAATTAGAAAAAAAGAAAGGATTCTATGAGGACCCAATTAAGATACTATAGAGAGTGATCTAGGACAATTGGAAGTTGGTGACTTCAGAGCTCTAACTAGGCAAAGGAATAGTGCTCCCTATGCTGGAGGACCAACAAAACATTAGGTTGGGGAGAGATGACGAGTCCAATTAATAGCTCAATTTTGATGGGATTTATTACATATTTACTGTTGTTACCATAGAATTTGGCACTTGGTTGTTGACATTTTCCATGTCATTTCCTTAAAAACCATAAACCTTGGGCATAAGCTTATCCTTGTGACTTTTAATGACATTAAAATGCTATGTGAATTATCTATGTTAATTTCACATGTGGTTGAATGGATGTTACTTTAAGGTAATTATGGATATGCAATTGTTTGTGTGTGCTAATGTCATTATGTAGGTTCACATTAAGATGTTGATGTCAATGAAGCTTGGAAAGTGGAAGAAACTCCTGCTAGTTGGTCGATTGCTAAGAAATTCAAAAAGATGGTCATTAAGAGGTCAAAGGAGGGAAAACTCTCAATGGAGAGAAACTTCCAATGGAGGGAAATTCCTAGTTTGAATGAAAGATTGTAACTACCTTTTAATGGTCATGTTTGTTAGTTGACAAAGTATAGGGAAGTGCTATGCTGGATTTTCATTGGGGAAAGTTTTCTTTGACCAAATCTGGCACATGCATAATTTCCTCCCTCTCTTTTTTATGCTTTCAATAAATGGCGTCCTCCTTTTTGTCAAAGTTGACTACCTAGGTAGTTAGGGTTAATTAGAAGTTTTCCCTCTATAAATAATGGTCAAATGCCCCTTTTCATAAGGTTGGATGTTCTGAGATTGTACTTGCATTTTCCAGTTTTAGTAATACAATTATATTGTTGATATGTTGTAATCATGCTTTCAAGGAATAAAATGATATTTTGATTTTTGGCATCTGAGTTGGCTTAAGGAAGACTCACTCAAGGGGCCCCACTTGGTGAGAATTCCACCCATTTAGTTTAAAAGTTATTTTCTATTTAGCAATTAGTTTTAGTTTCAACAGTTGACTGTTCCTACAACCACTAGAATTTTGTTATGTGATTGTTCCTACAACCAAGACAAATAGAGTAGTTTCCTATTTGTTTGTTGAGATTTCCATTTCTATCTTCCATTTCTAGTCCAGTTGTTGATGCTCAGTGTAGTTGTTGATTCATGCTCAGTGCTTAAGTTGATTTATTTATAGCATTTTATTTCCAGTGCCATTTCTTTTCTAGTTTATGGATGAATACAATAGAGTCCTAGTGCACATACAACGTTGACCCATTTCTAGTTTATGTCCATGGATTGACAATGAAATGCACCTTCATGATGAGTAAGATAGCTACTTAGTGCAGATTTCCAATCTCTAAGTCATGGCTCTAAGGGCTTAGTTATTGAACCATTAGAGGAGGCCATCAAAGGTGACATATATAGATTTGGGTCACATAAGCATAGAAAAAATTAGACAACTGGTCTTGGTCAACCCAAAGACTGAAGAGGCTTGGAAAGTAAAGAAAAGTGGGATTGCAAAGCTGAAAGGTTTCCCTCCAAATCTAATCAACCCAAAATTGATCTTCACATGCAGAGAATGTTATCATCTACAAACTAGGAGAATAGTTATTGTGGACAGATGAGTGTTGGCTAACCTAAAGCCTATGTTGATTAGAAGAACATTTGGAATTCCTTTATTTGACAAGATGGAGGATACTAAAAAAGAATATTCTCTAAATATGTGGAAAGCCAACCCCACCAGTTGCAAAAGAACCATAAATTAGACATGGCTGATTTAAAAGAGGGACAGTGCCAATAAAGTGCCTCAAAAGCTATATCAGAGTGACTTCATGGAGGAAGTCAATGATTTGGTGACACTTTTGAGCAGGATAATGGGACACACTACTTCCTCAATCTTTGAGGAATGGACATGGTACTTCATGGAGGAGATCCTCAAGGGTGAAACAAAATTCCACTGGGAAAAGATAATTAGTGATAATTTACACAATTAATTTGTCGCAGTGAAGAAGACTATGGAGTTCTATATGACATCCTATATTGTATACCTTCTGGTAGTTACTTTTCCCTACAAATTATTGAATTGTGTTGGTGAACTAGGAATAAAGAAAGGGAAAAACCCAATCTATGATTGTTACCCACAGTAGTAATACACAAATTACAAGAGAGATTACAAACAAGTCAACAATGCCTTCATAATGCACATTGTTTGGACTCGATCAAAGGATTACCATAAACGGATGTCTCACAACACGAAGGCATTGGTAAAGAACTTTGGGTACTAGTTAATTCAACTCTCCAAATTTACTTACATAAGGGATGAGGGATTCTCAGGGTTCCCATATCATGTACCAAGGTACCCTAGTGATAGAATGATTTTATTGGAATTGACCCAATAGTTGCAAAAAAATCATTCATTGTTGCATGAGAAACACCATGTTGGGGTTCCATACCCCATTGTTTTTTGTTGAGTATATTCATGCCCCACTACCCCTTGCACATACCATTTTGGAAAGGAACTCGTAGAGTACAATTTGTAATTGCATATAGAGCAAGGAGGCTAGGACCCTCTGGGAAAACTAAAGATGTAGGTTGGAAGAAAATATGCCCACAGGCCCCATATTGAAGATTTCTAGGAAAATTGTGATGACAATGACCCCATATTGAAGAATTATGGGTGAATTGCGATGACAATCATGAGGTCAGGGGAAGCCATTATATGAGAATGATAGATTTTTTTTGGAAATCTATTGATCTATTTCTAGTTCTCAACCAAGTGGTCAATAATGATAACAGTTTGGATGAAGGATACAATGCTCTTGCCAAAGTGTTGTTGCCAGTAATTGACTAGACTAAGCAAGAGGTCATAGATATGAACATAGTCACTCACCTAATTAAACAAAGAACCAAGAAATGGTTAGATAATCAAGTGACTCAATTGTAGAAATAGGGCACTGAGTTGACATTTAGGGAGCTAGAGGATGACATTGAAAGTGAAATAGATAGCGGTGCCGATGCAAGTTCTTCGGGTGAGGCTCCTAAGTCTCCACTGGTGACTCGATCAAATAAGATTGAAGCGGCTACCCAAGCAGAAGGTGTATACTAGAAAGGAAATTAATGGGAAAATATCACCTACAAAGACCAAGAGAATGAGAACCTTCATTCTCGATATGCGCACTATTCAAGAAGAAGAGTCCTCACCATAGAAGGAGGAAGTTGGGCAACCATAATCACCTCCACACACCACTTCCCCACTCCCAACTACCACCACCACACCATCTCCTTCTACTCCACCATCATTGCATGTATCATCTCCGCCAACTATGGACATCTCTGTCCACCTCACCACCACTTCCCCAACCACTACCATGGTCATGGTTGATTCCTCATCATCAACCTCTTCTCCTCTATCATCTTCCTCGCTTCTACCTCCATTGTCTAGTTTCTCTAGCTTGTTGTCCTCTATGCCCACCACCTCTATGACACCTATTGCCTTGCCCAAAACCTTTGTCTCTTATTTTCAAAACATGCCACCTCATTTTTCAAAAATTATTTGAACCCATCAGCCTAAATTATTTATGGATCAACTTTCCACTTTGTTACTATCCCTCCACCTCCTACCAAAACACCCAAGATGGAAGCCACAATGAAAATATGTGAGGAGATGGAGAAATGAACTAAGGAATAACTCAAAGAAATAGTTGATGTCACTGTGGAGCCTGAGGACTTGAACTATGATGATTATCATGAACATGGCAATGAGGGCTTAAGGATTGTTGATTTAGATGAAGTTGCTTCAAATGAAGAAGGGAAACAAACACTGAAGGATAAAGATACGACTAGGATTGACACTTATTATGATGCAAAAACCTCTAATTAGGAGCCTAAGGATGAAAAACATGAAGAGCATGATGACAAAGAGGCAAGTCCAGAGGATCACTACTCTGAGGAAGGAAGAAATGACATAGAGATTAATGCAAGGAAGGATGATGAACTCCCAAAGGCTAGCCAAGATGAGGACCTACAGAATGAAGAAGTTCCTCCAAAAGAAGAACAAGATAAAGAGGAGGGAAATATAGGTAAGAGAAATTTTGAAAATGATCAAGAAGTTGAGGTTGAGCATAATGAAAGTAGAGAGCCAACACAAGAAGAGAATGTAGAGTGGAGAGCCGAAGAATTTTCCCGAGGGACAAAGGAAAAATTTGACCAAGGAAAGAAAATGATGCAAGAAGGAGGGAAACATAAAGAAGAAGAGAACATGGAAGATTCTCCCAAGCATTAGAGGGAAGAGCTTTCAAGGGATAAAGAAGATGGAGATAATAAATTCAACACTACATCCCTTGACCATCAAACAAAGATCCCCTCTTGGCTGGAGCAAAAACTAAAGACTAAAGCTCATGTACTTCCTGACCCAAAAGCTCGCCTAGAGGCTATATTGGCTTGAGCCTAGGTTAAGATGTGAGAGAAGAAGTTGAAGGTCATATGTCACATTACAATAGACGCGTTGAGCTCTTGCCTATTGTAGGTGGGAACTTCAACGATGAATAAGGATGCAAGCACTATACAAGCCAAGGACTATCAAGTGACAACCATCAACCTAGGCCCCACCTCTAGAGCTTAGAAGATTGATGAATTCCAAGGGTCTCTCAATACCATCTTGCAATAGTTGGACAAAGATTAGCCCACAAAAGAGGATTTGAAGGTGCAACTTCTGGAATTGATTGCATTTATACAACAATGGACCACATTTGGAGAAGAAGCTCTAGTAGGATCGCTTGCATCTACAATATTATCAAAAGAAGAAATTAATAAAGTGGAAAAATGCAAAATTGGACCAAGTCCACATCAGACTGGCTCAAGAGGGTGACCGACATAGGCACCAAGACCATTCGCCATGGGGTTGAAATGCAAAATAATTTTCTGATTTTGAAAGAGGTGGAGACTACCAAATAATTTCCTACTTTGTATAATCTAACATGCCCCAAAATAAAGTGTATTATGAAATTGTCTACAAAAATTTGGGAGCAAGAACTAGCCTTGCCAAAGGAAGATCTTTGGCTGCTTGAGGCCTAGTTGTTTAATTTTGAATTATGAAAGAGAGTTTTGGAGAAATCGATGGGTGAGTTAGATGGTGTTTTTCCCACATCATCAACAACTTGTTGAAATGTGACGAAATCCTAGAGTTGCTCATTGAGGTTAAAATACTGGCCTAGGAGTTGGATCACAAATCAATGAAACATGTGTTGTTAAAGATGGAGCAAGGATCCGATGATATTTTGACTATGGATTTTGTTGCATGAGTCTTCACAATATCGGAGTAGATCATTTTGGCAAGGGAAATGTGCATAAAATAGCATGCCGTGCTAATGGAAGAATTCTGAATGATTACTTACAATATCATAAAGTCTGATTTTTTAGAGTGGGATAAACTCTTCAATATTATAGGGAAATTTTTCCATTATGCTTTAGTGTAAAAAGAGGCTGGAAATTCCATAATAGAGGACAAATATTTAAAAGAGTAGCCAAAATACAAAATAAGCTACAGGACAAAATTGGCTAAAAGAAAAAAAATGAAAAAGACAAATAGAAGCCAATTTTATATTGTAAAATTTTGTACTAATAATTGGTGATGTGAAAACCCTAAGACGTAATGAATCTAGGCCATTCATTGTGAATTAATCTTGGCCACTCATTTAGCTTTTGGAAAACTATAAATAGGGGCATCCTCTCATTTTTAAAGAGAAAGATGAGTTGTTGTAAAAGACATTCTGCAACAATATATAAGAAAAGCATTGAAGGTTGATGGTTTATTGGTGTATTTCTCTTCACGTGTGCATGATTCAACCTCCATATTTCATTTCAATTCAGCTTATTTACTATTTAATTTTTAGTTCCAACTTGTTAGTTAGTGAACTACTTTAATGGTGGCCATGTGTTGTAGTATTTGATGCACTTCCAACTCATGCTTTTGGTGTTTTATTCATGATAGAATATTGTGTAAAGCTAATTTGAGCTCATTTATTTACTGCACTTAACTTCAGCTATGTATGTGTATGCTCAATGTGTTCATGTCACAATCCAAAAATATGAAGTGAACCTCAGAAGATGGCATTGGTTTTGTTATATTGTAGATTGGTTAAGAAAAAATTGGTTTGGGAAGTTTGTCTACCACAAAACTAGTTACTGTTGTTGTTCATAGATTTACAATTAGGATAACTCTCCCTAAACCTTAAATCCTTTTGACTTTTCTTTAAATCTAAATTAAACTTGCAATCACAACATCATAGTAATGTTAAAACTGATGAACAAGATGAGTTTTAGACTACTGTCATAAATTTTCTACTATTGTTCATTATTTTCAGAATTCTAAAACTCCATTATAGACCTAAAAATTCCATTCTTTGTTAACCATAAAGGCCCCTTATGATTACTAGAAAATCACACATAATCAATTGAGTTGTTTATGCATAGTCATGACCTGACATCTGAGAGAGCTTTGGGTATTTTCTAAAACTTGTTTGCAGGGAACCACCTTTCAAGAGAGACATAACACATGTTTTTTCTATGTTGAGTAGTGCAAAAAAACCCATTAACATTACGTTGCCACAATTTCTCCATATCTGTTGTTTTTGAAAATCTTGTAAAAGCTTATAATCTACAAGTGGGTTATATTGTAACCATTGATTAAAGAATAATACATTGTTTCTTTGAAGTGTGGGATTTCTCTTGAAAGGAATTTTTCACATGAAATATTTTGTTATGGTATATTACTATTTTTTAAATTTTCTTGTAACCTTATGATTAATTTACTTTTGTGCATACCTCCTCTCATAGATTAGTACAAGAAGCATATTCAACATCTCTTTTTACTTTCACTTGGATCATAGATTGAGCACACAAATTCCTAGCTATTAGGGACAATTTTTTTTTCTCTAATCTTGGTTTGAGTGGGATCTCAAGTGAAAAAGGATATTTTGTTGCAAGAAAATGACAAGAACATCGATGATATACATTGAGAGGTTTTCCAACAATAAATTTAAGTTGTGAAAGATAAATATGGATGATATAAACTTAGACAAATATGTATGGTTTATTATAATTGCATCTAAACCCACTATAATATTGCAATCCAATTGGAATATATTAGAAAAAAGTGAAGGGCCTCTTGGTGGATTCTATTTTGTTAACTACATGTGAATAAGCCACACTTTTAGAAGAAGTTGGGATATTCTACAAGGATAAATATAATTAAGAAACCTTTCCTAAGAAAGAAGCCATTCACCTTGAGAATGGATGCTAGTGGTTCCATAGATGAGAATTTATACATGTTCAATATGGGTGTGACCCATTTTCACTCTATTCCAGTGAAAATGGAGGATAATTGAACTAAATTTCTATGTTCTTTTCTAGACTCGTGAGATCACTTGACGATAGAAATTATAAGCACTACCCTAAAAATAAAAATGGGCAAGGTATTGTATACTTTAATCTTAGATAAGATACCATGAAAATATTTTGATCTACTAAAGGAAGATCAAGGCCAAAAGAAAAGAAGAAAGATGAGAATAAATGAATCCCTACATTCAAAGCTAGTGGGATATCCAAATATCTTAGAAATTCTAGGATAAGTGTGGGAACTATAGTAAAATCAACCAATTTCATAGAGACTACAAAGATGAGAAAAAGAAAAAGAAAAATTATTAAGATGATTCTAGAATGTCTTCTCAAGATGATGCAAATGAATTCATCATGCCCTAGCATACCATATATCAAAAGGTGCATGATTGATAAAATTTATAACTTTCTTCAATATGATCTCCCAATCAAGGTTGGTTTTCAAAGTATGAAAAACATGATGGTGGGAAGCTATAACTTAGTGATGATTCTCATTTTACCATAGTTGGCCATGGTAGAGTTTGGATTTAATTCTTTGATAATCAAGTGAATAAAATGTATTGAGAACAAGGTGAAGGAAAGCTATAATATGAACTTATTCAAGTGAATTCATATTTGAAAATAAAATTACCAAATCAAATAAACATGTGATTGCAACATACATCACAATATAAAAATCAACAAACAAAATGTGATTATTTATGTGAAGAAACCATTTTGAGAAAAATCTCCACATGAGAAAAGAGGGAAAGTATATAATTAATCTTTGAATGAGAGTGCACGTAATACACTTAATTATGGATCTTTGATCAACCTAGTAGCACCCTGTCACCTACAAGAACTCAATATGAAACTACCATCTCATGGATCCAACTTATAGAAATTATGGGAGGTAAAACCACAAATGGTAAACCAAAACAAGATGTATAAAAATGCCTAAAAACCCACACCCGTCTCTATGGATAGCCAAAAAATAAAATATATTAAATGGAATTACAAGAATCACACATGGGTACCTAGCCCATAGCCTATCCAACTCTTGACTGTTCATATGCTCTAATGATCTTTCCGCTCCTCGATGGAACACCAATGAACACCTTTTCTTCTCCAATATTGGGTGCCCCATCTAGGACCTTCAAAATTCCATTATAGATGCCTAAAAAAGACACCTTATCCATTTTTGATGTGTAACCTTCACCGAAATTAAATTCTCTCATTAAAATTTATAATTACATGTTAAATAGTTTTCTCATATGTCCCCTATAACACATTCCAAGGAACGTGGAGACATACAAATGACATATGATTACAAGGTTAATGTTGCCTCATCCTAACATTCTCCCACTTTAAATTATACATTGCAATTATATCAAAGAGATACAAATGATAAAATCAAGTACAGATCAAGGCCCATGGCTTTCCTCACCAAGAGAACTTATCTATGAGCACTGGCTTCATAAGAGAATCAACAACATTATCCAAAGTTTCAACCTTTTCAATCAAGAACTTACCATTCTCAACAATTTATTGTACAAAGTGATACTAAACATCAACATTCTTAGTACGAGCATGATACATAGGATTTTCGATTAAACAAATAGAACTTTGATTGTCACATCCAATCCTCACTGTCCTGTAATCAAAACCAATGACATTACCAAGCCTCTGTAACCATACCTCCTCCTTAGAGGCATGTGTAGCAGCCATAAACTCTACTTCGATGGTGGAAAATGTAACTATAGGCTGTTTCTTACTCATTCGACTCATTGCAACTCCAAAAAAAAAAATACATAGCCATTGGTGGACCTTCAACTATCTAAGTCATCTGCCCAATTTGCATCAACAAAACCTTGTATATCCAATCACTTGAACACATCATCAAAACCATGATAATCCAAATAGTAATTAAAATTACTTCAAAAATATCTAAACACCCTCTTAGCAAAATTCTAATGCTCGAGTTGCCAGGATTCTAGACATAAACCTACTTAGAACTTAGAACTCCCATTGCTTGGGCTATATGTGGTGTAGTGCAAACCATTGCATACATCAAACTACCAATAGAACTAGCATAAGGAACCATAGACATATCCTAAAAATCGTCATCAAAATTAGGACTCATCTCTAAGCTCAACTTAGTACCATTTGGAAAAGAAATACTAACTGGATTACAAT
Organism: Sequoia sempervirens; assembly: GCA_007258455.2. Taxonomy (NCBI): domain Eukaryota; kingdom Viridiplantae; phylum Streptophyta; class Pinopsida; order Cupressales; family Cupressaceae; genus Sequoia; species Sequoia sempervirens. The sequence goes on from VDFB02000363.1 coordinate 71,471,185, forward strand.
CATGCATATTAAACCTCTGCAAGCTTTTTGTGACACAAATCTCTACTGATCTCCATCCAAAGAATATAATTTTTATCCCCCAATTCCTTCATGTCAAATGTGCTAGAAATTTTTGTCTTGAGCCCACTAATCATCACCTTGTTGTTACCAATAAACACCATATCGACAATATACAAGACAATAATTAGAATCTAATCATCAATAACCAGTAATGTACAAACAATGATCCTTCTTTCTCCTAAGTAAACCAAAATTCAATGCAAAACTGTCAACCTTTTGGTGCCACATCCTGGGTGATTGTTTCAAACCATACAAATATCCCTTCAACTTGCAAACCAATTGTTCTTTTTCTTTCACAATAAAACCATCAAGCTATTGCATATAAATTCCCTTCTCAAGATCTCCATGCAAGAAATAAGTCTTAACATCCATTTTATCTATCTCAAAATCACAAGCAACACAAATAGATAATAGGAATCTAATAGAAGTCAATATAGTAACATGAGAGAAAATTTCACCAAAATCAACTTCCTTTCTTTGGGAGTAGCCTTTAGCCACTAATGTGGCCTTGTACTGCTATAACCAACCATATGCTCCAAATTTATTTTTAAATATCCACTTGCAACCAATGGGCTTCTTTCCTTTGGGAAAGATAAGAAGATCCTAGGTGTCCCAACTACCTAGAGTCATCATCCCCTCTTGTATGGCCTACAACTAAGACTCACTTTCCTCTCTAGAGAGAGCCTCCTTGAAAGATCTAATTCATCATCAATACTCAACAAAACAAATTTACAATGGTAATATAAAGGGATATACTTGTCAACTGGATTCCATTGCCTTGTGAACCTCCTCAAGTAGGATTAATGGGCTCTACCTATTCATCTTCTTCTATATGCTCATCTTGCACATCGTTTGAACTATATGAACCCTCTTCATCCTCAAATCCATCTGATTATTTTTCCAAATGTGCATCTTCCCACTTCTCAATATTTTACTTGAAGTGCATTGTGTTTTTCTAACCTTTCTCCTTTGGTTGTTCTTCTCTTAAGTAAACTCTAAAATCCCTAAAATTCACATCTATAGAAAATATTATTTTATGAGCTAGAGGTTTCCAAAGCTTATAACCTTTTACATTCTCACTATAACCAACAAAGATGCATTTATAAGCTTTTGGATCTAGTTTAGATTGCTTCTATTGAGGCACATGAAAAAAATCCTCACAACCAAAGAGCCTTAAGCATGAAATGGAAGGTTTTCTACCTATCCACACTTCATAAGGTATTTTATCAACAAGATCCAAACAAGGAGATCTATTAATCAAATAACAAGTAGTACCAACCACTTCTACCCAACAACATCTATCAAGTTTAGCACCACTCAACATTCTCCTATCTCTTTCCATCAAGGTTTAGTTCATTATTTCTGCTACCGCATTTTGTTGGGGTGTATAAGGAGTAGTCTTTTGTTGAAAATTACTTGTGTGCTTATAGAAATCATCAAATTCCCTAGAATAATATTTACCCCCATTGTTATATCTCAATGCTTTTATCTTATAATCTAATTGCTTCTCAACTAAGGCCTTAAATTCCTTAAACTTAGTGAAAACTTTAGATTTAGAATTCATAAATTAAATATGTTTTTCTTAAGACATCATCAAAGAAAGAGACTTAATACCGAGATTTACCCAAAAATTCAACATCCACCAATCCACATACATCTAAATGAATGATCTCTAATAATCTCTTTTCCTTATTAGTTCTATTAGGAAATGAAGATCTAGTTTGTTTACCAGACACACAATGCTCACATAAATTATTTTTCCAGTAAAATAATTAAAAATATTGTCAACCAATTTTTTATTAAGAATAATCTTAAGACCTTTTTCACCAATATGGCCCAATCTATGGTGCCAAAACATACATGCATTTTCAGTGCTAGTTACAGTAGAAAAGTTACATAAAGTGGAGGCATTTAGCATAAATAAAGTCCCTATATTAGATCCTTTAGATATCACCAAACTCCCTCTTACCAACGTACAACCGGAATTGTAAAATGTCACATGCATTCCAAAATCATTTAACTTGGATACTAAAAGTAAATTTCTTGCAAGTATTGGAACATGCAAAACATCATCAAGAGATTTAATCCTCCCATCACTAAAACACAACTTTACCTTTCCCTTACCAACAATATTTTTAGTGTTTTTATCACCAAGTAAAACATTTCCCCCATTAGATGCTTTGTAATTAGTAAACCACTCCTTATGAGGAGTCATTTGGTAGGAGCAACCTAAATCAATAAGCCAAGAATAATTGCTAATAGAGTTAGTTGAAATTAAAAAAAAAAAACATAAAAATCATTATTAGAGGAATTTTCTATGGAGGAATCGACATTCTTTTTGTTGTTCTTGTAGTGAAGGAAAAAGTATCCCTTTTCCTCACTTAATTTGGGAATAATTAATATTAAAATGAGCCTAATGTTGCCTTGATTTAGTGTTGTAATGTGTTCTAAACATTCACATTAAGTTTAGGGTCCTTGTAAACTAAATAGACCTAATGGTGCCTTATTTAGGGTTTTGTAAAGTGTATCTTCACACTTACACACTAATCTAGGGCTTTATTAAATAATTGGGCTTCTTTATGCCTTATTTGCTCCTATTTTTCATCCACAAGCCTAATTAGATGTATTTTTTTGAGGATAATCCTGACACTTACCAAATGACTAATCATAATTTAATGATTTTGGGTTATGTGCCCCAGATTTAGTGATCTGGGACTCATACGCCACCTTGGGCATATGGTTCCCACCTAGGTTTTGGGGCTTGGTCCTTAATTTCAAATGGAACTTAACATTTATTGAAATTTGTGTCCCAAGATTTGGCTACTAGGACTCATATGCCCCAACTGGATTATGAGTCCCACTTTAGCTTTGACCTATTTTGAATTCAATTCTTGGCAGGATTTTATTCTCCTAGATATGATGTTGGCTTGTATTGTTGTAATTTTAGGAAATTTGGCATAAACAAGTATAAATACAAGGCTATTTCACTTAGTATCACCTAGCAATTTTGAGTCAAGCATACTAAGATTTCATAAGAGCATTGTAGAGTATTAGAATATTCAAGAAGGAATTCAATAGAAAACCATCAAGCATTTGGAGCAACATACAAGATTCAAGCATCATGTCAAAGATTTAGTGCATCATGCATGTGGTTTTGAGCTAATGTTGTAATGTATGGTTCAAGATCGATTCAAGTATTCAATAACATTATATTTCATCAATAATCATGATCAAGATCTACATCTAGTAAGGCCACTTCATGCTTGTTTACAAATATTCAAGGTTTCAAACAAGGTTCTATTGTTTCATCTCATGTTTCATTTCATTCGTGCTTCATTTCTCATTAATGTTTGATTACCAAAACAGGGTTTGACCAAGGAAAACACCCATTCCCTAACACAACAACAATTTTTCCCTCTCTTTGTATGTTATAGGTTTATACGTTGAAGAAAAAGTGGATTTGAAGCCTTCAAAAATATCAAAATTGTAAGGTTGTAAAAGTTGCAAAAGTTGTCATAAGAAGTTGTCAAGGCTCATGAAAACTCAAATCTAGAAAAAGATATCCAACTTATGTACATGAAACTAGTGGTAAAATTCTTATTTAATCCATCTTTAGAGGCTCACCAAGTTTCAATTCAAAATTATCCTCCTAGGATACTTTGTAAAAAATCAGGACACTTTGCAACAGTCTGGGAAAATGAGTCCCAGTACACCATTTTTCCCAGCCTTTTACAAATCTAGATTAGTCATTAAGAGATTCTAGACCTTGCCTAGAAACCCTAGACTGAGACTAAATCACCCAGTCTATTGTATGAGTCCTAGAGAGCTTCAAAACAACAATTTTTAGACTTTCAGACCTTGCTTGAACTCCATCATTCTTCCAGGTGCTTCTTTGTTCATCCTCAGTTTACTATTCTAATTTTGAGTTCATTTTATAGATTACATAGTTAGAATTGCATATTGCTTTTATTTCATTCTTTATAAGCATTTGCTTAGTGTTGAACCCCCTTTAATCACACCTAAGGAAACCTCCTACTAGTCCTATTAGTAGCATCCTTTCCCTCAATTGAGTCACTTGATTGAAGGATCTGGGTTTCCTTTAATGAACTAAGAGTGAAATAGGTCCTTTAGTTCCATCTCCCAAAAGGTGGAAACATATTTCCTCCAGTTCATTTTGGTGAATCCGACCTTTAGACACTCGCATTTCTAATTTGGTGAATATTGTAGTCCTAGATCTAGGTTAACTTTGCAACACATTTGCATTAGTTGAATTGCATTTAGGACTCTTAAATCTTGCATTAGTGGAAAAGTGCATATAGGTTGTATTTTTGCATCTTGCATCATTGAATTTCATTGGAAAACTATAATTACACATAGTCATTTGAGCATACAAACCAAAAACCTTAACATCAACTTAGAATTTGCTGAATTCTTTGTAAAAACCCTAATTGGGACTCATTCGCCCCTTTGGGAAATTTAGTCCATGTACAAGTGGTTTTTCCATATTTTTGGGAATTTTGTGTTGACTATTTTTCACTATTTGAATCCACCAAAAACCCTAATTGGGGCTCATTCGCCACTTCAAGCGATTTAGTCCTAGATTAGACCTAAAACTGCCATTTACAACATTAAAAACATCATTTATGTGTTTCTATTTGCTACTGTTAGATAACTGTTTTGGTTTGTTGAGTTTTTGTTTCATTCATTTCATTAGACCTAGCTTAATTTAGTTCATTTAGTGCATTACTTAATTTCAAATTTTCATTTACAACATTTCATTCTCAGATTTTTGCATAGTGTAATCAACAAATTACCTTGTTTAGAATCTAAAAAATTGTGTTTACATATTTCATTCTAAGTCATTGCATTGCATGTCAAGACTTTTTCCATTTTGGGTTTGTGCACTGAGTTTGTATATGTTACTTATAAAAAATGTTAGTATCTCTCTTTTCCAAATTTTCAAAGAAAAATTTGGTCAATAAGCATGTTAGTCATTCATTCAATACATTTCCTAGTTATGAGAGTATCTTAGTGCAAGAAAGTGAAAATGTTGATGCTTGCCTTAAATCTACACCCCTTCCTATCTCCTATTTGTGGGAATGATGTGATAGAAGAATATGTAAGCATATACAATCATGATAATCATAATTTATTTTCTTCTGATACCTCTCCTATTAGTGACAAAGGTATCTTGGTGAGAGAAGATGCAATTATTGAGAATCATGAAAGTCTTGTTTGTCCTCCTCATCCCCCTTGGGAAGATATTATGGCACAAGAGAATGAGATCATAGACACATTTCTAAGAATCACCTTACCTAGTATCCATTTATTTTTTGCTTGTGAGAATGTTTTAGTGAAAGAGGATGGAATCATAGATAAACATGACAATCACATTTTTTATTTTCCTAGTATCTCTCTTAGTTGTAAATAAGATATTTTGGTGTTAAAAGATCAAACCAATGAGAGTCATGAGAATATTAAAAGATCAAACCAATGAGAGTCATGAGAATATTATGAGAATATTTAACAAGAGAATTTCATCATTGATAAACAAGAAAATCCAACCATTGATAACTCCCTTGTGATGAAGTCATTTTAGAAGAACCAACCTTTGAATTTCATGAACATCTAGTTTGTAGTTATCCTAAAAACTCTCCTACTAGGGAGGACATCATGGTACAAGAAAATGAGAAAATTGACACATGTATTTCAAACAATAGTGATGTGAATTCTGTAGATTAAGTTTATGAAGTGACATTAGACTCCCCTTCACTAAGAAATAATGAAAATAAGGATAAATATTATGAGGTTATGCACATTAGATATCCCTTGAAGTACTATCCTATTCCTAAACTTATCCTTTACCCACCCTCAAACCAACCACAAACTCAAAACAAACCAATCCTCATCCTTGAACCACCTAAGAATAATATATCACAACAATCAAGTTACAATACCATTTCTCATACATATAACACCAGAAACAATACACAACCAAGACAAAAACCTTCAACATCCCTCCCATTGCCTAACCCTATCTTACCCAGTTCCCCCCATTTGCCTTTACATAATGGAAAGGAATATAATCTTGTTGAACAACTTAAGAATACTCCTACTAAGATATCATTATGGGACCTTATTCAAGTCTCACCTCATTATCACAACATGATTCAAAGTGCCCTGCAACAAGTACCTACCCCCTCTAATGTGCAATCAAATAATGTGGCAGCCCAAATTCAAGCTATAATTTTGGTTAACTTATACATTAATTTTCATCAAGATGAATTACCTTTGTTAGAAGTGCAAAAACAACATGAAGCTTTCATGATAATAGCTCAATATAATAGGACATGGATAAAGATGACTCTTGTTGACAATGGTTTCACCCTTAATGTGTGTAGCATAAACCTTTTGGACAAGATTAAAGCAGACAAAATCCAAATTCAACCTACCTCTTTATCTATTAGTGGGCTTGATAATGTGGGAAAGAATCCTCTTGGTGTGATTACATTGCCCTATTGTAGTTGGAAAGGCCATGTTACAAACTCCTATTCATGTTATGCCTCATGATATTTCATACAATCTCCATTTAGGAAGACCATGGATTCATGAGATGCATGTGTTGCCTTCTACTCTTCATCATAAAATGAAATATGTATACAACAACAAAATGTACACATTCAATGTTGATCATGAGCCTTATAGTGTTTTACAACTTGAAAAAGACAAGGAAAATAATTTGAAAACATTAACACCAACTACACAAGTGGAACCAGTGCAAGAGAAAGACAAATAAATGAATATTGAGGAAGTCTCGATGTTATTGGAAGATGATTAGGGTTCCTTAGATTTCACACCTATATTCATGGGAGAATAAAAGATAATACACAAACAGTCTAAAAAGGGAAAAGTGGTAATATTAACACAAGATTCAAAAGCATCCACTTCAACCACTTTAGAAGAAAAGATAACGTACATAGAAAACTTTGATGAAATTGACTATGAACAACCACTGAATCCGAAAGAAATGAAAAAGCTTTATGGAAGAGGTTATTAACTTATGAAACAACTTGGTTATAGTTGAAAAGGATGTGGTACTCGAGAACAAGGTATCTATGTCCCTATAGAGCCTCGCACACAAGAAATGCTTAGTGGTCTTGGTTATTGTCCCTCGAAAGAAACAAACAATCCTTCGCTTAATATCAACACTCTTACAACGGATTATTCTAAGCCAATTTTAACATTAGTGTATCCTGAACTAATAGAAACTAGTGGTCTTCGTTATTGTCCTTTGAAAGAAACAAATAATTCTTCTCTTAACATTAATGTCATCACATAAAACACTAATGATTGGAGTTCGTTAGATTTTACACCCTCCTTTCAAAGAGAGAACAAAATATTGCAATCTAAAGAGTCTTGTGTAATTATGACACCTTGTACTAAGCATGAGATGTCTTTACTGCACAATAAAGGGACATCCTCTACTATTGATCAATAGGGTATCTTGTCGAGACTCCTCCAAGATTGTTTAATATCTCTCCCTCCAAGAACACGAAAGGAATTTTACTACAAGAGTTCATTTTGTGCATATCATAGAGTTCATGGTCATTCTACTAACGGATGTGAGGCTTTAAGTAATAAAATTCAATATCTTAAGGATTTTGGTGCTCTTCCTTGTGTTGAGGCACCTTTTTCCTCTAATTGATATTTATTTTCAAGTTTCTCATCAATCATCTCGGCTCATCCTGGTCTCGCTTTAAGTGGGGGAAAGGGGTTAGCTAGCCTTGTCCTCGTATGTCACTTTTTGTTTTCTCTTTTGGCTAGTTGACCACCTTCCATGTATATATAAAGAAATCTTGGGATGTGGAAGACATTCCTTAAGTTGCTAACATGTGCCATACTTTTCTTTCTATGTTTAGCATTACATTTTGGGGGCAACCCCTTTTTCATGATGCAACTTCATTTGGAAACAAGTGACTTGGCATAGGGCTTTCCAAATAAGCTCTCATATCCTCTTTCTCTTGAGCACTTATAATTTTCTACTTTAAAGTAATTGCTCAGAGCATGGTGTTTAGCAATTTCTTTAAAGTGGGGGCATACATTGACATTATTCTTTTGCATCTAATGTTTCATTGTGTGGTCTTCTTATTTCATGTGACGTGTCTTTCTCTTTGTGGTAAATATTATCATTTCATGCCCCCCTTTGATGACCCATCATTGTATCCGATCTAAGTGATCTTCCATGGGTCATCTTGCATGTGTTTCCATTGAAGTGTTCCAAATTTGGCTAAGTCCCAAATTTTTCGGGGTTTCGACCAGTCTCTTACTTTCTTACCTTCATGTTTGCTTTCCCCTTCTCCCTTTCCTTCCCTTTTATTCCATTGTCCTTTGGCCTTCTCTCTTCCACATTACCTTCTATCAATCTCTTAAGGTAAGCCTCAGGCCTTACCTCTGACCACCGAAGCTCACCTTGGCTTTTCTCAAAAGTTTTTTGAGTGTCAAATTTTTGGGCTTCAAGGGCCAGTCTTCCCTCCACTCTCTTCAATCCTTTCGCCTCCTTCATCTCCTTTCATCGTTTTCACCATGCTTTTGGGGGTCGACCATCAACCTTCCCCTTTACCATCTTTTGCTCCCTTCATCAACCGTTGCTCGATAGTTCAACCTCCAACCTCTGACGGTTTGAGGTCTGACCTTTGAATCTCTCTCTTCTTTGAGCCTTTCACTTTCTTCTTCCTTCTCTATCTCACTCTCACTCTTTTCTTCCAAAATCAACTAAGTGTTGGGGTTTCGGGTTTCGGCCTTCGGCCTTCCCCTTTACCTCTTACCTTTCTTCGATAAGAGGTATCTCATCAACCTAAACCCCGATTACTTCCTTTCTTCTCTGTGCTCTTTGGTTTCCTTTTTCCTTTGGTATGTGGTTAGCTGCAGGCCTGATGTCTAGCCTCTGACGGCCCGATGCCCCAACAATTCATGTTTTGGGTGCACTTTTGTTCAATGACGCCATTAATGTGCATCTACCCCAAGCTACTAAGCATGGATTTTAGGGTTCAAGGAAATTTTTTAATGCTCTCCACAACTTCTCCAGTGGATTTGGTGGGCGCCATGCTCATTCATTGCTATTGGTGGATGGCATGCTAGTTTCATTTTCTCCAGGCTCCTTTTGGCACAATTTTCAAAGCAAGTATGGGAACCCATCCTCATTAATTATCTCTTGTTGACTTTACATTTTGATCTATACCCTACTCATGATTTTCATGGAGGGATCTATCCTTTCAGGACCATGATTGATTTGGGCACAAATTTCTTGAATATATCTTAGGGTTCCTTTGAGAAAATTTGTAACCCTAGCTAGGTTAGGGTTATTTATTGTTCATCTCAGTTATGAATAAACTATAAAGGAAACACTTGTATAATTTTTAAGAGTTCTTCCTTTGGCTTCTCTATGGTTTTCTCTTGTAGACACTATATTTTTAACATTTTACCAATGCAATAATTGCTTCTATGCTTTTATGTTAATAAAATTCAACTATTATGCTATTTAGAAGATAGAAGAAACACATTTCTACCTTGGTGCATCACCTTCTTTCATTTTCATGTTTCCCTTCTATCACCTTTTCTTTTGTGATTTGTTTGATTAGGGTAGTGATAGGTTTCATGTGTTGGGTTAGACCAACACATTTGGAATTAGTTTAGAGGAGGAATCTGACATTCTCTAGAGATTCAACCTCGTTCATGCAAGGTCCCACAACCTTGAGGTTGTTTCCATTGTGTCATTAGAACACTGAACTCTTGTTCAATAGGATGCAATTCTATGTGACATTGGGTGTGATTTCCTTCAAGAGCGTGATCTCTCTTAGCATATTATATTCCTCTTAGTGGCTTGGCATGACACACTGCATCCCCTAAGTTGTGAATCTTCTATTCTTCAATTGTTCCTCTCTTGGAGACATTAGGCATGATGTTCCCTAAGTTAATACCTTACATTAACTAAGCAAAACCCCTTTGAACATACCTTACACTATTTTGCATTTCTAATAACTATTATAAATCCACCTTGCATAACACACTTTGCTTGCCTATGGAGCCATCCTATTTGTTCATGGGTGTCAAGCATACAATTTTTTTATTGCCTCATGAATCATATTTTTCGTGTTGTGTGGTGCCTTGTCAAAGTTATTAGAAGGTATAACTTTGGTATGGTTAGTGTATGCGAGCCAAACTTAGGCATGAATTTCCCGTAGCCACTTGCTTGTGTGTGTGAGTGTATACCACCCGTGTGTGTATGTGTCTCACCTCTTTGGGGGCTCACCTAGTGGATGGATAGATATTCCACCAGCCCTTGAGAGTGTGTGTTTTGTTTTCATAGTGGACATCATGTTCCACTTGCAATTTTTTTTGGACAAACAACTTAGATCCGATCCACATCACATTGGACAAATGATCGAGGCTTGATCCACCATATATTTCCTTTTCTTTCTTCTTTAAGCCTTAGAAATTGTATATTTGTGTATCTTGATGCTTCATATCATACACCTTGTGTGTGTCCCTTTGTGCTTATGTTGGTTTGACATAGGATATTGGATCCTAGGGGCTTGACCACCCCCTTGATCTCTATCATTCTATACCATCTGCATTGGCACACTTGGACCCCTCTTGAATGTCTACTTTAGTGTGAGTTTGAAGCAAGTTCCTCCTCTCACTAAAGTAGGGGCTAAATGTAGTGTAGGAAAAAGTATCCCTTTTCCTCACTTAATTTGGGAACAATTAATATTAAAATGAGCCTATTGTTGCCTTGATTTAGTGTTGTAATGTGTTTTACACATTCACATTAAGTTTAGGGCCCTTGTAAGCTAAATGACCTAATCGTGCCTTATTTAGGGTGTTGTAAAGTGTGTCTCTACACTTTCACACTATTCTAGGGCTTTATTAAGTAATTGAGCTTCTTTATGCCTTATTTGATCCTATTTTGCATCCACAAACCTAATTAAATGCATTTTTTTAAGGATAATCTTGACACTTAGAAAATGACCAATCATAATTTAATGATTTTGGGTTATGTTCCCAAAATTTATTGATTTGGGGCTCATACACCACCTTGGGCATATGGGTCCCACCTAGGTTTTGAGGCCTAATCCTGAATTTTGCATGGAACTTTAACATTTCTTGAAATTTGTGTCCCAAGCTTAGGCTACTAGAACTCATACACCCCAACTGGAATATGAGTCTCACTTTAGCCTGGACCTATTTTGAATTCAATTCTTGGCTAGATTTTATTCTCCTAGATTTGATGCCAACTTGTAATGTTGCAATTTCAAGAAATTTGGCATAAACAAGTATAAATACAAGGATATTTCACTTAGTATCACCTAGAAATTTTGAGTCAAGCATCCTAAGATTTCACAAGATCATTTTAGAGCATTATAGAATATTCAAGAAGGCATTCAAGAGAAAATCATCAAGCATTTGGAGCAACATTCAAGATTCAAGCATCACATCAAAGATTTAGTTCATCATGCATATGGTTTTGAGCTAATGTTGTGATGTATGGTTCAAGATCAATTCAAGTATTCAATAGCATTATCTTTCATCAAGAATCATGATCAAAATCTACATCCATTGAGGCCACTTTATGTTTGTTTGTAGATCTTCAAGGTTTCAAACAAGGTTCTATTGTTTCAGCTTATGTTTCATGTTTCATTTCATTCATGCTTAATTTCTCAATAAGGTTTGATAGAAAAATGGGGTTTGACCAAGGAAAACCCCCATTCCCTAACAAAACAACAAATTTTCCCTCTCTTTGTATGTTGCAGGTTTATAGGTTGAAGAAAAAGTGGATTTGAAGCCTTCAAAAGTATCAAAATTGCAAAGTTGTAAAAGTTGCAAAAGTTGTCATAAGAAGTTGTCAAGGCTCATGGAAACTTAGATCTAGAACAAGGTATCCAACTTATGTACACGAAACTAGTGGGAAAATTATTATTTAATCCATCTTTAGAGGCTCACAAAGTTTCAATTCAAAATTCTACTCCTAGGACTCTTTGCGAAAAAGTGGGACACTTTGCAATAGTCTGGACATATGAGCCCTAGTACACCATTTTTTCCATCCTTTTGCAGATCTAGATTAGTCACTAGGAGATTCCAGACCTTAGCCAGAAACTCTAAACTAGGACTAAATCACCCAGTCTAGTGTATGAGTCCCAGTGAGCTTCAAAACAACAATTTTAAGAGTTTTAGACCTTGCTTGGACTTCATCATTCTTCTAAGTGCTTCTCTGTTCATCCTCATTTTACTATTCTAATTTTGAGTTCATTTTATAAATTAAATAGTTATATTTGCATATCGCTTTCATTTCCTTCTTTCTAAGAATTTGCTTAGTGGTGAACCTCCTTTAATCACACCTAAGGAAACCTCCTACTAGTCCTATTAGTAGCAGCCTTTCCCTCAATTGAGTCACTTGATTGAGGGATCTTGGTTTCCTTTATTGAACTAAGAGTGAAATAGGTCCTTTAGTTCCATCTCCCATTAGGTGGAATCCTTTTTCCAACGGTTCAGTTCTTATACTCCTTCTTCACCTGCCCTCTTTTTCCACAATTCCAATGGTTTACTCTACTCTTTTCATGGGTCTTAGAATGTCCTTTAGAATTATCACTCTTTTTATCCACTTTAGGCCATTTCTCTTTGAATCTCCTTGAACACATGCAAGGAATCTTGGGAGCCAAGATTCATAGTATTGCTTCTCATCTCCTCTTAAAGAAGAAACAAAATCATATTGTCCATATTTGGCTCTACATTACCACTACTTATGGCAACAATTATATTTTCACAAGATTCAGGCAAAGAAAAAAGAAACAAGATACATTTATCTCCATCTTCTACTTTAACATCTAATGATGCAAGCTAACATAAAATCATACTAAAATAATTAAATGGTCTGTAATAGAATCACCATGTTTTATTTTTAATGAATATAATCATCTTTTGAGATATAACTTGTTAGACAAACTTTTAGTTGGATAAATATCACCTATCCTCTTCCACAACTTGTATGTGATGTCTTCTGTGGAGAAATTCAAAATGATACAATCTATGAGACACAATCATATGGTTCCTTGTTCCTTCTTGTCTAAATTTTCCAATCTTCATCAAACATTATAGTTGGTTTACTCTCTCATGAGATTGAGAACCACTGATCTCTCTCTTCAACAAGATCCTTCATCTTCAATTTCCACATCTCATAGCTTGTACCATTGAATTTATCAATATCTTTGTGAGAGGTAGAAGTCATGGTAAAAAAACCTCTTCACAAATCTAAAATATACCACAAGAAAAATCTCCCACTATAGCCAAAAAACCTCCAACACTTAAGAGAAATGCACCCCCTTCTCAACAAAATCGTTAGCTCTGATACTAAATGTTAAAAAGAAGGTGAAGGAAAGCTAAAATACAAAACTTATGCAAGTGAATTTAAATCTGAAAATCAGATTACCATATCAAATTTAATTCTTTTATGATCAAGTGAATGAAATCTATTGAAAACAAGGTGAAGGAAAGCTACAAATGAACTTATGTAAGTGAATTTAGATTTAAAAATCATATTACCAAACTGGATAAATATGTGATTTCCACATGTACATCACAATATAAAAATCAACAAACAAAATGCGACTCTAGAACTACGTGGAGAAACCCTTTTGAGGAAAAACTCCACACGAGAAAAGAGGGAAAGTATATTAATAATATTCAAATGAGAGTACACAATAATACACTTCATTATTGATCTTTGATCAACCCAACAACACCCTGTCACCTACAGGAAATAACTCAACATGAAACAACCATCTCATGGTTCCAACTTATAGAATTTTTGGGAGGTAAAACCACAAATGGTAAACCAAAACAAGAGGTACAAAACCATCTGCAAAAAACCACACCCCTCTTCATGGAAAACCAAAGGACATAGTAAAATATTAAAGGGAATTACAAGACTCTCACATGGGTGCCTAGCCCATAGCCTATCCAACTCTTGAATTTTTAGATGCTCCAATGACCTTTCCACTCCTCGATGGAACACCAATGGACACCTTTTCTTCTCCAATCTTGGGCTCCCCATCCAAGACCTTCCAACTTCCATTATGTACACCTAGGAAAGATGTCTTATCCATTTTTTATGTGTAACCTCCATCGAAATTAAATCCTCTCTTTACAATAAATTGCAACATGCTAAAATTTAATAGTCTTATCACATATCGCCTAAAACAAATTCCAAGGAATGTAGAGACATACCAATGACATAGGATTACAAGGTTAATGTCACCTTATCCTAATAGGATTAATGGTATGGTATACATCCTTTATTGTTATGGAGCTAGGTATTATTAGTTATAAAAAATAATGATGTGGGTGTGAAAGTTGTCTTCTATAGTGGATGATGTAATATGGTATGAGGATCTATGTTTCTCACTAAGAGTGTTCATGTGGGAGCTATACTTTATCTTGATGTATGAAATATCTAGTGTAATATTTTTTCTATTCTTATGGTGAAGATATCTATGGAATCTTTAATTATACCATTAGAACTAGTAGAAAATAGGAGTGTTGTGTCTACTTATGATGGTCATTCTTTTTGGATACCTAAGTGATTTGTTATTTTTGAGAGTGTGTTACCTATATAAAATAATGATACATCACAGGAGAATGGGATATATAGGTGAGAATGGTGTAAGAAACTTGAAAAATAATTATAATCTTGAATTTGATTTTTGTGAACATTGCATTTATGGCAAATAGAATCTCTTTTAGTTTAGTTTTAGTTATAATAACTATTTTGGCCTGTTGAACTTGATTCATTTAGATGCATTTGGTCATATTAATGTTACTTTAATTTCTCTTTATATTGTGTGTCTTTTATAGATGATTATTCTAGAAGGGAATGTATGTATTTTCTTAAGAGTGATTTGAATTATTTATTTTATTTAAGGAGTTCAAATATTTTTCAAAATATTAGACTAGTAGGAACATTAAGACTTTTAGAACTAACAACGATGGTAAGTTTTGTTCCAGAGATTTGATAGATTATGTAAAGAGCATGAGATTGAGAGACATTATACAAATCCATATACCACTAAGTAGAACAAAGTTTTAGAGAGAATGAATGGTATACTAATGGATAGGGCAAGGAATACGCTTAATGGAGCTACCTTTGAATATAAGTTATAAGTTGAAGTGTTTGCAATATATTATTAACTAATTAACATGTCTCCTACACCAAATATTCCAAGCACTTCAAACATGATAATGAAAAGGAATAGAGGTAAGGGGTACCCTTGGTAGAGTCCTTGAGAAGCATTGAAAAAGTCATTAGGGGTCTTGTTGATTAGGATTGAAAATCTAGGACCCCCTATGCAACATCTAATCCAACTAATCCATTCTTTTCCAAAATTGAACTTTTCTAGCACCTCCACTAAGAATTTTGTATCAACTTGATCATATGCCTTATGAATGTCTAATTTGATAATCATTTGATCCACATTGGCCTTTCTTACTAAATGAATGGCTTCATGAGCTAAGATTATCCCTTCAACAATCACTTTTCTCAGGGAAAATATACTTTGTTATTTCAAAATTATTTTCGGGAGAACCACCTTAATCTTATTGGCCATTACTTTGGTGATGAACATGTACACTGCGTTATAGAGGGAGATATATTTGTAGTCATCCAATGCCTCTATTTTTTCTTTCTTTAGTATTAACACTACAAAGGCGTTGTTGATGCCTCCCAATATTACCTATTTTTTCCTTGATTCCTCAATAGCTCTTACCATATCCATCTTTATGGTGTTCCAAAATGTTTGGTATAACCTTGTAGGGAATCCATTTGGGTTGAGGGTCTTGTTGGGGCTCATTTGGAAAATTGCCATAAAAATTTCTTTTTCTAACACTAGGCACATTAGTATTTCATTTTTTCGTTCATCAATCAAGGTTAGAATATTTCTCATAATTTATTGTTTGTACTGGTTTGGCATGATTGTCTCTTTCGATAAGATATTTATAAAATATTTCATTGCCATTTCTTCAATCTTCTTTAGGTCCTGCACCCTCCTTCCCCCTTCATCCTTTATTTTTAAAACTATGTTAATACTTCTTTTCACTTTGGTATTCATGTGGAAGAACATAGTGTTTCTATTGCTTTCATTCAACCAACATTCCCTAAATTTTTGTTTCTAGAAAACCTCTTCTCTAACTAGGATATCCTCATAGCATGCCTAGAGGGATTTTTCTCTTTCACATAGATTTAGCATCCATGCGCTCTTTAATCATTGTTTCATTTAACTCTATCAGCTCCTCCTCCAACCTGATCTTTTCCTCAAAGATGTTTTTAAAATAAATTGATTCCATTCTTTTAATTGTGATTTTATGCACACTTGTTTCCTCTATAGTTGTTATATCTTGGAGGCCCCTACCTTAGGAGCACCACTCCACATTTCCTCCATTTCATCCTTGAGTTTCTTATCTCTTAACCACATGCATTCAAACTTAAACGAGCATCTTTTGAATGGTACATCTTGCATAAATCACAAAATAATATAAAATAATTTGAGCTTGTTAGAGGAAAGATTTGAAGCTTCATATGTGCACTATAGTTCCTCCTAATCTCCCATTAAGAAGAATCTATCCGACTTCTCTACTATAATAGTAAATCATGTTCTTTTATTAGTCCATTTAAAGGTGCCATTCTTTGGGTAGACCTCAAGTAGATGGCACCCATTGATGAAGTTTTAAAAATCAATTTGGGTTTGAGAGACTCACTTGAATCCCCCTTTCTTTTCTGTTCCCTTCGTTGTCGCATGGAAATCCCGCCGAAAACTACTCTTTCTTCCTTGAGATTTTGGAGGATCAGAAGGATTTGGGCCCAAATCTCCCACTTTTTTTTTGTTTCGGTAGGGCCATATAATTTAGTAAGAAGACATTATTTCAAGTGTTGTTGAAATTGGCCTTGGCAAGTTGCTAGTTTGTGTTTCATATCACTTCTTCTATCTTTACCCTGTTAGGGTTCTAGATCAAATTGAGACCTTTAGATGTCCTGATTTCCTCCTTAAAAATCCCTTGCCACTGCCTCCACTTTGCTAGTAAAGCTTTTACACTATTCTGATCCAACTTTGTCTCTTGCAAGAATACTATATCTAGGTCTTAGCTTGATCAACTTGTTGATTGATCAAGAATCTAAATTATTAGGGGTTTCTAAGCCCTAACATTCCATGTATGGCCCTCATGGTGGATGGGGAAGGGATGCTCCCTTCTCTAATCTTAGTTTCATTTGGCCCTTGGCATTTCTTGCAATTTCCAACATCACCTTGTTTGATTTCCTTCCTTTCATTCTTTGCTCTCCTAGCTTTGGTTTAACTTTGGTAGCAAGGCTCTAACTTATGGTTATATTATCCATCATACCATCTTCCTCTTAAATGAGATCATTATCATCCTTTTCATCTAAGATTTTCATGTCTTCCTCTTGGTTTTCCTTGGGGGGTATTCTCCTTATCCTTACTTACCTTATTGGTTAGGGCCTTCCACACTGTTGGGTTTTGTATTTCATTTAACACCCCATTGGTGTCTTCTTCTATAAATGGTTCTCCTTTCTTTGATGTCTCATATTTTCCCTTGCTCTCTATAAACTTCTTCTCCTCCTTCCTAGTATTATTGATTGTGCTATGATCCCCTTTCCCTTCTCTTAGTGATTTCAATATTATTCCTAGCATTCCTTTTCTTTTGCCCATCAACTGCTCAACCTCCTTTAAGACTAAGCTCCATCCTTCCAAGACATCTCAAGTTCCACACCGATCCTTGAAGGGTGACATCATTACTATACTCATTAGGGAAACCTTTTGAAACCTATCCCTTTGGCCTTATTTATTTTGATTCAGGTCTTCTTGTTCCATCAGTTTCTCCTGAAACTAGCACTCATCTTCTAAATGACCCTTCTTGTAGATTTTGCACCTATGTTATTTCTTCTACTTTGATCTTTTGATGCCATACTCCTGATGAAGACAATATCTTTATCTCCACTAGCAAGGGAGGTGTGGGTTTGATCTTCACATAGATCTGTGCATACATGTTGTATTCTTGATCTCCTATGGATTTGTTGATTTTCACAAAGGTATGCAATTTGTTATTGATTTCCTTAAGAGTTTTTTTTGTCTAGTATTCCATTGATAAATTGTAAAATCTCAACCAAATTGGGGTGTCCAATATTTCTTCCTTTATGGGATTAAAATTACTCTTCCAATCCTTGGTATATAAACCTTACCTTCCCATCATATATGAACCTTGGTTTAGGATCCACCTCTTTGCTCTTCACATAGGGAATTCTACTAAGAAAAAACTCCTGGGTAGAGTTTTAAGGGAGATTCCTTGCCCCCAATTTTCTGCATGCCATTTCATAACCCTAATTAGTGTTGGCCACTTTCCAACACATTTCATAAAGAAATATTTTTCTTTTAGCTTTCCTATTATTCTATCTACTTCCTCACCTTCTAAGGGCACTACACAACAACAATTTTCTACTCTAGAAAAGAAAGGATTTTTATCCACACCTATGGTTGGGTTGTTCTCCTCTTCCCATGACACTTGATCACCTCTCTGTTTGAATTTGTTAGGTCTAGAATCATGCGAACCCTTGCTTCTTTCTATTGCATATCATTACTAGTTTTTTTGTTTTGTTTCACCATCCACTTTGATGCCTTTGATATCCTTTCTCATTTTGTTTTTTCTGATGATCCTTCCATACCCAGTTCTCTCTTCTATTTGGCTCATGTTGTCTCCATGCACATCCACCATTGGGATCCCATTTGTAGTCTCTATAATCTATACATCCTTTCATATGTGTGAAATTTCTCCTTTGTCGATGTTGCTCCATTCTCTTCTAACTAAGAATTATTAATTTATAATGTTTATTATAATTTATATTAATTAATAACTAATATATAATAATTATTATATTAATGGTAATTATATATAATATACTAAAATAATTAAGAATTATATATGTTTATAATTATATATTATATATATTAATATATCATATAAATTCTTTAATATATATTTTATATTTATATAATATTAATTAAATTAAATTAATTTATAAATAATTATATAATATATACTATAATAATTAAGTAACTAATATAATAATTATAATATAATATATTAGTATAACACTAATTAATTTACTATATAATTATTCAATTATGTAATAATTACTATAATAAATAATTTATGTATTGTTATAATAATATTTTTTTTGTTATGTATACCTGGTTTAGGCTTGAGATTATAATAATATTATAATTATAATAATTTAATTATGTTATGGGGGTGGTGGGCCTAGCTCAATTGGCTAAAGCATTCTGTTGTGGGTAAGGGGTCATGAGGTCTAGTCTCGCACTGTCTCCGTGGCACCAAAGGGCATGTCGCGCCAACGCCATCGATCATGTGAAATTTTTTTACCATACACACTACAATTTATAGGGGGTAGCTAATTAGAATTGAAAAAAGTTTACCTAACACACTACAATTTATAAGGGAGTGGCTACTCCATTCCGATTCCATTCTAAAGAAAATGTGTTACATCAAAATTAGTTAAATTAAATTATTTAAAAAATAATGAAGAAGGATATCTTAGATTTTTTTTAAAGGATAAACATTTTTTATTGACCCGAAGCTATGAATGAGTGAGGTCACAAATATGGGATTTCATCCCCAACATAAACATTCAACAATAACATCCTAATGGATTTGAACATTAATGACAAGGACATCACAACAACACAACTTAACCATCAAAATATACCACTATTGACATTTATATAAATTAATTAATTAAAATAAATAAACTAATTATCTACACAATCACAACATGAAACTTCTACCATTACAAAAGACATAGCGACATAATAATTATGAGGCCAGTAACCCAAAAAATAAATAAAATCTAACACAAAGCACAATCCAAAAAAAGAACCTGCAAAGCCCTGCCATTAGAGATTTGACCTGCCGTTGTGTTTTGCCATAGAATTCGCTTGTCCACCTAGAAAGGCATGTTTGTATAATACATGGAATATCAACGTCGACGTCATTTTCCCGCATGACAATTTTGGGCAGTGGATGATTGGATAGGTAGTCAAGGTAAGTGGGATTCCGAAGTGTCCAATCCCATTATAAATCACCACAGACAAATCCAACGACAAACTCTCATCATTGTCTTTTTAACCGCCACGTTCCATCATCGTATTTCATAGGATATTTAGGCTATCAGAGGATATCTAGGCAAACGACTTTGCGTCACCGAATTTTTTTGTTCCTGGACCAAATTGGTGCCACGTATCAGCACCCACAGCCGCCACCGAGGACCTGTTTTAGGGCATTTATGCCCGTACACAGGATTTTTTTTTTTTAATTAAATGGAAAAAATAACTTTTCGCTTTTGTTTTATGCCAATGGGTACGTATGCATTTTAACTTATATGCCTTTAGATAGTTAAAAAAGACATTGGACTTTCGAAAATAGGTAGTTATCTTTGTTTATAACTAGGCTAAATGGTTATTTTAGAACAGTTACTTTCTTCTTTTTATATTTGACTTTTGTCATATATCGAGTTTGTTTCTTATTTTTAATAAAAAAAATATTATTTTTATTTATTTATTTGTAATAAAAGATTATTATTCCATTTTTTATATAGATTTATATTAATTCTTTAATTTTTTAATAAAGTCATTTGTATAAAGTCTCAAATGTTAATAATCTAAAATCATAATTATACGATCTCATTATATTATTATTTGTTTTTTTCAATTCTTTAAAACTAAATCTATTATGAAACTTGTTCAAAGTAAAGATTATTGTATAACAAATTCAAATATTATTCATAATATCATATTTTTAGATTACAAGTGTAAGTATAAAATATAAAAAAATTATGACAATAAAATCATTTTACATTAAAAAATTATTTAAAAAAAAAATCATCTTCACCTCATACAAATTATAAAAACAACACAATTCAACAATTTTAAGTTACAATTCAAAAATTATAATCAAAATATTGTAAAAACATAACAAAATAGCACTGGGAAAGTGCTTAGAAATGATGAGCCGTAATGCAAGGAAAAAGGGGCAGTAAAAATGTGAGCGATACGCTTAATTAAAAATTTTAGAGCAAAAATGGCCAAAAACGTGGTAATGGCTGTCAATTTAACCATACCTAAAAGTGAGTGCCATTTGCATGTACCAAACGTTTTGAATTGTAAAAATTCCAAATATAACATGTCAAACCTTATCAGCGTAGGCAAATCATATTTTGTACTAGTGCACAGAATGGAAAAGAACTTCCAGTTGCACAGTGTACATAAATTTTTAAGTAATGAAAAAGGATGTACTCACACCGTGATAATGTAAAAACAACAAATATGCATACCTTGCTTACACGAATACATTTTAATGGCGGTGATAATAGACTTTTCCATTCATAGCAAAGTCTTTGGACTCTCTAATCTATATAATATTGCCATAACAACAATAGAACGTAGACTGGACAAAAGACACAGATATCAATATCAAGTATTCTAAATACGTATTCCTTCGCATTCACAGGTGCCATGCCGATCAGATGTTTCCCTACACGACAACCACACAAGAGACAAGAGACAGTTGATGATAACTGGTTAGCCAACGACCATAAAATTCTCTAGTACAAAGAGAAATTACATCAATATAAGTAAAGAAAATTGATTCAAAGTTTAGTTGTAAGGCATATAAAAACAATGGCAGTAGTCGGTGTCTTTACCAGATTCCATGGCTTTGGCTTTTACTTATAAATTGTCCAGGAGGAGGTCTGCAAGCCCAGATCTTTCAAAGCATTTACTGAGCAGACACATTAAAACAAATCATTTTTAACATATAATCAAGAAATTGAAGTCAGAATTCAATTGCGTGTGAAAACAATGCAGCTACATAATCCAAAGTCATGAAACAACCACCTTGTTTTCAGAATATCTACATCACCCAAACACAGAAAACAGAGATTAAATTTAGAATTTCCATGTCTAGTAACTAGACTAATGATATCATTTGTTGATCGATAAAAGGAGTAATGAATTTAAATCATTGCTTTTAGATTTTTACCCTTTAACCTTACTGACAAAATATTTGGACCATATTGCCCCTGTGAATTACCCATAATTCACGATTTCACAATTTAAAACTAACCCAAATATAACTTAGTCATGCATTCAGTGATTGATAAATTTGCTGAACGTGGACTTTGATCTCTTGCTGTAGCTAGACAGGAAGTACCTGAAAAGAGCAAAGAAAGTGCTGGAGGTCCATGGCAATTTGTTGGTTTGCTGTTGCTGTTGCTGTTGCTGCTGTTGTTGGTGATGACGCTGCGACGATATATATTGCTGTAGAAGAGACATGGAGGTCTGTTCAGGAAGCCCCGGGTTTTGTAGCAATTGAGCGTATTCATAAACTCCGCCGGCATTCGAGACGCCTGCGCGGTTTCGAGCGTTTCTGTGGAGGTCGAAACAGTGGGCACGGGTCTGTCCTTGGCTCGTGAAGAAATGGCGGCGGGTGGTTGTGTTCTGGCGGCGACGATTGCTGGATTTAGCTGGGCGTCTTCTGGAAAGTTGAGCTTGGCTCGGGTGCCCCTGAACCGCAAAGCGGCCTCGACGTATGCTCGGGCGGCGCGGGTGTGGTCTGACGGTGAACCTCAAGGCAGCCTCGACGTATACTCGGGTGGCGCGGGTGTGGCCTGAACCGCTCGGGTGGCGCGGGTGTGGCCTGAACAGGGTGTGGCCTGACGGTTCAGGCCACACCCGCGCCACCCGAGCATAAGTCGAGGCCGTCTTGCGGTTCAGGGGCACCCGAGCCAAGCTCAACTTTCCAGAAGACGGCCGCCTTGCGGTTCAGGCCACACCCGCGCCGCCCGAGCATACGATGAGGTCTCCTTGCGGTTCAGGGGCACCCGAGCCAAGCTTAACTTTCCAAAGACGCCCAGCTAAATCCAGCAATCGTCGCCGCCAGAACACAACCACCCGCCGCCATTTCTTCACGAGCCCAGGACAGACCCGTGTTTGCTACAAAACCCGGGGCTTCCTGAACAGACCTCCATGTCTCTTCTAGAGCAATATATATCGTCGCAACGTCATTACCAACAACAGCAACAGCAGCAACAGCAAACCAGCAAATTGCCATGGACCTCCGGCACTTTCTTTGCTAGTTCTTTCATACATTGTTTGCAAAGTTTCACATATTTTCTTTGTTGTTTTCAGATCTTGAACATGAGAGCTTATCCCTGGACAGACCATTAATTTAAGGCTTGAAAGGTTCTAGCGTATTTAAAGCACCCAAATACAGCTCGTCAACTTCAAGACATGACTGGATGTCTAAACCATCTAAAAGACAGGACGTAGATCTTCAATTTCAAAGATACGATTGGATGCCAATACTGTCTAAAGCATCCAAAAACAGGAAACATATAAGGCAAATTCAAGAATATGATTGGAGCCCATACTGTTTAGAGTGCTCTGTTTTACAATATCAGAGCTCAAAAAACCCTTGAACAGCAGATCTGTTCACACACAAAACAAAAGACTGAGATTTTTATTCTAATACAAACTACCAAATACTCTCAATAGAGCAGCTCTGTTCTCTCATACAAAGACGGTACAAAAAATTAAATATGCACAATATCTTACAAAACAAAAGGATCTCAGAGATCTGTTAGAGCCCATTCGTTGGAGAGGGAAGGTCCATACCAAAGGACATAGAATTTGCAGCAAGTAAGACACAAAACAGAACGGAGCAGGGGAGGAACAGATCAATTTAACGCAACAACATACTGAGAAATAAAGAGAGGCAGATGAAACAGTAGAGATGATGGACAGCGGTTTTGGGATATAATTCCAACAAGACCCTCCTGCCATTGACGACCTCGCTGCCACAGTCAACACAAACACCACAGCCCAACCTGTGGGTAATGCACTCGCCTACTTTAGCGGGTGGGACAGTTTGGACGACATAGATTTCATTATATACTTCTCTGCAACTCCATCTTTGTCACAGAAAATCACTGAAGATGGAAAAGGCAGACGGGAGGCTCTAGAATGTCACAAAGACTTCCTCACGGTAAAATTTGGCGGCATGGTATTGGGCGACAGAATGGTGTTTGGTTCTACTTCCAGGCCTTTTGGACAGCTGAGAAACAGCTGGGCAGCTGTGTATTGTACGAGTATGACAACAGTGAGCAAGAGGTGCTTGATGCCGCGGGGGAAAAGGATTGCAGACGTGAGCCTCGCGCTCTCACCTTCGGGTAGTTAGTGGCCCTTAACTCCACCGGAGAACGCGGTTGGAAGGGCCAGGTTGGAGATTTAGAGACGCTTCCAACGCGTCCGAGAGGAGGCTTGTGGCGAAGCAAGCACGGCGGCGACCTTGTTGAGCCGATGATAACACCTTGTTTTTTCACAGGCAGGCGGAGGATGGGTGGTGGAGAGTTTCACAGAGTCTCTCCGCCTGGATAAAGATAATCACTCCGCCTGGAATCCGCGCCTTTACACCCGCCGCTCCGCGTCTAAGTGTAGCGCAATGGATTACCGGTAAACCGGACTCGGAGTACTGACATATAGAGAGATATTTGACCTGGTGGAGAAAGTGGAGGTGATCCGGTAGGTGAGTACCAAATCCCTCCAGCCCACCCACGTCCTTTCGATAAGGCAATTACAGCAAGTCAAGCGCCGTTCTGAGGGCTGATGGATCTGCTAGTGAAAAGAAGGAACGAGGAGAAGGGAAGCGCGAGTGTAAGAGCTGATGTCCTGGCGCAGCTCTCCTTTCTGGCAAATTTTGTTAGTGTGGGATCGGACAAATTTAAAAGAGAACGCCATTGCAGTATTGGTAGATCCAGCCGACGGGATCCTCCTCGTACAGGGGTGGAAAGTCATCCATGGGGCCGAGGGGATCCTCGTCATATAGGCTTCAGTGGGGATTCTCTAAATACAGGCCCCATCTGGTCCCAGGGGATCCCACATATACAGGGCTTGAACAGATCGACAAGAGATGCTCTCAGTCCTTCCGTGGGAAATCCTCTTGTCCTGACCAAAATGCTCTCAGGCTTATGCAGTGCGACGTCAAAAAAGCCAAGGAACGGTATGGAATTGGGATGGAGCAAGCGCCGCCTTGATGGGTGCGCTATTCTCTTCAGGCTTCCACCTTATCCGTACAGACTTGATATATGGTCGCAGACTGCAGTAGCCGATGCGTCGACCTTCGAGATAGTCACTAGCCAGATCCACAAGGAGGTTCGATGTCAGACCTGACAATATTGTCTTGGCCAACAAATATGATCTTTTCCAGAGTGAAGAAAGAAAACAAGAAAAAAAAAATTATTTACCGATCCGCGTGACTGGTATATTTTTGTCGTGCGTAAAGCTTATTTTCGTTCTCGTATAGATATGAACGCTTTCAAGTCCAAGAGTTCCCTTCAGGCCGCGGATCTTCGCTCCCTGCACATCCAGGTTGTAAATCCCTGCAACATCATCAAAGATCGTTGTCTGCGACATGCTTTTAAATATTGGATTGATAAGCTACTGCGACTACTTCTTCAGTTTCTACAGAGAGAAAAATTATTATAGATTGAATTCTTAGCAAAGCAATTGAAATCAAACACGAACAATTTCCTTGTGTTCGGAAATGAAATGAATCTTCTTTTATAATGTTTCGTGTAGGGTCCGGGGCGTGCGCTGGGGTGCAGCCGACCCTCTCCCCGCCCATGCATAAAGGAAAGGGTCGGTGCAGATTAGCGTACGAAATTTGGCGTACGAACATTTTTCCTAAGGATGCGGTCCCATGAGAAAGGTTAGGGCTCAACATTGGTAACGTAAGCGGAAATTTTATTGTTGAAACCATTGCATGAAGTCCTCCGCCGTTGATTTCAACCAATTTACTTTCTCGCGGTTAAAATGTGTGATAAGAGATACAGACACTGAAACTTCCGACGTCGACAGAGACTTTTCCTGAGTATTTTATAGAAGAAAACAAACTTGTTATTACTCTTCAAAACGTGTTACTGAAGATTCTAGATAACTTGAAACCTCCCATTTGTTGTGCCCTTATTTCATAGTAATTTCAAATTTGGAGCTACTTAGGTTCTTCGTTTTGTAAAATGGATTCTCTCTGTTAATAGGTGTAGGATAAAGCACCCGATCAAACGATTCCGCCATTTCAATCTGTGGGACCGCCATCCCTATCAACTTGAGACAACCTCAGAAGATTAAACAGCGTAGGCATAGCACCACCCTTTAGTTACTTTTAGCGGTTCCCCTATATCACCTCTGGCTACCAAGCTTTTATAATTGATGTCAAAATGGCTTATTTTTCCACACCGCACAAGAATGTCGAATGTAAATAGTTTGGAGGTCGATAATTAAGTTTTTTTTATTGTATATATAATGGCAAATGTATTAGGAATGAATTTATAAAATGTTTTAGATTTGTAATGTAAAAATTGGATATTTATATTTTTTTAATGTTTTGTATCTATTTTAATTAGAGTATTTGGAATGTAATGATTAGCTTATAAGTGATATTTTCATAAAATTTCAACTTATAACACTATTATATTATGATTTTATCATCATTCATTTTTATAAGTTCGATCTTAATCTTTAGATCTTTCATTTGTCATCTTGTATCAAATACATGAGCGTGGACATGATCCAATCATTTTCCAATTCACGAATCTAAACCTCAAATTTGTAAAATTTAAATTTCAAATTCACCTTGTTGACCTTTTTATTAGCTATTGTGAGCCTATCTAGCACATATTTGTGTTGATTTGTGGGCAATATTGTTATATAAAGCAGCATTCACTCATTCATTTTGAGATTGTCTAGGGGATATCAAGGATGGATCACACCTATAGTTTGATTTGCAAGAAGAATAAAAAATATAGACCATTAGTAGAGAATTACATTAGCACACACCATCCAAGGTTTGTCACATGCTTCTTATTATCCTTGCTCTTGGTTCATTATTTTTGATTTATTCTTAATAGGGGTCTATTAAGAACATAACCATCACAATTTAGTAGATTTCCCAAAGGTATTTGTAAACATTGCTAGTAATTATGTAAATATTCACAAATTAAAAATCAAGGAAAGAAAATTTCAAGAGTCCATCTTCCATCAATTTAGATATGCTAGTTATAGCTCAATTTTTCATGTCAATTCAACTATGAACTTGTGAAGATTAGGCCCATAGTCACATAAGTGAATAGAAATAAATATAGTCAATTTATACATTATGATATATAAGTATGTGCTAGTGTAGTGTCAAAAAATTGCACACCCTCACAATTTCACATTGCATCAAGTCATCACTTCAACTCTTTGATAAGAGTATCTCAATTACAAAATTTTAGCACTTGGATTTTGTATTTCTGGTATTTTTATGATGATCTAGGTTTTTTGAGTTTTAAATCAATTAGATGAGAGCACATGTATGTGTGATTTGCCAACATCTCACGAAATTTTGTGATTCTAGTGATTTTTCAGCATTACTTTCCCCTAGTCTTATTGATAGTCGAGAAACTAATGACTCTACACGTGAGTCTAAAATGCATCCCAGCTTAAAAATTCCCATCTTAGCTCCCAAGTAAGATTTTTCACTTCTAATTTTCATCTTATAATTTGCTAAGAAACTTTATCACCTTCAAGAAAAAACCAATGAGCTATATAGCCCTACCAACTCTTTATATTTGATTTTCTTCAAGATTTTCAGGTGATATCTTCATGGGATTGTAGTGGATAATAGAAACAAGGAAACATCACTTTTCTTGGGAGTTTTTACAAGCAATTCCAAGTGATTATATTCTTGCAAATTGTCTCCCTTTTTCCTTATTTGTATTTCTTGATTTTATTTACAAAATCCTAAGTGGTGGGTGTGTTGGGGATTTTATATCTATTTCAGTTACTCTTATTTTCAATTCAAAGCATTATCATTTTCCATTTTGAATATTATAAAAATCTAGGTTTTTGTGGAGGTAGAAATACCAAAACAATGGTTTGACTTAGGCAGGCCCCTTAATAGCACAATTTTTTTCCTTTGTGTCATTTGCAAATTTCTTCTTTGGAGGGGAAGCATTTTTTAGTGATACATTTTTTAACTCTTCTTTTAGTGTTTTAATTTACTCTTTTTGAATATTTAAATATTTAGTTTCACTATCATTTATGCTATCTCAAGAATTGCACCTACTTAAAATTTTTATCTTTTACATTCTATGTGTATACAAAGTTTTCCCACACTTGGTAGTACTTTTTTCTTTGCATCTAAATTGGATGATAGTGTGATGTGAAGACATGCATATGATCCACTAATGTACGTGGAAAAGGCTTCCAAAAAATAACTTCAGGCTTCCAATGATTAGTATTTTCTATTTCTGTTGATGAAATTTTGTAATAATTTGTGTGAAGTAATATTTTTACTAGTTTACTGTAATTAAATATTTTGGCATGTTATTATAATTTTCTATTTAGTATAAACTCTATGTAAAAAGGATAATAAAAGTAGATTTAGGATAATCTAAGCTACTAGTTTATTCCAATGTGAAGAGTATAGTTATCTCTTAAAGGAATCTCCTTTGAAGTAATTAACTTTTTCACCCTTTACATTTTGGTGAAGCCATTGTATTAACACAAAACCTTTTCTATTCTTAAAAAAAAAAAAAAAACCTAAAATAACTTTAGGACTTTCCTCATTAACTTTGGTAGAGTCGTAGATTAAGTGTTGTAAAATGCTCTATGATTTTTACAACCTGATCTCTCTCAAGTAATTTAGTTCAAATTAATCTTCACACATACAACATAACATATTCATAACACCTATCTACATTGCACATAACTTCTCGTGTGCAATTTTTTTTCTATTAGGATGCCTCCATCCTCTCCTCCACTAACCTTAGATCCAACTTCCCCATCTAACACTTCTCTTTGTGTGGATGTGGGTTTGATCATTGTAACATGCCCGGTGTTTACCCTTTGATTTTACCTATGTTTTGACCTACATGTAAATAGCTCAACATAAAGCAATTAAATTTTTCTTGTCTAATTCAATAACAAGATGCACATTCAAAATAATCCCATTTCAAACTCCCATTGCATTTAGAAGGAAACATTACATAATCCCAAGTAATGATTTCATATTACATAATCCCATGTAATGATAAAATTTTTATAATTATAATTCTATAAAGATAGAGATACATGAATACATACATAGCTTCCAAGAGCTTTAAAGAAATAGAGTACAAATGGTCTAGATGTCCTTACTGGAATACATCCTCAAATTTTGGTTGCCATCTATATGAAGGAGAGTATCACTCAAGCACTTTTTTGCCAACCATGGACTTACTGTAGTCCCCTGCACATCTACCTACTTGGTAAGATGGCCCTACCCTTCGATGAAGATATTGGTCAAGTATCCTCATAATACTAGCCTCCCTTTCATATTTGAAAACTAAGTCAACTTCTTCCAAGCTTGAGCCAACTCATCGCTTTTGAAAAAGTCTCATGTATTATTTAAGGTTGTGTGTGGCTTTTAGCGCAACACATAGACTTTAATTTGATTTAAATTTCATATTATGGCACCAACCATTACATATTATGTACGCCCTTTTAGTTGTGCATTTTTTTCCATATAATCAACAACTTTACAATAAAATGTATCTCCTTAGCTTTGCATTAATAAAAATATCACATTTTATGCACTATCCACAATAATACTTATTCTTACGTATGTGTGTAGCATATAACTATTATGTCACTGGATTTTATAAAATCCATTCACCATTATATGGCTCAAATTGTATATGTGAGTTAAGTTAAGTTTATAACATTTCAACTATATATATATATATATATATATATATGAATATTAAAATCATTGTTTGACATTTAAATATATTAACAATTATATATATTAATATGTATGTATATATGTATACATTAACATACTCATGTACATATATATTAGTATATATATTATATACATATATCATTATTTTAGTATCATAATAAATACATATATTTACATATTCATCAATTGGTATTCTCATGCATATGATATATATCCACACATGAGTATGTGTAAGTACTTCTACCTACATATAAACACATACATATATACTCACATGTATGAGCTATTGTAATACATATATACATTTTATGTATATACTCATCGATTAATTCATAAATATAAAATACACGAAGAAGAACATGTACTTAATACTGAGATTTAGTCACATAATCAAAACTAAGAAACAATCACGAAATCAAAGAACAAGACCAAAACCATAAAAAATCATCCCCAAACTATGACCAAAGGTTTACTTACCAATTCTTGAACTAACTTGATTCAACTTGACCAAACTAGGATGTGAGTGTGTGATAGATCAAATAGACATATTAAGGGTTACCAAAACAAGTTATTCTCCCAAGTGACACCCCCCCTCTCTTTCAAAGGCTCGATTCTTTTCCTGCATCCAACTTAGTGCATCACAACAATAGTTAGCCGATAACATTACATTCATATGCATCAAATATTTTCATCTTCAAATCATTTAAAGTATAATATTGCATAGCACATTCATTCATCACATTTTACATCCAAATATGCAAATTATAATCATGTATTAAATCATTTTAACTCATCAAGT
This sequence comes from Sequoia sempervirens, assembly GCA_007258455.2. Lineage (NCBI taxonomy): Eukaryota > Viridiplantae > Streptophyta > Pinopsida > Cupressales > Cupressaceae > Sequoia > Sequoia sempervirens. The sequence continues at coordinate 71,501,996 of VDFB02000363.1, forward strand.
AAAAGTAAATAGTTAATAACACAATGGGGTAAGTATCAAACATAAAACATAAAACATAACAACATTATTTTTAAGAATTTTCAAACTCTAGCAAAACATGATGAAATTTTTGCTTCATATTAGTATAGTCCTCCCAAGTGGTAGAATCTTCTGCATATTGATCACACTATACCTTGCATTGTAGAACCTCTTTATTTTGTAGGCGAAGCCTACGCATTTTAGTACTATAAGAGGATAAATTGTTACCACTCCTGGTTCATGTACTTGTAAAGCATTCCAATCAATAACATGATTATCCCATGACATGTACATAAGGTATGAGACATGAAAGACATTATGCATCTTGGCAAGAGTTGGTGGCAAAGCAATTCAATAAGCTACAAGGTTAACGTCTTCAAGAACCTCAAGAGGACCTATGTAGCATGGAGCTGGGTAAGTGCACAAAGTTGAGTCCACGAAATGTGGAAGTTTTTTCCTTAGCCAAAAAATTGAAATTGGCATTGCAAAAATAGGATCCCAATTTTTAAAAATTGGGATCCCATTTAGCTTCGAGATCCCGAGCCTAAATACAAAACAAGATCTCACTTTTTAAAAATTGAGATCCCATTTCCTAAAGCATCCTAAACCAACAGAAAAGGAATAGGATCCCAATTACTATGAAACGAGATCCCGATTTATAAAAATTGGGATCTCGTTTTGTAGAAATCGGGATCTTGTTTTCTAATGCTATTTATTTTTTTAAAAACGAATAGAGTTCATTTTGCAATAGAAGGGATCCCGAGTATAGGCAATAGCGACCTCCACAAATAGCTCTAGGTACCCGCCCACGCCCCTTTTTTTTCATTTTTCCATTTCTTATTTAAATTGTGAATAAAATAAGTGAATTTAGCATTTATTTTTTAATTTATTTCACGTTTTGTGCATTTTTTTCCTGTTATAGTAGAAATGAGTAATTGTAGAAATAGATCAAAAAATGCACATTTGAAACCTAAATATTTTTTAATAGAAGTGACAAAATGAACCTTGAATTGTGTTTTACAAACAAAATTTAGCTGTTGAAACCTAAATTGTTCGATTAAACCAAAAAAAATGAATTTGAAAACCCTAATTGAAACGAAACAAAAAAAATGCATTTCAAAACCCTAGAAATTGAAATGAAATAAAAAAATTGCATTTAGAAACCCTAATCAAGCTTTTTGAAACCCTAAATTCAAATCAAACAAAAAAATTGAATTTGAAAACTCTAGTTTGAATTGAAACAAAAAAATTGCATTAAACACCCTAATTGCTTAGAAATTGAAACCCTAAATTTAAATTGAACAAATCATTTTGATTTTGAAAACTAGGTAATTTCAAGCTCAAAAAAACTCATTTGCATTGCTTAAATGTTTTAAATTTTATTTGCATTGTATGGAGAAAACGATATGTTAAACTTTAGTTTCAATGTTAAATTATAATTAGATTAGAAAATAATATGTTAAAGAATAGTTAAAATTCATAAATTTTATCAATGTTTGTTTGCAAAATTTAGTTAGCAAATTCGTAAATCCAAACACGTACAATCGATTCCAATTGGCACTAACTTGCAAGTCTAAATTATTCCAAGGGCCACCCAAACTTCACCCTAAGTTTGCTAAACCCTAAACCCTGAATTGTAAAATCTAAACCCTCAACACTAAAGCATTTGAATTTTGTCTTAGGACCTTAAAATGAAACTTGGCTGCCTTCAAAAACCCTCTATTGTCACCATCTAGTAGAGCTTTTTGTAATGTTTTCACTTATTTGAACACATAATATAAAACCTTTTGGTTTCTACAAGTTTATGAAGAGTGGATGATCACTCTCTATGTCACTTAGACATGATCAATAGGGATCTAAATCATTGGAAGAAAAATTTATTCTATTATATCCACAAGATAGGAGAGCATGAGTGAGAGTGATATGGGTAAAGTTTCTTTCATTGGACATACCTAAAATTATGTAGGTTCGATGTCAATAATGGGTCTATTTGGTAGATTTATAAAAACTATTATGAATATCTAGAATACCATAAAAGTATAATTATAGCAATTCCAATTGGAAACACTTGGGTATATATCATATGAAATTTAAATAGTAAGGTGTCTATTATATAGGAGAGTTGATAATACATGGAAAGAGGTTCGTATGAGAATATATGTATTAAGAAACATATACCATGACCTCTATAGGATTTTTAAGATGTGATCCTAGATAATAATCCACCCATCCTCGAGCATAATGGATTCTTTAGCAATTAAGGGAGATTCAATGACCATAAAATTACCTATATTTTGATACTATATAAATTTATGTGGAAGGATAGAAATGCATCAATAAGGAGAACAAGATGGAACCATTTAAAACCTAATGTACACGTATTACATGGGAAAGGGAGGAGGTACATGATGATAGGTTGGAGGAACTAGGCTATTATTACAATAGTGAGAGGAGGAGGATTCATATTATGCTCCTATAAATAAGAGGTCAATTTAGAAGATTAAAAGAACTCTAATAACAAAGGAAACAATTCTATAGAGGGAGTGAGTGGGATTGTTGGAAATATACAAGGAGAGAGGTGAAGGTCCCAACACCTACATAGAGTCCTACACGAAATACACCAATCTAAGAACTTCCTAGAAGGATCAAGATACATGTGAGTAGCCTCTTTTTATTTTTGTATCTTCTACATATGTATATTTATTCCTTTATTATGTGATTAAAATTGTGTATGATATAACTTATTAATAAGTGATTACAAGTATAATTATTAAAATATTTCATATTTATTTTGATATCCTCTAATGTAGGAGGAAATTTTTTTCTTGTTTTAATAGACGTATGTTTTTTTTGTGATATGTATAGATTGATTCATTTTTAACATGGTACTTTTTTTTATTAGAGAGGTAAACACTTTTGACCCAGAGCTATGAACCAATGAGGTCATAGTATGACTAAATTTGGACCTCACTAGACATCTAGATCCCCTTAAGCCATCCTATCACCCTAAATCGTAAATCTATTTCTTAAGGGGTCCTAATATGACGTTTCTTAAGGGGATCAAAGAAGTTCTTAAATTTGGTGAAGTTGCCCAAGGCAACCAAATTTAACAATAATAAAGATCATTAAGATTATAATATGAATGAGATTTCATGATCTAGGTTGGTTAGTTGAAACAAGAGTAGATCTCAATCAACTATTCCACAAGAAAATGTTCTTCACTAACTTGCAAGTTCATTATATTCCAAGGGGCACCAAAACTTCACCCTAAGTTCTATAAACCCTAAACCCTAAACTCTAAAATCTAAACCCTAAACACTAAACCATTCATTTTGTCCTACTTGACCTTAAAGTGAAATTTGGTTGCCTTGGGAAAATCCACCAAATTTCATTCCATTATTCCATGTAATTTTGTCAGAGGATCTTACTACATAGATCCCCTTAAGTTATCCTATTATTCCTAACTCTAAAACTAAACTAAACCCTAAGTAAATGCATTTTTTCTTAGGGCTCTTAAGAAATTTGGTTGCCTTAGGAAACTCACCAAATTTCATTCTCTTGTGCCATGTAATTTGTCCTAGGATCTTACTACATGTAGATCCTCTTAAGCTATCCTATTACCTAAACCCTAAAATCTAAAAGAGGCCCTAAACCCTAAAGCCATCTTTTTTCTTTAAAGGCTCTTAATGAAATTTGGTTGCCTTGGAACTTCACCATATTTTATTCACTTGAGCCATCTCATTTTTCTCCTAGGACCCCACTGAGTCCCCTTAAGTCCATATCACCCTAAATAAATTCAATTTCTTAGGGTTCCAAGATGGAATTTCTTGGGATCAGAATTAAATTTGGTGTTTCTGCACGGTTTCCCAGGCAACAAAAGATTTAGCAATAATGAGATCACATAAGTTATATATTATTAATAGTTAATTGTATTTTCATTCCATTAACATGTGCCTTAAGAACTTACTCAATGAGGCACATATTTTTTATCATTCAATTATTTAGGTCATTTATATTGAGGTGGTTTAAAGGTATTCCTAGTATGTATCTTACATCTTGAAATTACAAATCTATCTTGAGTTCACTTTCATATCACCAAAGATCCCCATGGATCCATTCAATAATATTCACAATCCATCTCCACCATCTTCACCTCCACCTCCATCTACTCCACCTCGTAACCCCCCGCCTCCACCACCTGAAATCAATGAACATGCTTGTTTGCAAGCACAAATCAATGCCAATGTTAGAACCATCCAAGATCAAATCAACATTATTCAAAATGAAGAATGTGTCACATCTCCTATGAGGATGTTTGCATCTAGGATGCAAACCCTTGTTGATGTTGTCAAGGATATGGATGGGATCTTAGATGAGAATGTCAAAAATGGCTGGAGAGGAGAACTTTCTGGTCTGAGAAAGGAAAACACAAAGAAATGAAGAGATGTAGTAGAGAGCCACAATGGTTTCTAGAAATTAAGACAATGATCTTAAATAGTTATGAATTTGAATTTGTTGAATGATGGATATTTTAGTGACATGTATTTATGAACATAAATAGACAATATATAATAGTATATATTTTATGACTATCTACTAGTCATGATTGTTCCCTACTAAAAATGTAATATATGTGTGTGTGTGTGTTAGACATAAAAATGAAACTTTTGTGATGTTTCCAGGTTTATTATTGTTTTAGTATGCGTTACATGTATTAAAATTTGCATATGGTTTCTTAAATTTTGAAATTTATGTATGTACATACAGTTTAGTTTAATGATCTACTCATACAGAGTTATGCATCATATTTTTATTTCTTATAATACATTTTAAATTTTAAATTTTGTATGGACATGCTCAAGTTCAATCAATGTATATATATGTGCATTTCAATTAAATATATGATCTTAATATATATGTTGCTCACCTATTTCAATTAAATATATATGGTCTTAATATATGTATGCACATCCTATTTTGTATGATTTAATGCAGGTGCACATTTATATCTCATATCATGGATGATTTTAACATTGATGATATCATCAATCCACCACCTCAGCCACAACCACATCCACCTCCCCCTCCACCTAATATGCCACATCCAACACCTATTGCATCTGATGAGACTCGCTTGCAAGCACGTATAAATGATCAAGTTGCATCCTTACAAAATCAAATCAATGCTATACAAAGTTAAGTATTGATTCCACCACATGTGATATTTTTTGCATTTGCGATGCAAAACGTTGTTGATGCCATTAGGATGATCGATTCTAATCTTGATAGGCATCCATGAGAGAGAGAACAAATGAGACAATTTTATTCTGACAGTCTCTAGATTACAAACAAATATTAGACCTTAAAATAACAAAAGCCCATCTAGCCCCCTACTTTCTTGACCTCGTTACTCGAGAACCCCTTCCACCTAACAAATCTAGAATATCCATGAGGTGGTGCATACATCCATAGATGAGTGCACATTTTTGGGATTGATGGTATATGGTTTTTGATAATGCTAATTAATTGGGAGTGCCCATTGTACTTTTTGAGAAAATTGTATGTAGAGTTTGTTTTGGGGAAAAATCCCAATTATTTTGATTTTAGATCATTTCAGGGTGTTGGTGGTGGCATGCCACAACATAGGTTAGGGGCAAGGGTTGATCCCCAATGCCCCGTGCATGTGCAACCCCTTGTTGTTGCTCCTAGTCCTCCCATTCCCGCACCTATACATCATCGAGCTCTGGTCTCAACATCAGGTTCCCTTAGTACACTCACAGGAGACCTTGATCAACATGCTTCTGCAATAACGGGTGGGGAGCATAGAGACAATGATGATGGAGGAGTTTTTTATGGAGCTGGTTCGAGTACCACTCCAGGAGTGTTGAGGCCTGTCCCCCATATATGTACTAGTTGTCATCAAGTATGCTATGGACCTGATCAGGCCACACCTAGTTTAGGTGGATGGGGCGATTTTAGTGGTTCATGTAGTCACATTAGTTCATTTATAGAGTTTCTTACATCAGACCGTCACCCTGAGGACACTGCGACATAGGTATAAATATGCATCTATGTACGCTCATTTTATAAGAATTTTGATGGATGTATATATCAAATAAAATTTTGCAATACATTTTAACAATCAAATTGTTTGGTGTACAGATGACACTAACGATGGGGAAATCATCTGTTCCATGAGTACATACATCGACACTAGTCATACTCGACAACCTTTATGAGGTATTTTGATTTCAATTTTTAAAATTATATATGAAATCATAAATTTAACTTGATTTTTAAATTTATAATTGAATCACATATATGTTTGAAATATTTATGTTGGTTTAGGTGAGTCAATCGACATCCATGTCAATTCCTCCTAAGGGATTGTCAACCACTCCTCCACTATCGAGTGTCATAGATGATCCAGTGGATCTTTAGATGCTAAAAATTTAAGTGTTCTAGTTTCTCCCAGAAGTGATGCCATCACGGAGAGCTCGATGAACTGAATCCGACACAACTTGAATGGACGAAAAAGGAGTCTGTTTGCTCAAGTTACACACAATCAAAGATTTGGTCAAACTTGGACTAGGAGGCCATCGGAAGGTGAAAAGTTGACTGACTCGAAATCAGTCGAAAGTGATGTCAAATCAAAGGGCTCATTGACAAAAACCCAATGATGTTCGTTTCGTCGAAATTCAAGCCATACATGTGAGATATCATAGTTCAAAGTTTGGTCAAATGGCAATCAACTCTAGTACAGGGACAAGAAAAAAGGTGGAAAATTCATCATAACCAAATTGGTTGAAGTTGTTACCATTGTGAAGAGCTCTTCGAGAGCTTTCTGACGACATTTGTTTCATCGAAAATGCAACACGTATGTGAGAGTTATAGTCGGTCAAAGCTTGTAGTTGACCAGGGTAAATGTGGTACAGATGATGACATCATCATGACATCAATGCTATGATACAATAGGCCTATACCATATGGTGCTGACATGGACCAATAGCATCTTGGCACGTGGTAGACCATATAGGTGGCTAAGCAATCCAAGTGTTAGTATAGGTGGTGACGTGTCAGGCTGACATGGCAGTGACTGGTCTATTTCAACAAATCAAATGATGACACATGGCTACCTTTGTGCATGACATGTGGACCACATCAGTGATCTCCATTCTCTCTTCTTAGCGGTTGTGAGTTTGTTTGAACAAAATTTGTAGTGGGGGTCGAACTATCGATGCCCACTTTACCAATGTCTCCCTCCACTATTATGCCACGCATAGTGGCTTTAACTATTATTAGATGTTGATTGATTTTGGAGTATTCCAAAGCTCCAAATGGAGGTTTCAAAGGCTATAGTGGGATTGGAACTCCTGACCATGCAGGCTCCAAAATGCATAGTTGTCGATACACCATTGAATGGTGTTTGGAATTATAATTGGCTCAGTTTGTTTTATACCGTTGTTAACTTTGCCTTCTCCCTAAAATTAAGATAGAAAAAAAATAAAAAAAAACCCCAAGAAACAACTAAGCCAAAAATGTGGTAAAATAAGGGCTTATAAACAAACAAATTTAACATTTTTAGAGTTATTTTTTATGTAAATGGGGGAAATTGTCTTGTATTTTTTCTTTTAAGAATTTTGGTGGTTTTAGCCCCATATGGGAATTTCAAATATAAAAAGGCAGACTAGGAGAGCCTTCCTCACCAACTCAACTCAATCATCACATTCAGAGTTGATCATTCTCCATTGTATCCTACTCTTTATCCCATTCTCTTGGCCTTTGAGAGCCTTTTGTGAGAGAATTTGAGAGGGAATTAGGAGAATTTGAGTTGTGATGTTACAATGGTGTTCTGAGCCTGTAGTAGGTCCTATTTTTTTTTAGGAAAAGTCAGTTTTCTTACTCTTTGTTACTCATCCCTAACTGTGAGAGCTTTTGAGAGGGGTTTGAGAGAGGGACTTTTTGTATGACTTTGTGGACAGGCTATATGAATCTTTGTAAAGTAGTGTTGCAAGAGGCTCCATTAGAGATTGTACTACCAGTTTAGAACATTTTAATAGATTGGTCACTCAATTGAGCTTGACCCGGAGACGTAGTCCACTCAGATGAACTCTGTAATCAAATTGGTTTTTTCTTTTCTCTCTCTTGGTTCTATGTTTGAATTCTCTCTATTTAATGTTCTTGTTACTACATTGTTAATGTCTTTTCACCTTAGTGCATAATTGCTTAGCAATGTTTGTCATAGATCCCTTCCACTTTACGGATCAAGTGGTATCAAAGCCTTGTTTGGATGGTTTTGCAGGAGTGATTGTGATTCAGTTTGCTATAGGTGGAAATTTGGAGTTTAGAGTAGAGATGGCGTCAGAGAAGGGTGAATCTTCAAGGCTAACATTGACTGCATCCATGGTGGATGATTTCATGTCAATGAAAGGCATGGTTGAAGAACTCTATTGATACCATCAAGAGAAGACTGATAGGATGCAAGAGGTTCAGGAAGCCAATCAATTCCTGTAGACAAAGAATGGAGAACTTCAACAGTTGCTTGAGGAATCCAACACAAAGAAGGAAATATTGCAAGTGTTGTTGTAGGAAGTCTTGTAGGAGCAAAACAGGAGAATTCCTCCTATATCGGGGAGTGTGCACATATGTTTCTTTTGTTTGCATTCTGAGGATACATCATCCTCGTACTCCTCGTTTACCCCACCTGATAGTACAGGAGCTTCTTCAACGATGAGGCTCATGGCTAGATTTGCTTGTGGCCAAGATTGGGTGAATTCTCCTGGTGTAGTAGAGTGTGCCTACTATTGAAAAATGGAGTACCTTTAGACTCTTAATTTTCCTGATAAAGATAGTAACTGTCTCGAAGCATCTTCTTCCACAGAACAAAAGAATTTAGTAGAGGATGAGCATGACTCTTTTGCACACTTCGAGAAGCACACAAAAGGCATGGGATCAAAGCTACTTGGGAAGATGGGTTACAGAGGAAAGGGATTTGGTATTTTCGAGCAAGGCATCACCAATCCGATCAAGGAAAAGAAACAACCATGGTACCAAGGATTGGGATTCAGAGGAGGAGCTAGACAATCCTCTAGAGTTGCGAACTTCTGCAACCATTGTGGCATCAGTGGACATTGGGAGGCAAAGTGTTCGAAGCTGCATCTATAGCTCCATTGTCGATCGAGGTCTACTAAGAGACCAAACCACCAGAAAGTTGAGGAGATGAAAGCAGAGTTAGCAGTTGCTTCCACTTCTGAGGCAACCCCGAAGGAAACTCAACTGCAGCCTGAGCAGGCTATGAAAGAGAGTTCCTTTGAACAGCTCTGTAGGAGCTGGGAACATCGCTCATCAAACTAATATATCATCTTGTGTGTGTTTATTACATCTTTTGTAGTGTGATAAATATGTTGATAAGATAGTGTGGTTTTATGAGCATAAAACTCTGAATAAAATTGTTTGTAATAGTTTTTATGAAGTTGTATTTCTCTAGAGGTTGAGATTTTGTAAGGCTCTTGAAGCCACATCTCTCTTGTAATCTGGAAGGAGAATTCTTTGTAACTTCTTATTGCAGGTTTTTAAGGACTTGTACCTATAGATTTCAAGTGTGAAGCTTCAGTTGAAGATAAATTTTCAGCTAAAGAGTTACTGAGAACGTTCAACAGTGACCTTGCATGTTCTCAGCTTGAAGACTTGGTTGAGGTCATTTTGAGGATAAGTCTAAACTCAGTTGAAGTTTTTGAAGGATGTTATCGATGATGTTGTTGTTTCAGATGCACATGACTCGATCTGTATGGTGGAGCCTTGAATTAGCTATTTCAAAATACAACAATGAAGGAATATTTCAAGCTAAGGTGTAGATACCATGCTCGAGTAGTTGGAGGAGTAATAGAAGCATGCCAAAAAATATAGCGAGAGATGCAGAATGTGAACTACCAGTGAGAAGCACTAAGAGATAGGTTTACCATACTCAATTTTTTCTTCTTTCTTTGGGTATGCTAAGTTCCCTTTTGAAATACATCATGATGAGCTATGAAGTCCTACATTTCCAAAATGTAAGACCCCTGTAGAAGGCAGATGTGGTGATAGGGAAGCTCTTGTTGACAGTACATTGCCAAAGTGTAAGACCTCAGCAAGAAAATGTGGTAGTGTGTACGTTCTAGTGATTTAGATCATGGCAAGTGGCAAGATGTAGAATGGGAGATTATTTCAAGGAATTTTAAACTTTTGGAGGACCAAAAGTTCTTCAGTGGAAAGGTTTGATCCAAGTGGATCTTCAGAACCTAAAAATTGAAGTGTTCCAGTTTCTCCTAGAAGTGATGCCATCATGGAGAGCTCGACGAACTAAATTTGGTGCAACTTGAACGAATGAAAAAGGAGTCCATTTGTTCAAGTTATGCATAGTCAAAGATTTGGTCAAACTTGGACCAAGAGGCCATTAGAAGGTGAAAAGTTGACTGACTCAAAATTAGTTGAAAGTGATGTCAAATCGAAGGGCTCGACAACACGAACCCAACGATGTTTCTTTCATCAAAATTCGAGCCCGTATGTGCAAGATATCACTGCTCAAAGTTTGGTCAAAGGGTAGTCAACTCTAGTACAGGGATGAGAAAAAAGGTGGAAAATTCATCATCACCAAATTGGTCGAAGTTGGTACCATTGTGAAGAGCTCATCGAGAGCTTTCTGACGACATTCATTTTGTCGAAAACATAGCACGTACATGAGAGTTATAGCAGATCAAAGCTTGTAGTTGACTAGGGTACATGTGGTACAGATGATGACATCAGCATTATGATTCAATAGGCCCATACCATATGGTGTTGATGTGGACCAATAGCATCTTGACACATGGTAGACCGTATGGGTGACTAAGCAATCCAAGTGTCAGTATAGGTGGTGACGTGTTGGGTTGACATGGCAGTGACTGGTCTATTTTGGTGAATCAAATGATGACATGTGGCTACCTTTGTGTGTGACACATGGACCATTTTGACAACCTCCATTCTCTCTTCTCAGCAGTTGTGAGTTTTTTTGAACAAAATTTGTAGTGGGGGTCAAACTGCTGACACCCACATTACCAACGTCTCCCTCCACCATTATGCCATGCATAGTGGCTTGAATTATTATTAGATTCTAGTTGATTTTGGAGTATTCCAAAGCTCCAAATGGAGGTTTCAACAGGGCTGCAACGAAATTGGAACTCTCGACCACGCAGGCTCCAAAACGCATAGTTGTCGATACACCATTAAATGGTGTTTGGAATTAGAATTGGCTCGGTTTGTTTTATATCGTTGTTAACTCCGCCTTCTCCCTAAAAATAAGATAGAAAAAAAATAAAAACAAAACCCCAAGAAACAACTAAGTCCAAAATGTGGTAAAATAAGGGCTTATAATAAACAAATTTAATGTTTTTAGGGTTGTTATTTTTTTTATGTAAATGGGGAAATTGTCTTGTATTTTTCTTTTAAGGGGGAATTTGGTGGTTTTTAGCCCCATATGGGAATTTTAAATATAAAAAGGGAGACTAGGAGAGCCTTCCTCACCAACTCAACTCAATCATCACATTCAGAGTTGATCATTCTCCATTGTATCCTACTCTTTATCCCATTCTCTTGGCCTTTGAGAGCCTTTTGTGAGAGAATTTGAGAGGGAATTAGGAGAATTTGAGTCTTGATGTAATGGTGTTCTGAGCCTATAGTAGGTCCTATTTTTTTAGGAAAATTCAGTTTTCTTACTCTTTGTTACTCATCCCTAGTTGTGAGAGCTTTTGAGAGGGGTTTGAGAGAGGGACTTTTTGTATGACTTTGTGGACAAGCTACAGGGATCTTTGTAAAGCAGTGTTGCAAGAGGCTCCATTGGAGATTGTACTGTCAGTTCAGAAAATTTTAATAGATTGGTCACTTAGTTGAGCTTGACCTGGAGATGTAGTCCACTTGGATGAACTTCGTAATCAAATTGGTGTCTTCTTTTCTCTCTCTTGGTTCTATGTTTGAATTCTCTCTATTTAATGTTCTTGTTACTCCATTGTTAATGTCTTTTCACCTTAGTGCATAATCACTTAGCAACATTTGTCATAGATCCCAGATCAATAGATTAGGGGCAGGTACATTCATATTGTAAATTTTTTTAAAGTTTACATTAGTATAGTTATAATTTTATAAATTTTTAATTCACTAGGTATATGAAATACATGTGTGTACACTTGTAAATATTATAAGCATTAAATGTCTATGTACATGTATATCTAGGTTGATACCACAATGAGAATGGGAATCAAGCAAACATTTGATGTTGTAGCTACTCGTGAGGCCACTGATTTACAGGTTGTTTACAAAACTTTCTACACAAAATGTGCAAACTTTAATATATATATAAACCTAATTCAATTGTACATGCTTTAATTTTGATCTTGTAGGACTTTGTTAGTGCAACTTTCAACCCTGACCCAGACATGGTTACACCACTAGGAGGACATGCAGAGCAAGCTCTAGATCAAATGGTAATTTAAATTTTTTATTATATTTAAAGTCAATTATAAATTACATATTCTAAATATAACTTAAATTTTAAATTTTAAATTGAATATATAGATAATATGAGATTTTTTACATATTCTTTTTTTTTTTATATAGCATGAGACACATCTTGTAGTTGAGCATGCATGTACATACAGGCCCTGGAGAAGAGCCTAGCGCACAACCTCATAATATGGTACAATTAAATTATGATAAACTATAAATTAAGTTGAATTAAAAAAAATTAATTATAGATTTGTACATCTAATTTCAAATTTCTTTGTCTTGTTTATGTAGATTGATTTAGAGAATTTAGAGGTTGCTTTAGGTGCACCAGAGCATCTAGACACAGATATGACAATAATTTAATTTTATGATGGATTATAAATTAAATTGTCATTAAATCATTTTTCATTGTCTTAAATCTGATTTCATCTTTCTCTTGTACAAAGTGTTTCGAGTCATCTGCATAGTCTACATGGTGTGAAGAGGTCTCTTGATTATAGAGACAATACATGACCTAGAAACATGTGATTTTATGTGTTATATTTGTTTATTTCATAGACTATATTTTTGGTTTCTCATATACTCTATTGGACTTTATATTTCATGGCTCAAGTACTTAGCTGGACTTTAGTTCACGGGTTGTACTCTGGCCTTTATTTCATGCACTTAATATGTTACATAAATTATGGACTTTATTATTGTTTGAAATTTTAAGTTACACATGTACATTTATGCATTTTATATTCATAGTCAAGACATTGATATAGGACATTAATGTGAAATTTAGTGATCTCATACATGATATTAATATAGGACATTTTAATATTTATACTTTACAAATTTAGTGATCTCATACATGATAAACATGATATGTACATTCAATAATTAGCGATAATTAATCAATGAACTTATTCAATTCACATCAATCAATAATTAGTCAGTAAATCATAATTTACAAACAAAAGCAATCTGTTTATATACTAGAAAGGATAAAATTTTAAGAAATAAACAATACCATAGAAGATTAGAGAATAAAAGAATTAATAAATTCTATAAATAATAACATCTAACACTAATTTATAAGCTGTCAAAACAAATAATGACATCCCATACTAATTTATAAGCTATCAAAACAAATAATGGCATCCAATACTAATTTATAAGTTGTCAAAACAAATAATGGCATTGAATACTAATCTATAAGCTGCCAAAACAAATAATGGCATAGAATACTAATCTATAAGCTATCAAAACAAATAATAGCATCCAACACTAATTATAGGTTGTCTTAAGGAGTCGCAATATAACATCTTAAGGGGATCAAAAAAGAGTATAATTGAGTATAAATATTAAGTGATATTAACAAGTATTATAAGTTTTAGGGTGAGTCATCATAACATGTCTTAAGGGGATGTCTTAAGGGGTCTTAAGGGAATTTCTTAAGGTTTCATAATAGAACGTCTTAAGGGGATGTCTTAAGGGGTCATAATACAATGTCTAAAGGGGATGTCTTAAGGGGTCTTAAGGGGATGTCTTAAGGGGTCATAATAGAATGTTTTAAGGGGATGTCTTAAGGGGTCTTAAGGGGATGTCTTAAGGGGTCATAATAGAATTTCTTAAGGGGATGTCTTAAGGGGTCATAATAGAATTTCTTAAGGTGATGTATTAAGGGGTCATAATACAATGTCTTAAGGATATAATTGATTTAACAATAATGTATGCATGATATTTAGTGATTATACAATTAGACATAAAGTCTCAAAGTAGGAAAATATGCACCTTTAACAAAAAAAATATATTGAATATTGATTTGATACATAGAAGTACATATAGTATGTTTAATTTTGTAAGTATGTATGTACATATATGTCATCTCAAAACAACGTTTACAAATTTTAGATATGCCATCTCAAGAACATCTCAAACTCGTGCCTAGAATGTAGTAGCTCTTCACACCACCTTATCTAAAAAAGGTACAAGCAATATAAATGAAATTATCAAAACATAAATATTTTAATTTATATAAAACTATCTATATGTACACAACTCAAGTGCCTACATTTAAAAGTATTCCACACATGTTTGTAGGTTGAAACCAAGCATCCTCTCTTTTTTGTTTAAAAGTATGAGATCAATGCAATGATGGCTTAAGGATGCAAAAAATTACAATAAATCAATTTTAACTATTAATGTACAAGAAATATCAATATGTAATCAAAACATGTATTTAAATATAATTTAACTAATAATTACCTATTTTTACCAAGTATTCCATGTTGTCTAGGTTGAATCTGCATGGACTAGATTTTTTTGTGATTATGCCTTAAGGATGCATAAAAGGACAATTTAAATCAATTTCAACTAATAACACACTTGACCAATATCGAAAAATGTATTTAATATTTTTAAAAGGACAAAATAAAACTAAAACTATATTTACCTATATTTGCTTATTCCATTGTACCATTTGCATCCTCTCTTTTTTGCAATGCATCTATGATTACCTCTTGCTCTTCCATAGAAATTGACCATAGCACTTTTTTTGAAGGTCTTTAATGATACCACTCTAGTTTTATATTTGTTGCCACCACCAAATGTGAATAATGTATAATCTTTTTATGTGTTTCATAGTCTTCAAATGTAGGTAGACCATTCTTTCTTCTTAGGTATTTTCGTAGCCAAGTGCCAACAACCACCACCGATCCTATTGGAAAACATGAAAACCATCATCAAACAAGTTCTCAAAATTTTCTTAACAGGATCAAAGACTTGTTCTAAAAAATTGCTTAAGGGGATCAAAAACTTATTATCAAAATTTGCTTAAGGGGGTGTCTTAAGGGGATCACCGTACTTGTTGGATAATGAAAGACATCATCATCTTCTCGAGATGCTATTAACTTATGTTTAGTTTCCACACAATGAGCCAACCAATATTCTATTTTCTCTTCATTCTCCTTAGGTGCAATAACAACATACACATGTCCTGCCAACAAAATTTGATTTAATAACTTGCACATATCCATATAAATAATTTAGTATTACAAAATAACTTAATAAAATGAAATAAATTGAATTAAAATTACCTTCTTGTACAAGGTCTGAAACACAGTCATAATCTTCAGATGCAAACACTTGATCATTTTCTTCAATAGTTCTTTCATATTGATCATGTGCTTCTGCAGGAGTCAACGCTCTTTTCTCCCACTATTCAACCCATTCTATATTTTCACATGCTTCCTAATCTCCTGAGATACACAACTGGAAAAGACATGCAAGCTCCCTTGTCCAAATAGTCCATGTGCTTGTTGTCGCACTCCTAAATGAATGCCATTTAGTAGATCCATTGATTGTCTCACAATCAAATCTAGGTACAATGTTATCTTCTTCCACCAACCAAAATAATCGATGATATGTAGAGTAATCACTCTAACTAGGTGTAGATAATCTTCTACTACACCAATCCACAATCTCACGTGCATCTTTTAATTTTACTGAATCTTTGAATTTTAATTGTTCTCTAGCAAGAATTATTTTGACACACGCACCAGCTCCATCATGTTCTCCTTTACCATGCCCAACTTAAAAAAAACTCCATATATGTTGGACATTAACTTCCTTGTGAACCCTACTTAACCAATAGAACATTCGAGCATTCTTGAATTGCCCCATACAATTATCTGACCATATGAGGTGTTCTTTCATCTGGATTCCTCTTTCTCTTAAATTTCTATAAAATATACTGAAACAGTATTAAACAAACTTTGATGAGTGTATCTGATTGTCACTCAAATAAAAATGATACTCCCTCAAAAAATTTCTATCATCCTCAGTGCTATCATCTGCATGTCTATAAACAATATGGACAAACATAGCTACTTGCACTGAATTATAATATTGAGATTGAATTTCCTCTTGCGGAGTGAGAGTATAATTCTCCGCAAAATCAACCACTGAAAGTATAGTACCAATTTGAAATGTGTTTCTGCATGCGCGAAATTGGCCATCAAGCCATCGAGCATGTTCAGAGTGCATGACATATTTTGGTACAATTTTATTCTAGACCACTCATGAATGCATGCACACTAACTTTTTTTGTAACTAAATCACAATGCTTTCCTATTTTTCCATCTTTTAAAGAATAGTGAACATTCTTAAATCTTTTAACATCTACTAATTGTTGTCCAAAATCATGATCAACACTTTCATGCAAACAAATTCTTAAAAATGAAATATTTCCATAGTTAATGCATTGTCTAGAAATACAACTTAAATAAAATAATTTATCATTAAATTTTTCACAAAACAAACCTAAAATAAACTCTCTTATTACTTCAGGTGGCATATCAATACCACACTCCTGTATAATCATGTTAGTATGTAGGGTACAACGTATATATCGAAAAACATCATAAAAATAATGAAATTGAACATGTATTTTACAACAACAAGATATTCGTTGCTTATTAATTTTTATATACTAGGGTTTACATTTTTCAAAAGACCTTTGACTTATTTAAATATCACTAGGTAACGCTGAATCGCTACAAATTTTTTTATAAAATTTAGTTTGTGTTGTATCTAATAGGTGTTTTGGGTGAGGATCACGAACTTTGGATCCCACCCTTAATTTTAAAACATCTCTAGCATTAGATGAAACCCTAGTATTATTATGCAAATATTTTTCAATCAAAGATTTAATTTCAACATTCAATTTCATATTAGACCTCAGTAGTCATCCACTTAAACTCCAACATTGATTGATAAGATCATTTTCTATACTTTCTCTTCTTTTTGTCGCTCTTAGAAATGTTTTAGGATGCATTTTAAAAATTTCATTAATATTGCTTACCATTCTTTTATTCAAAGTTTCTTTATTAACTATAGCAGTTGTTATAGCTCATCTTGCTACGTTTTTATCTTTAGATTGACTATTTTTCCCAATAGATTGAATGGCACTAGCAACAATAGACATAACATGTTTTAAGGATTGATATTTTCTTTTTGGTTTAGTTAACATAAAAGCCTAACTTTTCGTTACTTTCCTCATTTTTTGCATTCTCATCAATTGCATCATTAGTTGACATTGAAATGCAATTTTTTTATGATAAAATAATTTGGTGTATATTCTATTTGCATGTGTTCTTATTTGCCTCCAAGAAATTTAACTAGGAAGATTATCGAAAAACACCACTTCCAATTTAAAAAAAAGTATTTTCATTAAATTCAGCATCACATTCTAGATTTTAACCTTCATTTTCATTTACATTTTCATCTTCATTTTCATTAACAAAATGGTTTTCATTTTCATTTTCATCAAAAATATAGGTTTTGTTTTCATTTTCAAGAAAATGATCATTCTAATTTTCATTTGTAACAAAATATTTTTCTTTTTTGTTTTCAACAAATTATATAAAAGTTTCATCTCTCCAAATATCATCAATGTCAACATCATTAAGTCCAACATCTTGTAAAACTTCTACATACAAATTTACCATTTCACTAACGTGGATTTGAAGGCGTACTTGGATTTGTGCATATTGAAACATTCTCCATAGCATTCAAAGAGGGATTTGAAGACATAGTAGGACTTGTTTGTATAATCATATTATTCTCCAAATTGAGTCCTTGAAAATTAGCTTCATCTACAACCATGGTATCCTCAATGTTTTCATCTTCAATAGTTGTGGAATTGGATGCTCCACCATCATTCATTAATTTCATTCTCATTCTTCTTTCTCCTTGTCTTTTTCTCTCCTTCTCTATTTGCTTCAACTTATTGAGGAGTGAATGTCTTCCTTCTCTTAGTATGATCTTTATCTCCCATGATTCTAAAATTCTCAAGCACAAATGAATGTCAATAGTGAAATTCTTCAAAATATTCAATCCAAATTGGAAGTTGAATACCTATTAGGAAAAAATTATTCCTTTTGTGTTCCTCAAAAAAAATAGAAAACTAGCAGAATTCCAATTTAAAAATTGTTTTCTTTATGCCTCCTTTGAAAAATTCAATCCATATTGCAAGTTGAAGAGCTTTTGTTCCTCCAAACAAGCACAAAACTAACACAATTCCACTTCAAAAATGGTGTAGATGATGCCTCCTTTGAAAAAATCAATCAAAAATCAAGTTCACCACTTGTAAATACAATAGCTCATGAAAAATAGTTTAATTTTACTACTCTTGGCTGTACATGTGAAGTTGTAGACTTCACAATATTTTTTGGCAGTAAATTTAAATAAAAGAAATGGGATCCCGTTTATAAAAACCAGGATCCCGTTCTATAATCGGGATCCTATTCCCTGATATTTAATGTGGGGACCATTGGAAGGAAAACAGGATCCTGTTTACAAAATGGGATCTTGTTGCCCTTCCAATAGTCAACATATTATAAATTAGGGAATGGGATTCCGATTATAAAACAAGATACCGCTTTTAATAAATGGGATCCTGTTTTATAAAGCGAGATCTTGTTTTTAAAATTTTGAATTTCTATTAGCTTTGTGGTCAGGCTTTTGCCTAGGATTTTGGTTCAGGAAAAGCATTGGGAATCCGAACCTAGTCCTTCAACCTGGTTTGACCTACAAGTTGAAGGTCCTAACAATGTCAGAGAAAAATACCGACTTTGGACATATGGCTGATGACTTTTTTTGCAATTTTTTTTGACGAAATTAAAACCCA
Organism: Sequoia sempervirens; assembly: GCA_007258455.2. Lineage (NCBI taxonomy): Eukaryota > Viridiplantae > Streptophyta > Pinopsida > Cupressales > Cupressaceae > Sequoia > Sequoia sempervirens. Next base: position 71,521,206 of record VDFB02000363.1, read on the forward strand.
TTTTAGATGAGACAATGTAGATTTTAAATATGTAATTTGTTTTACAATTGGATTATTTTTCCTATTTCTCAATTAGTTTCTAATAAAATTGGTCCATAAACTTTAAATATCAAGGTTTTTTACTATTTTAATAACTTTTGATGAACATAACATTTTGACAAATGGATTGCACGAAAAAAAACTTCAGACAATTCTTTTCAATTTGAAAAAAAAAATGATAAGTTTAGGTCATCTTATGCATGTTGTACACGATGATTTTTTGAAACAACAAATCTGCCTAATAAAAATTTAACCAAAAAAAAAATCAATAAAAAATTACAAAAAAATATCAAGAACAAGCTTCAGTGAGTCAAATTTTTTCCCAAAAGGATTTAGAAAAATACAATAATTTAAGTCAGAATATGGATGTTGTACACGTGCATGGTATGGTAAAAAAAAGTGACTTTAAAACAGTGGTTTTTAGAAATGCCTATTGAAACTCAATTTGTACAATCTAGGTATTGAAATAAATTACATATTTGGAAACTAGACTCTAACCACTACATTTTATGATTAGTAACTTTTTTAAAGATTCAATCTCTAAGTGCTTCAAATTTTAAGGTCAAGTGTGTCAAATTCTGAAAATCAGGAAAAACACTTCCACTTTTTGGCCAAAAAGTGGATTCAACTTCTTGCACACACCTAGCTAGTTTGGATGACTTCCAAAACTTTATAGAAGTCTTGTGATGTTTAACTCTTAACAAAACCTTTTCTCCTAAAAATATATATTTGGGTACCTGCTTTAAATCTTCATATCTCTTCTACCTAACATTAGCTTCCACTAGCCTTTGCCTAATTATACTAACCTTCTCCATTTCAAATAGCATTTTTGGCCCAAGGCTTATCCTATCCTCTAGCTTATTCTAGCTTATAGGAGTTTGGCACTTCCTGCCATACAATGCTTCAAACAAAGTCATCTTAATTGTGGAATGATAAGAGTTGTTATACACAAATTCCACCAATGATAGGCAATATTTCCACTTTTATTATTGATCCATGCAATAAATTCTTAGTAGATCCTCTAACACTTGGTTCACCCTTTTAGTTTTTCCATCAGTTTCCAAATGATATGTTGAAATTATGTTTAATTGTGAGCCAAGTGAAGAAAACATAAATCCAAAACCTAGATGTCACATAAGCATCCTTGTTAGGAATAATCTTCTCAGGAATTCCATGTAACCTAAATACCTCTTGCATAAAATTTTGAGCTATAATAGGAGTTGCATCTATTAAATTCCCTAGAATAAAATGAGCCACGTTCATAAGCTTATCCACTACTACCAAAATGGAATTATGCTTATTGCTCGGCATTAGAAGACCTTGCACAAAATCCAAATTAATGACTTTCCATTTTCTTTTTGGAACTTCACGAGGATGCAAAAGTCATGCAAGGTGATGATGTTCTTCCTTCACCCTCTGACATTCTAAGCAACTTGTTACAAGTCTTGCACCATCCCTTTTCATTCCTTTCCAAAAATAAAATGACTTCACATTATCCAACAACTTAGTTACTCTGAGATGTCTAGAATAAGGTGTGGTATGGACTTCTTTCCACACTATATTCCTTAGTTCCTCAAACCTTAAACCTTAATAAACCATCAAGTTCAAAGTGAAATCCTTCATACCTTGGGTTTTGTAGATTATCTAAGATTGCTTACTTGACTTGTTCATGGTACTCATCACCCTTGGATTTATGCAACACTTGACCCTTGAAATCAATTTGAATTGATATCTTTGAGGAGATATATCTCCTACAACTTAGGGAATCTGCAACTTGATTTTCCTTGCCCTTGATATAGTTTATATTTAAATTATAATCATATATCAATTCTATCCATATTTGTTGTGAATTCATATTTGGTTCCAAGGGTGAATAAATAATTCATACCATGATGATCGTCTTCAGTTCAAAAATTTTCCCCAATAGATAGTGTTTCCACATCTGTAATGCATGGACAATTCCTGTCAATTCCAAATAATGTGAAGCATATTTTTTCTCATAGGGATTAAACTTCCTAGACTTAGGCTATAACTCACCCATCCCACATCAATAGTCCACCCAAACCTTCTCCTCAAGCATCCGTGATGATAATAAAATCACCACCAGGATCTGGTACTTTCAAAATCAAAGTTGTAGTTAAATTCTCCTTGAGTTGGTCAAATGTTGCTTAACATTTCTTCGACCATTCAAAGTTCTTCCATTTTATTTGTAATGAAGTAATGGAAAAAGCTATTCTAGAAAAAATTGCTACAAACTTTAGATAATAACTAGCCAAACCCATAAAGCTTCTAAGTTATCATGGCACATTCTTTGGTGCTGGCCATTCAAGTACTGCTTTAATTTTTGTTGGATCAACTGCAATACCATCAATTGAAATCACATGACCCAGATACTACAATTCCTTTTGAAAGAAGGCACATTTGAGAGTTTTCCATAAATCTTATTCTCTCATAGACATTAGAGAACAATCCCTAGATGCTCAAGATGTTCCTCTTCATTCTTTGAGTAGATAAGAATATGATCCAAGAAGACCAACACAAACTTGTCTAAGTAATCTTTGAATACATTATTCATCAAGTTCATGAATGTTGTAGGTGCATTCATTAGTTCAAAAGGTAGGACTAGGAACTCATAATGACCATACCTAGTCTTGAAGGGTGTTTTGACTATTGTAATGTCATAATATTGCACCCCTTGTAATTTCACATACATTCTTGTATCCACTTTGTTGTTTGCTCTTGTAGCATTTTCGTAGGCTCATTTTAGCCCTTGCATCATCCTTTTTCCCTCTCAAGATGCTCAAGACCCCTTTTTTAGCAACTAACTTTGCACGTCAGCTTTGCATCAAACCTTGTGCTTTTCTCATTCTCGTCATTTTGTAGCATGATGTGTTTAGACAGTAACATGTCGTGCGGATGTCTGCATGCCATGCTATCATCCCGTGGTGTTTCAACATTCAAACAACCATTTTCGAGCATGTTTTCCACTTATTAGCAAGTTTTGTCAGTGGTAATGACCCAAGATGCCTTGTAACCACTTAGGAAAATTTTTTCCCTCTAATTCTCTCTTTTTAATCCATTCTTTCTATTTATTTATCTTGATGTAGCTTTCTTTCTTGTATACACTCTCCTTTCCCTCTTTACTTACTTTCTTGCACAAATCTCACACTTGTTACAGTAGCCTCAAGCACTCTTAAGCTCTTACAGTTCTCTTTGAAACTCTCTTGGCTCTCACAACCCTCTCTTTCATCCTTGCTCTCTTTAGCTTCCTTAAGCCTTGTAGCTGATATCTCTCTTACCTTGTGCTTGCGAGAATCTTGGTATTATCACATCCCTATGATATGGGTTCTCCTCCTTGAGTATAGATTTCTTTTATCACTCTTGATCCATTCATTTCATTCCTATTATCTCCATCTATCTATTTGTCTGTTTGTGGAGGTGGGAACACCAAAATATGGGTTTGACTAAGGAAAACCCCTATTATAGCGCCTTGCCACGTAAACCCCAAAGGAAAAAGTATATAACTAACAATTATAGCACTTTGTTTTAAAGGTAAAAATAACATGAAATATAAGTTAACATACAATACTTGTAATTTCAAACTATACATATACATTATCTAGCTATGTCCTCTGGGGTAAACATGACTACATTACTTAACATAAGACTCCAAACCCATAACGATGATTAACGAATCACAATTCTACATCTCAAATCCATTGTGTAGAATGCGTATACAATGTACATGCATCCATTACATTACCTACATAATAAAAATACATCCTTTACATTACATAAATGATAAACATCCATAAGAGAACACATGATAATACGAAGAATATATATATATACATCACATTTATTATAGAAGTTACATAATTACAAGATTACAATGGTACAAAAATGCTTCCCAACACCAAGTGGGAATGATACATCAATTACAAAGAGTAATACAACTAAAATGATCATGATACATATCATCAATGCTATCTCCAAAACTGGCAAAGCTCTGGAATCATTGCAATGGTACAACTCTGTGCATCACGAACTCTGAATAGGAACCCAATGAGGTGCATAGCATGTTCCACCCAACCATGTGGACCCTAAGGTCCACCCCTCGTGCTAGGAGATGATAAGAAGGACCCACAACCTAAAACAATCAAGTAGAAAAAGGCTATAAGACTCCACAAACAAGCACAAAATTAAACATAAATAACAACTACATCGAGAATGACTACTTCCAGAGGCACACAAAGGCAAGGGAAGAATGAGGATACTATAGGAAGAGTTTCATCACATGGCCCTAGCATGGGTTATCCTGGTTGCCTCTCACTAGGTGTTGGCCCCCATCTATGGTTACCCTAGTTGCCTCTTACTAGGAGCCGACCCCATAGAGTGACACATGTGGGACAACTTACCTTTTGTGAGGACAAGGTAGTAATCTTTCCAACCAGGCCTTCTCAGCCCATCCTTAGCCTATGAAAGTATTATAGGCATGGGCGAGGCATCTTATTTTATTTAATGTGAACCTACCCAACCCACTAGTTAATTAATTAGGTTATCACTTATTAAGAAAACTCTTCCATGGGTTATCTAGGTTGGCCCTTTGTGCACTAGCCCCCATGAAGAGCTAGTTTCCCTAGTAGCATTGAAACAAACCACATGACATCAAAGGGTATACCAAATCACACAAAGCACCAAAAATCATAAAACCATAAAAATACGTGAGGCATAAACCTTCCCGCACAAGACCACATCAAAATAAAGAAATGGTGCAAGGTAACAACCCACATGAGCTCAAAATTAGGAGTGAGACCAAATGATTCACAAAGAACCAACCATGAAAATCCAACATAAAGCAAGTTTCCCCATTGCCTCTGGAAGCCTAAAAAAAGCCAACTACCCATAACTTCCAATTGAAAGTAACTCAACACTACATGTTCCCAACAATCTCAAAATATAATGACTACAAGAAAGCCATCACATAAATTCCCTTAATTCAAAAATTGACACAAAGGAGAGACCCACATTATGAAACCATAAAACAAAATCAATCTTTAACCCTCTAACCCATTCAAGGAAACAAATTTAAAAGGACATTTTAAATCATCACAACATTCTGTTTACACGTCCACTGTAAAAAAATAATTTGAATAATCAAAGAACTATATAAACATATTCTATAATGATTAAATTCACATTTTAACAAAACATTGCAACCAAGAACAAACATTAATTCCACATTCACACCATTCCCTTGACTTAACCATTTAGTTTCATCATTCAATCATGTCCTCCAATAGATATCTTAAAGGTAACTATATTATAATCAAAGCAATCATCTTTATCAAGAAAATAAGAAACCTTAATATAAAAATTACAAGAATAATGATATTGCAATTATTCAATTCACAAATCAATTTCACTAGCCAACTATTAGTACTATAAAAAATAATCACTATTCACTAAAATATATATAACACATGGAATTTTACACACATACGCATATATCTATCCAATATAAACACTCATTAAACATTATACTATGTAACTACTTCTAATTTCCAATAATTGAACAAAAATTACATTGTTCCACAATCACTATTGTTCTCAAGACTAATGACATGGTAACTTTATATTTCATCTAAAGAAATTATAAAAGAACCAATACCCTCATCTATCTTAATAAAAGTAGGTCAACTTGCTTTCGCTATTTCCCTTTTTCTTAAAGTGGATCAACCTATTTATTTTAAGTCTAAACATTTAAGATTAGATATATATATATCATTATAACTTTATTATCTCAAAAATAGTCTTTCAATATTGAACTCGAAATAATAATCTAGGAATGTATCTATTATCATATTTATATTTGGAACTAGACTTAATTATTATTTACTTAATCCTTTATTATACACGTAAATCAACTCATAAAAGTAATCATGTGAGAATCAATTACTATAACTAGAAAGGGGGTGAATAATATAATATTATCTCCCTTCTTAACACAAACTAAAACCTAAATATAATTACCCAATTTCTTTTCCACTGAATAAATATAAACTTCTAGTTCCCTTGTCTAAAACCATTTAATTCTCACACTTGCGAAATTATCCTTTTGCTATACCATATGTTACATATAAGAATACTTATTCATATATACATATAGATATATTCATTTACACATAAATATATTTATATACATGTCTATATATAATGTATTATTATAACTAAAAGTTGTTTTATTAAAGATCACTTTAACCTTTTTTCTCTTCTTTTTCTTTTTTATTCACTTCTCTTCTATTTATCTTTCCATTATTTTCATAACCAAATAATCACAAGGCATAACTTTTTCTATTTCAATCACTATAGTACAAATACATGTAAACATAATGTATAAGAATTTATTATAGTTGATAATTCATTTATAAAGCAAGATATTTCAACATAAATGTATTATATAGTTATATAAACGTATGCATTTGTGCATGAATATATATTAGCCGATCCTCAATTTATATCTAACATATATTATACAAACACAACCATATAAATATTTATACATATATATGCACTTAGTAAATGAAATTATATATATATATATATATATATATATGACCAGGTGCATCAAATACTTAGAATTCAAATGGCATGCTTAAAGGATATCAGTTTCACAAGGACAACTAGTGAACCAAGAGTCTATCAAATACAATTAGTGGATAAAAAAAACAATGAACTTTAATCATCAAATACTTAACATGCTAAAAAGGTCGCGACTAAGGTAGAGAGAGGGCACACAACTAAGAGAGGTGATGTTCAAATAGAATCTATAGTGATGAAAGATAGAGAAATTAAAAAGTTATCCTAATGTAGGTTAAATAGATGCCCTAGCAAAAACATAAACTCAGAAATAGGATACTAGAAATGCACCCAAAATAAAATCGTAGCCCTTCCCTATAAAGAAAATTTTCCAAGTTACAAGCTTCCCTACCTAGGCTTGCTCAAGGCCCTTCCAATCATCAAAAGATTCAAAACATGAAGCTGATATGCTCCATGATCAAACCTAAGACAATAATTCTAAATGCCAAAGAATAGACCCAAACTAACAAATCAAATTTAGAAGGTAACAACCTTAGATTTCAATAAAGTAGACTTCACATTGAACCCTCACACCAGAAAACAATAGAGCCAATGGGAGAAAATTCACAAAAATAAAAGAAATATAAGGAAAGAAGTGCAACATTAGTGACTAAGGCATATGGAATTTTCAAATGAATGCAATTAGCAGGTGTCAAGCCAAACTCCAAAATAGAAAACCAAAATCAAGAGTTTAAGTCAACACCAATGATGGCCGATAGAGGAGAAGGATGGAAAAGAGGCGCCATTATATGCAAAGCAGGGAGGGTGCACCTAGGAGTATTGATTTCCATTGGAGAGCAAGTTCATGGTGAATGAAATATCAAATGCCAACACAATATTCCAAAATACATGGTGCAAGGAATAAAAAAATCAAAATATAGAGTACATCAAGTGCCAAGCATTGCATATGAATTCGAAAACCATCGATCTCTAACCAGACAGATCATACATCAAATTAGAAAGTAACAAATTCTCTTCAAACAAAGACATATAACCCACACTCATTTGAATATGAAACTATCAATATTGAGAAAGATATATAGAATTATGATGCAAGTTACAAAATGAAATCACCATATACAATATTACAAGAATAAGCCAGAAGAATGGATTAAAATAATTGACATAAACATAAAACGCAGAGTTAAAACTTAGAAATGATGGAACCTAAATCTAGAAGCTTAGAAAGTTGGAGATCTGGCGACGAGATCACACCTATATTGCACCCACCACTTCCTCTAAAACCCTCCACAATTCTTCCAATATTTCACAAATTTTCCACCCAAAATATATTACACAAAAAAAAAGTCTTGCAGACAAAAAAAATCATTTTAAAACCAAAAATCCAAGATGATCCACTTTTCCAAAATGAGCATTATTAAAACAAGAAAGTCATTCAATTTTTCCAAAACAAAAATCACTTAATAAAACAAGTTTCTTTTTCCACAATCAGTTCGGAGGTATGCATGTGATCGAACTCATCTTTTTCTATATTTTAATGGCTTTAACAATTTGTTCAAAAATCTCATCCATTTAATTATTTTATTTTAAATTAGATTATTTTCCTTATTCATTTTATCAAATCTCAAAGATAATAATAATTCTTTATTTTATTTATAGATCCATTTAATATCATAATTTAATTTAATAGACTAATTAACAAAATCCATATAATATCTATTTAACACTCTTGATTTATTTATTAATTTATTTAACTCCAAATTAATCAAAGATTTTATGAATAAATTTAATTTAATTAAATTGATTAACCAAGAAAATCCCATGAATGTTTATTACTCCACGTGTTTTCAATTCATAATTTATTTAAATTCAATAATTACAAGAATAACATAATTATCACTAAGTATCAACGCTAAACACCCAACCAAACTTACTCAAACGTCTAGAAAAGGTCGAACACAAAGGGGCACTACATCCTCCCCCCCTAAGCTTCTACTTACTCCTAGAAGTCACAAGGTGAAATAAAACATACACAAATGTATGCAACATCAAATATTCAAGCAACCAAATATTTAATAATATAATAACGAAATCAACATGACACCACAAATTAATCAATTAATGTGAGACACCAAACAAGGAAATTGACAAACAATACAAACCAGACAAAAGTTACAAGATGGGTACTCATCCTCGTCGAGGGTGATGGCAAGGGTTGAGGACCTTTTTATCATCTCCATTTTTCCACATCATTTCCATTAGGATTTTAAGGCACACTCAGACCTGGCACTATAGGTGGAGTTGATGCCTGTTACCTACAACTTGCATCAAACACACTGTCAAGAAACATGTATATATATATATATATATATATCAAACAACAAGCACACTGTGAGGGGAAATTGTAGCATAGTAGGGCGCTCGTGAACGAGTGATGCTACACCATCCCTCTCACCAAGACCTTAAATAATAACCACATCATCAAGTAATAGTAATTACATAATAAAAAAGCATCATATAACAATCACTAACCAGATGCACAACAAGAAAAGTCATACGTCCTTATGATACATAGTCAAATTAATTCAAATCTACAAATAACTCATATATTCATCATAACGTAAACATCAGTCAATAGTGTCATAATTATCAAAGTCAGATAATCTATCACCCAAGCCAAATTAGAATGGTGAAAAATCACCAACAAGGTCTCAAAGTAAATAACATATCATAATGAGCATCGGTCCATGTAGAAAGCAATACAATAACAAACGACATTGTTTACAAGGCAACCATAACTGTCAGTGACAATTTCAGCACAAAGGTGATTCAGAATCACTATCATTGCCTTTGATAGGTTCCTCCTAATCACTATACTCAGAGGGAATGATCATATAACCAAGAGTTGGAATGCAAATTTTCTTAGGAGTTACCGATTCGCTCTTAATACTCATAGGATTTCCTGGGCTAGTTTTGTTCCTCCTTTGATAGGTAATCCAAATTTTCCTTTCCCTAGCCACCTGTTGGTTACCCACCAGACCAGGGTCTAAGTGGGAAAGAATCTCCTCAAGCATGGGATGTGATTGCATGCCCTCTAATCCTGGTTGATCTGGATTCTGGCCTTCGCCACCCAGGTTATTCTAGGAACCCTATTGTTCCTCACGTACAAACTCGTGGGAACTTTGAGATGAAGTGCCTTGGTTGTTAGCCCTATGGCCACCACCACGTTCTTTGCCTCGACCTCGACCTCAACCCCTAGGTATCTTACACACACCACCAAGGGAAAAAGGGTCACAACACATAAGCGAGGGTGATAGAAAGAGAACAACACAAGTTCAAGAGTAAAAATTATGCAACAAATTTTACACCATTTCAAAAATAGAAAACATAATTTAACACATCATAAGAAAAAAATTCTAGATTTAACACACACTCTTCACATACACACACAAATTCACATCATAAGGAAACACACCACAAGGAAACACAAGGGTCCATAATGCATCCCTTGTAGGAAGAATATTGGTGCATTGCGTACTATATCAAGGGTCCTATCCTTTCCACTTATTTTCTACACCATTGGACCAACATCGCCAATGGAGAAATCTTGGGTTACTAAGCGAGAATGAAAAAAGGTGAAAACCTAAACACAAGAGTCCAAGCACAAGGTTAACATAATGGGCTCAATTAACCTAGAGTACCTAGTGTTTGATAACTTGGCTCTAATACCAAGTTGTAACACCCCACCACACAAACCCCAAAGGACAACCTATAACTAAACTTTATAGCATTTTTTTTTAGGTAAAAATAACATGAAATGTAAGTTAACATACAATACTTATAATGAAACTATACATATACATTATCTAGCTATGTCCTTTGGGTAAACATGACTTCATTACTTAACATAATCCCAAACCCATAACGACATTTAACGAACCGCAAGTCTACATCTCAAATCCATAATGTGGAATGAGTATACAATGTACATACATCCATTACATTACCTACATAATAAGAATCCATCCTTTACATTACATAAATGATAAACATCCATAAGAGAACACATGATAATACCAAGAATATATATATATATATATACATCACATTTGTTATAGAAGTTACATAGTTACAAGATTACAATGGTACAAAAATGCTTCCCAATACCAAGTGGGAATGATACATCAATTACAAAGAGTAATACAACTGAAATGATTATGATACATATCATCAATGCTATCTCCAAAATTGGTGAAGCTTTGGAATAACTGCAACGGTACAGCTACGCGCATCACGAACTTTGACTGGGAACCCAATGGGGTGCATAGCAGGTTCCACTCGACTATGTGGACCCTAAGGCCAACCCACCCTCGTGCTAGGAGATGACAAGAAGGACCCACAACTTAAAATAGTCAAACAAAAAAAGGCTACAAGATTCCACAAACAAGCACAACATTAAACATAAATAACAACTACACCAAGAACAACTACTTCCAGAGGCACACAAAGGCAAGGGAACAATGAGGATACTATAGGAAGAGTTTCATCGCATGGCCCTAACATGGGTTATCATGGATTCCTCTCACTAGGTGTCGACCCCCATCTATGGTTACCTTGACTGCCTCTTACTAGGCACTGGCCCCATAGGGTGACACATGTAGGACCACTTACCTTTCATGAGGACAAGGTAGTGATCTTGTTGACCAAGCCTTCTCAACCCATCCTTAGCCTATGAAATCACTATAGGCATAGGCAAGGAATCTTACTTATCTTATTTAATGTGAACCTACCCAACCCACTAGTCAATTAATTAGGTTATCACTTATTAAGAAAACTCTTCCATGGGTTATCCAAGTTGCCCCTTTGTGCACCAGCCCCCATGAAGATCCACTCTCCCTAGTATCATCGAAACAAACCACATGACATCAAGGGGTGTACCAAATTGCACAAAGCACCAAAAATCATAAAACCATAATCATATGTGAGGCATAAACCTTCCTACATAAGACCACATCAAAATAAAGCAATGGTGCAAGGTAACGACCCAGATGACCTCAAACTCAAAAGTGAGACCAAATGATTCACAAAGAACCAACCATAGAAATCCAACATAAAGCAAGTTTCCCCATTGCCTTTAGAAGCCCAAAAAGAGCCAACTACCCCTAACTTCCAATTGAGAGTAACTCAACACTACCGATTCCCGACAATCTCAAAATATGACTACAAGAAAGTTATCACATAAAGTCCCTTAATTCAAAAATTGACACAAAGGAGAGACCTGCATCATGGAACCATAAAACAAAATCAATCTTTAATCCTCTAACCCATTCAAGGCAATAAATTTAAAAGGACATTTTAAATCATCATAACATTTTGTTTATATGTCCATTGTAAAAAAATCATTTCAATAATCAAAGAACTATATAAACATATTCTATAATGATTAGGTTCACATTTTAACACAACATTGCAACCAAGAACAAATGTTAATTCCACATTCACACCATTCCCTTGACTTAACCATTTAGTTCTATCATTCGATCATGTCATCCAATAGCTAGCTTAAAGGTACCTATATTATAATCAAAACAATCATCTCTATCAAGAAAATAAGAAACCCTAATATTAAAATTACAACAAGAATAACAATATTCTAATTATTCAATTCACAAATCAATTTCACTAGCCAACTATTAGTACGATAAAAATAATCACTATTCACTAAAATATATATAACACATGGAATTTTACACACATACACATATATATCCAATATAAACACCCATTAAACATTATACTATAACTACTTCCAATTTCCAATAATCGAACATAAAATACACTGTTCCACAATCACTGTTGTTCTCAAGACTAATGACATGGTAACTTTATATTTCATCTAAAGCAATTATAAAAGAACCAATACCCTCATCTATTTTGATAAAAGTAGCTCAACTTGCTTTCACTATTACCCTTTTTCTTAAAGTGGATCAACCTATTTCTTTTAAGCCTATAACATATAAGATTAGATATATATATATCATTCTAACTTTATTATCTCAAGAATAGTCTATCAATATTGAACTCGAAATAATAATCTAGGAATGTATCTATTATCATATATATATTTGGAACCCATACTTAATTATTATTTACTTAATCCTTTATTATACATGTAAATCAACTCATAAAAGTAATCATGTGAAAATCAATTACTATAACTAGAAAGGGGGTGACTAATATAATATTATTTCCCTTCTTAACACAAACTAAAACCTAAATATAATTACCCAATTTATTTTACCTTCTATATAAACTTCTAGTTCCCTTGTCTAAAACCATTTAATTCTCACAAGCATAAGTATCCTTCTACTATACCATATGTTACATACAAGAATACTTATTCATATATACATATAGATATATTCATTTACACATATAAATATATTTATATACATGTCTATATTTAATGTATTTATTATAACCGAAAGTTGTTTTATTAAATATCACTTTAACCTTTTTCTCTTCTATTTCTTTTTAATTCACCTTTCTTCTATTTAACTTTCCATTATTTTTATAACCAAATAATCACAAGGCATAACTTATTCTATTTTGATCACTCTAGTACAAATACATGTAAACATAATGTATAAGCATTTATTATGATTGATAATCCATTTATAAAGCAAGATATTTCAACATAAATGTATTATATAGTTATATAAATGTATACATTTGTACATGAATATATATTAACTGGTCCTCAATTTAATCTAACATATATTATACAAACACAACCATATAAATATTTATACATATATATGCAATTAAATCAAATACTATATATGACTAGGTGCATCAAATACTTAGCATTTGAATGGCATGCTTAAAGGATATCAATTTCACAAGGACAACTAGCAAATGAAGAGTCTACCAACTGCAATTAGGGGATAAAAAATAACAACGAGCTTTAATCATCAAATACTTAACATGCTAACAAGGCATCGAATAAGGTAGAGAGAGGGTGCATAGCTAAGAGAGGTGATTTTCCAATGGAAGTTATAGTGATGAAAGATAGAGAAATTAAAAAGTTATCCTAATGTAGTTGGAATAGATGCCCTAGCAAAAACATAAACTTAGAAACATGATGTACTAGAAATGCACCCAAAATAAAATCGCAGCCCTTCCCTATAAAGAAAAATTGCCACTACAAGCTGCCCTAGGTAGCATTGCTCAAGGCCCTTATAGTCATCCAAAGATTAAAAACATGAAGCCTATATGCTCCATGATTGAACCTAAGACAATAATTATGAATGCCAAAGAATAGACCCAAACTAACAAATCAAATTTAGAACGTAACAACCTTAGATTTCAATAAAGTGGACTTCATATCAAACCCTTAAACTAGAAAACAATAAATCCAATGGGAGAAAATTATGGATGGTGCTCGGGGAAAGCTTTAATAGAAATGATAGCATCAAGGGGATTTATATCATATACCTCTTGATCAAAAAGGCTCTCGTTATCGTCATAAATGTAATTAGGATTCCCCGTAACTACTATTTTTGGTTGCATTGGTGAAGGATAAGGATTCATGATGTTGGATGGGATGGATATGGATTGAAGGTATGGGAATATATGATTAGAAGGAAAGAAAAGATGATGAAAAGATAAGTAGGGTGGATTGGAAGAAGATGGAGGAATGGATCTTAAGATTTGTTTCGATATTAGAAGATCTTGGATGTAGATGGACTAAAGCTTAGATTGGGATTTAGGTTAACCTCAAATTGGGATTGGATTAAAGCTCAGATTAGGATTGGATTGAAGATCAAATTAGGATAATTAGAGGATGTGATGGGATTTATTTTAAACCAAGTTTAGGGGTTTAACTAAATGACGTAAGGTGCTGACAATTAGATTTTTCTAGATTTTGGCAATTTTTAAAAACTGTCAAATTTTGTCATTTTAGGAAATTTCACAAGCATACCCTTGAGAGTATAGTTTTTTCCGCAAAAATTCCTAAGAATAAGGTAGGATGAATTTACAACAAACATCCTAAATTTGAGACATGCATTCGAGTTATTAATGAAAACAATTTTTCAAAAATTGAAAAAAACATTGAATTGCAATTTTGAGGGTCAAGATGAAAGTTTCAAGCCCCAAAAATGTGCCAAAATAGGGTCAACTGACTAAGGATTGGTTGGGAATCCACATGCCACCTCATAATGCAATCACCCATAAAATTTCAGCCAAAACAGACACTCGAGTCAAAAGTTATGACATCCAAAAGTTTATGCATCAAAACCAAAACCCCTAAAACAAAGTCTAGGTGATTGTGATGGATGATTTGATGATGTATATAGACTTTAATGATGTTCTAAGAAGAGCCTATGTGATTTGGTTGAAAAAATGATTACTTTCATAAAGTATTGATGAATGGAAATGGTGATGATGGGAAAACAGATGAAGGTTTGCTTTGGGAAAATTTGCCTATTTGGGTGGCAAGGTCACCCAACTAGGATGCAAGGCCGCCCAAATTGGGGGAAAGGTTTCCTAACTAAGATGAAAGGTCTCCCAAATAGAGTTAAAGGTCATGCAACTAGGGTGCAAGGTAAGCCAACAAGGATGTAGGATCACCTAATTAGGATGCAAGGTTGCCCAACTAAGGTGGAAGTTCGCCCAACTAGGATGCAAGGTCACCCAACTAGGGTGCAAGGTCACCTAGCTTGGGAGTAAGGTCACCCAAATAGGGTGCAAGATCACCCAACTAGGATGCAAGGTCACCCAAATTGGGGGCAAGGTCGCCCAACTAGGTGATAGGCTCGTCTAAATAGCTTTTGGACTTAGCTAACTCTGAAAACGGTCAAATGATGTCGATGAATGAGGAAATGGACCAACCAAATGGGGAATTGAACTCACCTGATGAGGAAGTGGCCTTACCAAATGTGGAAATAGACTCTCTAAATGGAGAAACAAAATAACCAAATGAGGAAACAAACTATCAAAACGAGCAAATGGGCTATTAGAATAGGGAAACAGACAAATGAAATGACTAAATAGAAGGTGGGATTGGTTGTTTAGGGTGAAAAATCGCCTAGCTAAGGTGCAAGGTTGCCTAACTTGGGGGCAAGGTTGCCCAACTTGGGGGTAGGGTCATCCAACTCAGAGGCAAGATCGCCCCTGTTGATGAAACAAGTGACTGTGATGGGCTATTTTGACTGAAAAAATGTCTTAGACAAGGGGAAAAATTACCCCTCTCAAAGGAAGGCTTGCCTAACTAATGAAGGATATGTGATTTTGACAAGAAAATACTAGGAAAATAACTCAGACATAAGGTAGGGTCGCCCCTATGGACAACAGGGTTGCCCCTATTAACAACAAGTTCACCCCCAACAAAGGCAAACTCGCCTAAACAACAAAATTAGACTTGACTTGGATGAAAACAGCTAAGGAAAAGGACAAAAAAATAATAAACAATAAAGAAAAGGAAAAGGTTGACTTGACCAAAAGACATACATTAGTTTTGCACAAAGAAGATAGTTCAAACAACACAATCCTAAGATTAGTAAGACAAGTATGGCCAACACGGTCCTCTAACTAGGTTGAACAAGGCAATCTAGGGAGTCCTTGATATATGCACGATACATGAGGCACAACAATGAACACCATCCCATCACAAGCATGAGTTGGAAGCCCCAGTGAGGTACTGGAAACTTGGACCAACTCTTCACATCTTATCTAGGTATCACCCTAGCTTCGATGCTTCACTAGACACAACATGAATGGATTGGGGTACAACTTTGGCTCTCCCCCCTTTATATACCTTGTCGGTACATGTGGTTGGGATCGTCCCTTGGGGTGATAAAATCCCTAAGTAGGTCCCACTAAAGAAAACACTAGACATTTTTAGCTAGTCCCTAGGCTTGCACGAAGTGCAAGGGGAAAGCTTGAACAACCTAGTGCCTCCTAGGTAACACAAGACTAAGTGGACTATGATTTATCTTCACCCAAGATTTCCAAATAGTGCAAGGGAATTGGATACGTCAATAGTCCACTTTCAAGTACAACAAATAGATATATTAACTTCCCCTAATTAAACTATGTGCCTAATTAGTATGAAAAAGACAACAAGCAAAACCTAAGGTCTTGGCCCATTCGTCCTGCACCAAATATGTTAGTAGTTTAACCTCTAACCTTGGAAAATCATGAAACGGTTACACAAATGTTAGTAAAAATAAGCACATCCACTGAAAAAATAGGTTAGGGGGTTAGTACTAAGAAAAATGACAAATGAACTTTGGAAATAACACTTTAAGTCACTATTTACCTCAGAATCGCCTTTGTTAAGGGCATAATCACCTCTATTGAGGGAAGTGTTACCTATCTTGAAGGAAGGGTCACCTTTCTTGAGGGAAAGGTTGCTTGTTTGTAGCTAGCAGGCTCACCTAACTCAGTATTAGGGTCGCCTATTCAGGAAACATGGAGCAGATTTGCCCCTATTTCACAAATGGGAAATTCTACAAGGGAAGAATTGCTTTTGTGGAGGGCAGGGTCACTTATCTTGAGGGCAGGGTCACCCTTGTCAGTTGCGGAGTCATCTCTATGTAGCCTGAACTACAAAATTTCAAACAATAGAGCACAATAAAAGAGTAGACCCATTTGTGGGTCCCATCGGGCATGCTAGAAATGTGTGCAATGTGATTTCCTACCCTAAAAAGTGAAAAACAATAGAAATGCAAAGGGGAAACACACACAACACCACCTCAAGATTACCCTAAGTTGAACTTAAACAAAAGAAAGAGAAAAGAATGATTATACCTTTGTTCAAGTTGATCTGAACTTGGTTGGCCCTTTGATGAAAATTTGATGTGTGCTCCTTAATGGAAAATATGATGAAATGATATGCAAAGTGATCTAGATTTAATGATGAATGCAATGAAAGATTTGGGTATTTTGATAGATGAATGCAAAATGTAAGCTTGATGAATGCAACAATGTAAGTGTGCAAGTGCTTGAGAGTGTTAGAGCTTGAATGGTGAATGCATGTTATGTTATGAATAAGAGAAAATATTCCATTTTAAGTGAAGAATCTCTAGAGAATTCAATGGCCAAGATTTTTCCAACATGGGAAAGATGAAGGGTTGTGGTGAGTTGAGGATTCATAAGCCCTCACATCTTGCCATGTAGAAAATGAGGTGTCAAAAGGACAGGTGATGTGGAGAGAGGAAATGTGAGGTGGAGGTACTTGCAAGTATATTGGGATTAGGGGAAGATTTCCTAAAAAACAAAGTTCTTGTCCCCATGTGGGAAGGATGGTGACAAGTGAGGAATTTTAGAAAGTCCTCACTAATCAACATGGGGGAGAGAGAAGTTGTTGAGAGAATAAATGTGAATTTTAAATTCACATGATTAGAAGTACCTTGAGGATAAGACAAGGTCCTCATAAAAGAAGTTCTTGTCCCATGTGAGTGATGTGACTTATGAGAGGATTTAGAATTTCCCAACAACCTTCATGGGGAAGAGGGGAGCATTGAAGGAATAATTTTTTAATTCACATGGGGAAGAGATCATGGCTTAATAAAGCAAGTACTCATGAAAGGTTGACTTGGAGGACATACCAAAAATGGCATTGATATTGGAGTAAGGTTGTGCAAACAAGTGATTAAGAAGATGAATGAAGGATTAGATATAAGTGACCAAATATGGAGGATGTGACATTAATCCTAATTAAGGGTGTGCACATCCTAATCATGGATTAATTAAACTAATCCATATTAGAAGAAGATTATGGAGGATGTGACAAGGAGAAAGAAAAGAGGGAATTTAAAATTGATTTAAATTCAAAAAGGCTAAATGACTAAATTAAATAAATTTATATATATATTTAATTTAGAGAGGAAAAAATGAAAGGTAAATTATTTAATTATTAAATTAAATACTTTAGAAACAATAGGCAAAGGGGAAATATTAATTAAATAAATCATTTAATTAATATCGATGGAATATGAAATAGACAAATAAAGGAGATGGATTTGACCATGTGGGAGTGGTCAAATTTGGATGTCTATATACTCAATGAGCAAGAGCAACATGATCAATCCTAATTAGGTCAACCTCATAAATTTATGTTATGATTTTTTGAACTAGTTAAGAAACAACTCCTTATTTCTCAACATAAATGGTTGTTGAAATTATTGGTTGTAATTTCAAGTTGCACTATCTAAAAGGTGAAAATATTAGGGTTTTAGGTTTAGGTTTTATGGTTTAGGGTTTTAAGTTTAGGTTTTAGGGTTTAGGTCCTAAGATTAAGGGTTTTAGTTTTTAGGTCTATGTTTTTTGGAACCTAGGGTTTAGGGTTTTTATTTCTAAGTTAAATGTGTCCAATTTAGGTTTAGTTTTTATGGTTTTTGATTTACAATTTAACATTTTTTATTTCATTGATATTTTTGGTTTTTTAAATGCAATTTAAAAACTATAAAATATTGAACTAAAACAAACTAAACAAACAAAGAATAAATAACAATTGAAAAATAGAAATGCAAGATATAAAGCGAAAAATGGCAGAATTCAACCAACTTGGAGGTCGCTGAGGTTGGTTGTGTTGATGAGAGGAGGTGGTAGTGAAAAATTGCTTCAATTAGGCCCTTCAAAACACATACATGATCTTCCTTCTCCCTCAAGCATGTGGCTCAAATTAACTGTGAAAATGAATCACACAGTCATTTATTTAAAAAAATAAATAGCTTTGTGAAACACATGCATTTTAGGTTGCGTACCTGAATCTAAATGCATACGCGTTTGAATTTAGGCTAGGGTACCTGATCCAAAATACATACGCATTTCTTGCAATTTTTTTTGTTTTGGCCAAAACTTCCCCTCTTCATGGACCCAACTTCTTGATTTTACCCTGAAGAAAAAACTTACAATGCATCTAATCTAGTTGATTGTAGATGAACAAGGGTATGTGTGTAATGAAACAAACAATACATGTTATACTATCACATCCCCAATTCTACCTCTTACAACCCTTAGGTGATCATATTAAGTGATTATATACATGTATGTATGTACATACAATTTTTATGCAAACAAAATTGAGTCTTATATTATTATTAAGTGGGGCCCTAACTGTTTGCTCCTATCCCCAGTTATACATAATGAACAATGCATATTATACTATCATATTCGCCATTCTAACTCTCACAATCCTTAGGTGACCATGTAAACTAACTACTCTAAATATACAATCAATTTAGGGTTACATGATACTAATATTTTGAGCTCTTTTATGATACAGAATTATGATATTTATATATAACTTGAAACAAAAAAATGATACTAATATTTAGAGCCCTTTTTTGATACAACATTATGATACTTATATAAAAATTTAACTAGATTTTTATATAAATTGAAACAACATTATCTTACTTTTGAAAGTAATTGAAGATCAACTAAAGCATACATCAAATTCATTTAAATGTGAATGAGCAAGGCTATATGAAACATTAATCTCTATATCTTTTCCATATATATATGTAAGTTTGCAAGTTGCATATTTATATTGATAGTATTGGAGGATTATCATACAATCCATAGTTGAGGGTGTCATGCACCCATCTTTTGATTGAGTATGGGGTAAACCCACAAAACTGGTTTACAATTCCATTGAGGAAGGAAAAAATCATTTTTAAATGGAAAACACTTTAGGGGGTTCATTAGAATAAGGGGGTTTTCTAGAACCCCCTAAATGGTGTAGAAGTTGAGAAAGCCAACCTCACAGACCCCGAAGATCACTTGCATGCAAATAACCTGTCACAGAAAAAAGACATTCCACACAAAAGGCAAGGGTGCTCTTAAAGCTGAAAATGTATTAATCAAAGAGAGATAAATTACAATGATGAATCCTTATAAAAGGATATTGTGCAACCCTAAAAGAAACCCTAATAGGTAGACATTTAATAATTAATATAATTATTAAATGTCACAAAATGCAAACTAAAGTGAAATCTTAAGAAAGGAATAAAGGTAATTTAATCAACATGAATAAATTAAAACCTTTACTCTAACACCCCCCCTTAAGATGCGCAAAAGTGCAGTTACAAACATGTGCAAGAAAGCAAAGGTAACTACAATGCAAGAAAGTAAACTTGGGTTCCGACAACAAGGCCTGATCAGGTACCCAATTACAACCAAATCTCTGTAAAGTGGAGAAATAGAGAAAACCTCATGGGAAAAACTCTACTCCAAAAAGAGATGAAAGAAATAAATGCACTAACAACAAAAGGATAGGAGGTGGATAACATAAGACCCCCCATAGACAACTTCTATCATATAAGTAAATATACAATGGTCTCCATAGGAGAAAAAGAAAGAGACTAGAAGGTCCCCCACAATGAAGAAACTCCTGTCGCACATATGGATGCCTGAGGTAGAATCCAGAAAGAGATCCTGAAGCGGCATATAATATTCCTCCCCTTGGGAAGAAACGGATCCAAAGGACAATGTCAAAGAAACCCTGTGAAAAGAGAAGAACCAAGATGTCTCAAGATGTGTGCCATGATAGGATGCTGAAGAATCTCTCTGTCTGAACTGAAACAAAAGATGTCAAATCCAAACTGAGCTAAAGATTCCTAAACTACAACCTTTGAATGCACAGATGATGGTGGGCTAATAGATGGAATATTGCTGTCAACAAAGAGAAGCTGAAAATCCTCAAAGTAATCCTCTAGATCTGCAATATAGGACTCTAAAAACAAAGATGAAATGCCTGCAAGATAAGAATCCCAAGTAGCCATGTCTGAAAGATGTATGATGTCCTGCTTAGCTGAATCAATAGGAGCCAAAGAAGAGGCAATATCAAACTAATCAAGAACAACAGGAGATGTTGATGCATGTATAATCTCAGTCTGAAGAGTAGGAACTATGAGACAAGCCTCTGATTCATCGGAATATGTAAGGGTGTCTAAATACTAAAGTTCCTTTAAAGTATCATGATCAAAGGGTGCATTCTCTCTCCAACCAATGGGTACAAGACAATCTGAAGTAGGATCCTTTGGGAATGGAGAAAGACTAGGGTCTCCATAGATCTCCCAAAGACGTGTCCAAAGTGAGTGAGGACAATCAATGCCCGATATAACCCACACAGTGTCAGAATCAACACTAGACCGTATAAGTCCTACTATGTGATTTCTAATGATATCCCAAGCTAGTTTTCTTTTTGAAGTTGTTGGTTCAGGTATGAGATCATACAAATAAGGCAAAATATTAAGCCACCTACAATGTGTAAGTATGCCCTTTGCCCATGACTCATAATTACCCCGTTTTAGAAAAATAACTGAAGGGTGAGTAGAAAAACCCATGATAACTCTTCAAATTAAAAAATTGAGAGTAACTGACCTCAATACTGATAAATCATATCAAATAAATCCATCCCACGCAAACAGATCATTTCCAGGTGCCAAAATGTCCAAGTAATTAACAGATGTGTGAAAACACAAAAACTAAATAAAAAGTACCTGGGGAAGATTCTGGAAAAATAAATTGTAGATCTGGAAAGTTCACAGAAACATCTTTCCAACACCTATTCGTTTGCTAAAAACAGATCCATATGCAAAAGATATGGCTCCGGGAGTGCAAAAAGTTTGTTCTGACTTTGACTGAGAAAAAACATCAAAACTGAAAAATCAAGAAATCAGACCTGATCCATTAGAACGACACTGGAACCAGCTTTCCAATGCCCATTTTCATTTGAAAATACGAGTTAAAACGTCTGAAATATGCCCGTTTTACTAAAAGTACCCATTTAGGCTTTAAACCAAAAATATTCAGCTAAACCTTCATGCACGAAAATCGAGGCAAAAATAAAAAAGGGCACGAAAATTGAGGCAGCTCAAAATTGATGCAGCCACCCAAAAAATGAAACAAAAATCATCTTGTCCGTACGGATCCGTACAATCGTACGGATTTTTTGGCCTTTTTTAAAGATTCCCCAAAAACACTAAAAAATCAATTTTCAGCAAACCCTATCATATTTTATATGAAAATAGGGGTTTTTGGGCCTTCTGAGCGAATCTGTGAGGTCCTTTTTTTATTAGCATGCACCATTTGAGAGATCAAAGTGAAAATTTCTTAAAAAAATGATGGAAAACCCCTCCGATCTGGCAAAAAAGAACTGTAATGAAACCCTTGCACAGAAAAAAAACTCTGTAAGTTGATATCTTAAAAAAAAAAGCAAGCAGCCACAGATCTGGAGCTCTGATACCATGTAGAAGTTGAGAAAGCCAACCTCACAGACCCTGAAGATCACCTGCATGCAAATAATCTGTCACAGAAAAAAGACATTCCACACAAAAGACAAGGGTGCTCTCAAAGCTGAAAATGTATTAATCAAAGAGAGATAAATTACAATGATGAATCCTTATAAAAGGATATTGTGCAACCCTAAAAGAAACCCTAATAGGTAGACATTTAATAATTAATATAATTATTAAATATTACAAAATGCAAACTAAAGTGAAATCTTAAGAAAGGAATAAAGGTAATTTAATCAACATGAATAAAAACAAATAGTTCACTAGAAGGGGGGGTTCATTAGAATCCCCCCTTCTAGTGAACCCCCTTTTAATGGGTTTTTTTTATTTATATTTAAAGGGGGGTTTGCTAGAAGGGGGGTTCCAGTGAACCCCCCTTTTTTGCCCTTCTGCCCCTCTTCTACCAATTTTTTACAAAAAAATTTCTATTGAAGCTTGGGTTGAGGATGAAAATTGAGGAAACTTCATAGACCCAATTGGATGATGGTAGTCCTCAGAACGAACTATCCATCAAATATAATTTTAATATGTTTTGGTTTTATTATGTACTTTTTTTTAGTTTAATTAAACATAGGATTTTCACCAAAAATCAAGCTCTCTGTTTTACACATGTGGAAAAATAGTAGATTATAAAAAAAAATGAAAAATATTAATGTACTAGATATTGATGTCCCTGATCCAACAAAAAAAATGAATTTTGATACATACAAAAAAATGTATGTATTCGCAAGTAAATCATGTCTAAATTGTAATTAGTTTGACTTCAAAACTTAATTAAGAAAAAAAAATTCAATGAAATGTTATGAAACCAATTCCATGCACTAGATCGTAGTGACGAATCTAAATTAAAAAAAAAAAATTTATCCTTCATAGAAAAAAAGTTGTGTTAGCAAGAACACACCACTCTTTAAAAATGGTGTAAACTGTTAAAAACTAGTTTCTAAAGGAGATGGAAAAAGAAGTGCAATTTGATTCCAAATATTTTGAAAAAATATATTTAGAATCTATAGACAAGATGTCACAAATTACAATTTGCACCATCTTCAAATTCCTCACGGTTTAGCTGCTATAGGTGCCCAAAAGTGAAAATTTAGTTAAAAAACCCAGTTCAATGTCCAGTTTGGCCAAAAATTGTAAACCAGTATTGTGGGATCACCCTATGTTTATGTGTCTGTGAAAGTGGCATAGCTAATCAAAAATTCTTAAAGTAGTTGTAAAGTAAGGATGATAGGTGGAATGATATGTATGTATGCAAATGTTACTAAAGGAAATCAAGATATGTAAAAAAAAAGAATACATTTAACACTTTATACAATTGAACACTACATACTATTTATCCTGCATGGCATGCATACATACATACATGCATATACATGTATGTATGTATGTATGTATTAGATACGCACATACATACATACGAATGTTGTATACCATACATACATGATACTAATATAATGTATGTTATTGAATGACATATGTATGCATGTATTGTATACATACATTAAATAATATAATGTATGTATGTATGTATATCATGCAAGTATGTCTATTTATTTATAATATTATGATGTTATTTATAAAATTATGATGTTATTTATAATATTAATATGTTATTTATAATATTAATTTATGTTATGTAAATTTAGATAACTAAACTGATTACCAAATTAGGATGAAAATCCTATAAATGCATACAAAATGATAAGAAAAATTTGACCATACCAACAAAGGTGAATCTACTATGGACAAGGCTGAGAGGACAATAGGGGAGTGGGTAATGTTGTGTGAGGGGTTCACAATAGTGGAAGACATAGTCAACCAAACTATAGGTGCATGAAACCCTTAAGACTGGGTGAAGCCACAATAGTGGTTTACAATTGAAGTGAGGAAGGAAAAATCACAAAAAGAGAATGCATGGAAAAACAATTGATTTTAGGGGTTCATATGAACCTATTGGTTCGACCGAACCCATTAGGGGTTCGCTAGAACCTAGGTTTGGGCGAACCCTTTTAATGCTTTCTTTCCAAAAAGGCTAATAAAACCCCTTATAAAAGGGGGGTTCGAATGAACCCTAGTTTGAGCGAACCCCTCTTTAACCTCATCCCCCCTAAAACACAAAAAAACCCTGAATTTTGGCACTTCGGAGCCCGGGTTGACGATGAAAATCGATGAATCTTCACAAACTCAATTGGAATCAAGTAGTCCTTGGAATGAGCTATCCAATGAATATAATTTTAATATATTTTGGTTTTATTATGTATTTGTTTTTTTAGTTTTATTAAACATAGGTTTTTCATCAAAAATGAAGGTCTATGTTCTGCACATGTGGAAAAATAGAAAATTATCAAAAATAAAATAAAAAAATGAGTGCACCAGATATTGAAGTCCTTGATCCAAAAAGAAAAGATCTGATATATACAAAAAAGTTATGCATTATCTGGTCCGCTATATCTGAATTGTAATTGGTTTGACTTTGAAACTTGATTAAAGAAAAAATATTCAATAAAAATTGTCTAACCAAGTGGAAGCCTGGATATTAGAGTTATGAATCTAAATTCAAAATAATTAGAATTTTATCCTTCATGGAAAAAAAGTTATGCGTTATACGATGTGTCACTTTTACAAATATTGTTTTTTGAAAAAAAAAAGTTTTCGTGGGAGATGGAAAAAGAACTGCAATTTGATTCCAAAAATTTTGAAAAAAATATTTTTAGAATCTACAGATAAAATTTGACGAGACTCTAGTTTGCATCATCTTCAGCCGTTACAGGTACCCGAATGTGAAGATTTAGTTAAAAATAATAATTTTAGTGTCTAGTTTGGCCAAAAATTGTAAACCACTATTGTGGGATCACCGGACTCCACCATATGAAACCCATGAATTGTATGTATATATACACACAATTGACCAAAAGATAGGTGTATGATACCCTTAATAGGGAGAGTTGCATGCATTGTTTACAGATAATGCAATATGCATTTTTCTTATTTTCTAGTCGACCATGTGTATATACACACACATATACATACATGCATAGATGTATATGTGTGCATGTACATATATATACACATAGTCGGCCATACTATAGTTACAAGAAACCCTTAACAATGAAGCATATAATAACCTCAAATACTGTCAATATACTTATATAAATTGTAGAGGTACAAAAAGGAAAAGAAAAGCCTATATTATGGCTGACTGTATGTATATGTGTGTATACACACACACATATATATGCATATAAATACATATATGTATATAGATGTGTATACACACATATACCCACAATCAACCATACTATAGGCATATATATGCATATATATGTGTGTGTGTGTGTGTGTGTGTACACACATATACACATAGTCAACCATAATATAGGCGCAATATTGTTGCAATATACATTTCTTGAGTGTCTGTGTGTGTGTATAAATGCATACACACACACACATACATATATATATATATAAACACACAAACAACCATAATACAGCTACAAGAAACCTTCAAGAGTCGAGCATATCATATCTTGTTTGAAAAGCTAGTTACAAAAAAAAATGCGAGTAAATTCAAAAAAAATCTTGCAATTTGTAGATATCACCCTTGTGAGGTTGGAACACAACCTCACATGCCTTAACAAAAGTTAAATGTTTTTCCTTTTGGCAATGGAGGTGTTGAAAAATATAGAAACTATGAAATAGGTATCACCAACACTCGTCCATAGCCTCACCATTGCCAACCTCAAACTGAACTAGCATTGGTCCTACAAGAAATGACTTAAGGTGCTGAACAATAGCATGAATGGCGTAGTTGTGAAACTAAAGCAAGACATGGTAAATGAAACACATGTCGAGGTGGTATGGAAAAGGCTAATAGTGGAGGAATGTTGGGTAGTTAATGCACTATAAATGGGAGTTAAGTGACCTAGTACTGGTGTGGTGGGAAACCATGGAGGAAGTAACAAGTTTCCACCATCGGTCGATGCCAGTTTGGAGCTCAAAAAATGTGGATTTTGAAAAATGTTCTGAAAGCATTGGAAAATGTGCACAAATTTCTCCTACAATGATTTTTTCGGGCTGACAAGTGGACTCTTATAGTTTTGAATTTTTTTTTGACGTGGACACTATTGACATGAACCCCTCAATCAACATAGCCCTAACCATCATTGATCCCTCTCTCTTAATGTGATTGAAAAATATAAAAATACATGTATGTTGTAGCATTGTAGATTGTCCACATAAGAGAAAAGGTTTTTTAAATATTATATAAATAAAACATTTATTTGATGGCTTCTCCTATTTTGATGAGTATTCTAATTTTTGTGATCATTGCATGTTTGGGAACAACACAAATCATCATTTCCTTCAAGAAGTAATAAAACAAAGAGGAAGTTATAAATTATTCATATGGATGTTTTTGGACCAATCGATAATGATATTCTTGTAGAAAATAATAATATTTTGTGGCCTTCATTGATGATGTTTCTATTGCAAGAATGAGAAGAATGAAGGCATTGTCATTGATGTCAACTAGTCAATTGGTTATCAACTGGTGGTTGTTGTCATTGATGCCATGGTTGTAGGTTATTGGATGTATATGTCAAGGATATTGAGAAAATTGTATTGAAGAAAGATTGTAGGTGTTTAGTGGTTGCTTTGAGTTTTGCTCCAATTTTTGTGTAGTTTAGATATGTTCATGATCATTGGAAGTTGCTATATCTAGATTTTTGGTTGTTGATTCATTATAGAGTGTGAGTTATGTTCAATAGTAGTGAACTGTGGTTTTCTATGGTTCTAGTTGAGGTTCAGGAGAAATGTTGATGGTCCGGATTTGTCTTTGTTAAAGTCTTATGCCTTGTGGTTTGGGAGATGAGTTTCTATGATCGTGATGAAGTTAATTTCAATATCTGGAAGGTTTGTGCTTAATTGTTTTATGTGTTTTATACTGGTTTGGTTGAACTTGTGTTGAACACTATCTTTGGAGTTAATAAAGCATGTTAGATCTATTTGGGTCCTCCTTACATGTGTGTTTGGGCTACCCTCATTCTAATTCCACCCTAGGATATTTTGGTGCTGACCCAATTTTAATTTAATGTTGGATGGGTGACTTTGGATATGTTTTCAAAGTTGAAGATGGTATAAATACAAGAGGAGTTAGCGGTGAAAAGAGAGCAAGAGAAAAGAGAGATAAGTGTAAAGAAATAGAGCATATAGATTTGATATTGATGCTAATTAAGGAGTGTGTGTCATGCGAGTGTGGAAAACTATTGCGAAGCCTAAATGCTGAGTTTCTGGATGCAGTGAGCAGAAGGTGTACTCTATCATTCATGCATGTTTTTTAGTGGTTGAGAAAATTGTGGTGGATTTCTCTATTGCATTAAGATTTTTTTCTCTCTGTAACATATCTTTTCTATCTTCTTTGTATCTCTATGACCTAGTGAACCCTCTAGGTTAGCCCTATTGGATAGTGAGTCCTTGTTTTGGTAGTGAGCCTTGTTTCTCAAGCAGTGAGCCTCTTGTAATTGATATTGATATTCTCTATAGTGTGAGTTAATCCTCACCATGTTTTTTCCCTTATTGGGGTTTCCACGTAAATCTAGTGTTGTTGTAAACTTGTGTGATGGTTTTCAGTTTCTGCAATTGCACTTAATGTTTAATCATTTAAATAGTGTTAAGAATTAGTTCCGATGAATGATTTAAAGGTTTAATTTTGTGACAGTTGATTCACCCCCCCTCCCAATTGTCCTATTCAACAGTTTCAAGATAAACATGAATTTATTATATGAGACATAAATATGAGGTTTTCACTAAGTTTAAACAATTTAAATTCTTAGTAGAGAATCAACCAAAACATAAGATAAAATTATTGAGATATTATATAATGGAAGGGAATATTTTTCTAAGGAGTTTGATGAGTTTTGCAAGCATGGATGTATCATAAGGTAAAATAATATTTCATATTCACCTCAACATAATGGGTTGTAGAAAGGATGAATCAAAATTTAAAGAAAGAGCCAAAAGTGTGTCAAAGTGATGCATAGTTGGATAAATGTTTTTGGGTAGAAGTTGTGTGTACTACTTGCTACTTGATAAATAGATCCCCTTTTAAGGCTCTTGATTTGACACCTTATGAAGTGTGGATAGGTAAGAAACCTTTAATTTCACATTTAAGGGTTTTGGGATATGAGGCTTTTGTTCACATGCCTAAAGAAAATAATTCTAAGTTGGATCCAAAAGCACAAAATGTATCTTCATTGGATATAGTGAAAATATTAAAGGTTATAAGATTTTGAACCCTCTAACAAAGAAAGTTGTCTATTCTAGAGATGCTATTTTTATGGAACTTAGAGCTATTTTTATCCTAAATTTCCCAAAGATAAAGAAATGGAAAATATAGTTCATTTGACTTGAAGCAAGAGGATGCACATAAGGAAGAAAAATAATCGATTTGAGGATGCATAGGAAGTATAAGGTTTAAGTGGAAGTCTTGAGTAGGATGATCCTAAATTTATAAAAAAGGTTAAGCACGTAGAAGTACTAGACGAAGAGGAAGAGTGCCTTAATCCTACATTTAGAAGATCTATAGTAAAATAAAATCTTCTTGAAAAGTATAGCCCACCATATTTATGCCATGTATTTTCATTACTCAATGCTAATGATGAACCTAGATCTTATAGGGAAGCTATTTTAGTAGATGAAAATGAGTCTTTACATCAAGCCATGTAGGATGAGATGATGGATTTTGTCTCTTGTGCCACTTGGGATCTTTTACATTTTCCAAAGGAAGGAAAGTCATTGGATGAAAATGGATCTATAAGAAGAAATTTGGAGTAGGTAGGCCATTGAAGGGGTACACGATTAGACTTGTGGACAAGGGTTAAGTTCCTAGAGAAAGGGAGTTGATTTTGGTGAAATATTATCTCCTATTGCTAAATTATCTCCTATAATATTTATTTTATCTATAGCTAAATTATATTGTGTAAATCTCCTATGTTGTTAATTTCTTTGTTATTGTTGATTTAAATCTCCATTAGAATTATACAAGTTATAAATTTTACTACTTAACCTCAACACAAATCTTGCAAGACACCAAGTGATGAGATCTGAGTGACTAGATCCATGTTGATGAAATGGCCAAAGGATGTTTATCTATTTAATATTAAAAGTTGTGTTGGAGTTGATTCGCATTGATTTCATCACCCCTATATGATGACCACTATACACTTAAGGACTCTTTTTTTGGTGATGAATAATATAAAAAAATGGAGACTTTAATGTCAAAGAATCTTCAACCAAAGGATTAGCATGATCGATCTTGATCCTTTTGTTTCAATTAAAAAGAGGATGACTTACTTTCCAACATTAAGATTCTTAACAAAACAACAATCTCTTGTTTATCATCTAATGGCATTATAGTCTCCATAACTTTTTCTTTTTGCCTAACAAGATTAGAGACCGAACTAATAAACAACCCTTTGTTATAGTGTTAAACTACTTTATGGACTAATAATCTTGAAATTGTGTAAAATATAGAATAGTATTCTAGCTTTACCATTATTAGATAATCATAGATTATATTATAAAAACCTATTTTAGATGCAACAAAAGATATTTCAATATTTTTCTCTTTCATTATTACTAAAAAATGCAATTATCAGGAGATGAGAATTGGTATTGGTACATGACATGGGGACAACTATTGGCATCAGAAACATAGATCAATACTAGTATATGCCACTCTCAAATAAAGTTGAAGACATATATTTGAAGATAACAATTTTAAAAAAATGATACATATAATTTAAATTTAGAAAAAAATCATAGAATGGATATGCAACTTTAATGAATATCAAATGTGAAAATTAATTATGTTGGTCTATTAGTGTATTTCTTTAATTCTTTATGCTTTTGTCAACAATATGTCAAAATTTTATAAAACATAATGTAATTTATACAATATAGTTGAGAAATCTCTATAATATAAGATGTTTCCCAATTTCCAAGCGATGCTTCTAGGAGACATATAGATCCAAATAAACTTTATTTAAAATTTATTCTAATGTTTGGAGACATCCTCATATGAATCTTTGAGATGGTGACATGCTTCCAATATGCAAGGTGATTAACAAGGATTAATGTATGAGTCTCCTAATAACTATATTTAAGAGTATTTAACTCAACATATAAACTTATTTAATTACCTTTTATTTCTTAATAATTTGTTTATATTATTAAAAAATTCATTTTAATGTTTTTCATATTAATAAAAATCTTCTATTAAGTAGTCATAAATCTATATCATTTCTTCAATAAATAAAATAACTTCTAATATTCAATTCAAAAATACTTCTAGATGCAACATATACAATCAACTATTATATAATTATATTTAAACATCATATTTCTTTATTTTTTAAATTTGATTTAAGAAGAGAATCCACATAAAAATATAAACACTTAAAAAACATTTATTAATAAAAAACAACTCACTTTAAGCTAATAAATTTTGTTACATAAAATCCTTTTAAAACTAAGGTTTGGTTCCGAGGAAAATGCATGGGTCTCATAATACCGTACGTGCACTAGCAAACCTTCTTTTTGTGCTTATCCTTATTATTATAAAATATATTTTCTATCTTGACATTACTAATTATGCCGAAGGCATCCCATGCTTAGTATTTGGGAGGCCTTTTTGCGTCTGACGGTGTAGATTTGTGCACAGGCAATCGCCTGCGGTCAAATGCATCTGAGCGGCTCAGATGTAGAAGGGTTCAAATTTATGGATAGGTCGGCGTCCCATGCTTAGTATTTGGGAGGCCTTTTTGTGTCCAATGGTGTAGATTCGTGCACAGGCAATCGCTTATGATCAAATGCATCTGAGCAGCTCAGATGCAGAAGGGTGCAGATTTAGGAACAAGTGATGAACTATGATTAAATGGATCATAGTTGTTCATCATTTTCCACCAATTTCCTGGTTGTTTTCCCCGCTCCTCCAAACTCTTCCTTGCTGGTATGGACCTTTCACTTCTCCAAATTGGTGAGCTGCACTCTCGAAAGTGATTGATGTGGCCACAGAAACGATGTGACAATCATTAAGATGCTACTAAGTAAGACCTAAAACCCCTATATTTTTAGATTTTGTTTACTTGAATAGATTGAAGCAATAGTTTTCGGAAGATTGGTTTTGGTTCACGTCATTTGCTTTCTCCGCTGCATAGAGAACAATTGATATAGCAGTTGTCTACAACTTGTCTTCTGAGGGTTTGGATTTTTTTATTGAAATTCTAATCAATTGAGGTTGCTGCTCAGGTTCACGCATTTGGAGCTGCAGTACCCGGTGTGACTGCCACAGGCTTCGCGTTGAAGAATAAAAATTGCCAAGCCCTCCGGAATAGTGTTTTTTTGGTTTGTAAAAGGGTGCTTTCAATGGGGGTTTTATTAGTTTGCGAAGCAAGCAGCAGCAGAAGAGGCGAGTCGTGGGGCATGTTAGGGTTATGAATGAGAATGTTGTGGGCAACGACCTCAGGACCATGAATTCGGTTGTGGTGTCCATGGAAGGAGGGAAGCCTAAAATTTTGACGAATGTGGAGGGGCAGAGGACGAAGCCCTCTATAGTTGCTTATACAAGAAATGGGGACAGGCTTGTTGGGTAGATTTCCAAACACCAGGCTGTTGTGAATCCCAAGAATACATTCTTTTAGGTAAAGAGGTTTATTGGGTGGAAGATGAACGAGGTGGATGAAGAGTCGAAGAAGATTTCTTGTAGGGTTGTTGATGAGAACAACAATGTGAAATAGGATTTCCTAGCTATTGGGAAGTAATTTGTAGCTGAGGAGATTTTTGTTCAGGTTAGTTGTTTTTTTTAAGGGGTTGAGCGAGTCATTATCTTTTGTTAGGGTTTGATTTTCCAATTCTTGTTTGATTGTAGAGCACAACACGTTTGATAATCTTGCTTTCCAGGTCTTTCTTTTCTTCTTTAAACTTGCAGAAGGGTTTAATTGTTTTATCGTTATATTTTGGTATGCCTGTGCAAACGATGGGAGTGGTGTCATCAAACTTGTCGTTAAAGCCTCTACCCCCAGCTCAAGTTGGTAAAATTTGCAAATTCTTTTATTTCTTCAATAAAAAATAAGATCGTTTTATGAAAAATTTTTGGTTTTCTTTTTTTGGGTTTTGAATTGTTTCATCTGTAATTTTATTTTATGTTGTGCTAGTGCATGAGAATTTTCACCCCAGTTAATGGAAAAAATATATTAGCATGGGTATTAGATTTTACCGTGGGATGTTTTCTATTGCTTTGTTTATTTATGTTATTTAGGTTCAAAATTTCTATCATTTGGCGAGGAAAATATTATTTAAAGGCTTTGGGGATTTTCCTTGTTTCATATTTTTTTAAGTTTATTTTTAGGTTTTTGTAATATTTTTAACTTTGTTCAATTTTTTTGTTTTATTTGATTTCATTTGACAGGAAAAATATATTAGCATGAAATATAATTTCTGAGTTTTTACTATTGATGTTCTATCATTAGAAATTAAAAGCCAAGGGAAGTAAAAATGCAGTTGAAGTTTTGGCAAGGCTTAGATAATGTGGATTTTGATGCCAAATATTTCAAACAGGGTCATGCCTGTTTCAAATAGGGTAACTGCAGGTTTTTATTTTTTAACAGGGTAATGATATAAAAATATAAAAATGTGATAGAGATTTCCATATGGATTTTTAAAAATCACAAGACAAGGCACTTTCTTTCTGCAGATTCAAGATTTCATTTCCACATAGCGAGTAGATTGCTCAGGAAGATTTGTTCTTTTAATTTATTTGATGGAAATTACAATTGCACCTATTGTGCATTGTTGGTGATTGTATTTTGCAGTGAGAAAGCAGTGGGTTTTGCATATATAGTTCTTTATTTACACAATCTTTGAATGTTGTTTAGGTTTTGAATTTTACCTTAGCTTTTAGTCTTGTTTTGCTCCTGTTAAATTCTTTGTTCTTTTATTCTATACATAAAATGATGTAATAATGATAGGTTTTGATAAATACAATTCTAATGCCAGGTATGCTTCAAAGATTAAATCATTGTCCTATTTGAAATTTCCCTATAGTAGTAGCAATGCGTTCTAGTCCAGAAACAGTTTGATCAATATAATACACTAACTCACCTATTAAAAAGAAAGAAATGCCTCAATAATTAATGGAAGAGTTAAGAGACAAAACAAAGAGGGTCACACTGCTATGCCACTAAATTAGTGGGAAGGAAGAGGGGGGTCTCTATCCCATTTGTTTGTAATATCAATGGTTTGCGATAAGTCTATATTTAGCTTATACAATTTTGATGCGAAATATGTTAGGGAATTTGCTTACTTTCAGGCACACAAAAGTGTGCTTTTAAGGCTCTTGCAGATGCTTTGGATAATAGGGAAAGGTGACAGAAGCTCGCTTGTATTTATGGTTTTCCTTTGTTTTAGAAGTTAGTTGATTTCATAGACTGCTTCAAATCATTTCTAAAACTAGAGGAATTTTGTTGAATGCTTTTTGTAGCACATATGCTATCATCTGGTTTACAAAATGGTGAGACAAAAGTTTCTTTACTGTAATGATTGAGGTTATGTGTCAGGAATGTTTTATGTTTCTTTTACACAACAGACCAATTAATTTTATAATTTAGAAAGTAAACATGAATTTCCTTACAAGTGAGAATGCAAGAGAATGTTGGTGATGCTGAAGGTATCTAATAATGGTGACAACCATAGACGTGGAATGGAATGGCATTTTATATTAAATATGTGAGGGTATTAGGCTTACTCTTAGATGCACATCGAGTGTGCTTTGTAAGACTCTTGTAGATGCTTTGGATAATGGAGAAAGGTGATGGAAGCTCGCATGTATTTAGTGGTTTCCTCTTGTTTTAGAAGTGAGTTGTTGACTACCTCAAATCATTTCTAAAACCAGAGGAATTCCACTGAATACCTTTTGCAACACAACATGATGTATGGCAATGTACATTGCTGAAAATAAGCAACATGATCCATTTATTGGACATCTATTTGCTTATAATCATGTTATTTGGTTTATAAAGTGGTGAGACAAAAGTTTTCTTTACTGTAATGGTTAAGGAAATGTGTCGGGAATGTTTTATAATTCTTATAAGCAACAGACTACTTCATTTTATAATTTGAAGGTGAACATGAATTTCCTTACATGTGCGAATGCAAGAGAAGAGGTGAGGCTGAAGGTATCTAATAATGGTGGCAGCCATGGACGTGGAATGGAATGGCATTGCATATTAAATTTTAGTTCAACATTAATGGTTGTGTTTTCTTAGATCTTCTTTGTGTATCATTCTCTAAGAACTATGAAATAACTGCAATAGTTATATATTTCCAGGGAGAATTATTTATATTGACATAGGTTGCTTTCCAGCTTGAGAACTGTACTACTATGTTCCACATCATTTATTGAGTTGCTACAGTTGAGCTTGCTTTATTATGAGAGATCCTTTCAAGAATGCTTTGTACGTTTGGAAGCTTCAACACTGAGGTATATAGTCAAAACATTAATAGAAGAAACTTAGTAAGTATTTTTATTTGAGCTACAATTGAGCTAAGCATTGTTATTATTTAAAAAGCATTTCTGCCAGCTACAGAAGAGGAAAGTTTTTTTTTAATTCCTTTTGTTGACATCCACATGATTATTTTTTTAAATTTTACAATTGAATTTTAAACAATGCTTAGATCACAACACGTTTCAGGCACAACCGTTATTGTTTTCTAGCCCTCTTTCAAAGATCTATGATTTAAATTCGTGTTTCTTTATTAAAGATCGGATCAAATATAGCAGTGAAGTCCTAAAACACTAATGAGGTGCCTTCAGACCCATAGAGTTCCAAAGAGCCCTTCAAGCTAACAATCCTACCATTTGAGTTGTTGAAGCCACAATCCTTCTTGCCTCATCTTTCTGTTTTATATTGTTGTACTCAACTCATACGAGTTAACATCTTTTAGAAATTAAATACAACAAAGAACTTATAATTTACTGCTCTAAATAACTTTTCCCATTTATTAAAAAATGCATTTAATAGAAAACTAAGTTTAATTTCTTCGGCGTACCTATTGCACCCCAAGGTGCGATTGCTAGTTAAATTATAAATATAATATTTGTAAGAAGGTCAGGATAAGACGGATGATGCACATTCTAATATTCCAATCTTCCACCCTTTTAATTAATGGCAAAAGAAGTCATTAACAAAAGTAGGGAATCGTTGATTCATTACTCAGGATATCAGACATATATTTCAATTAATAAATACGAATAAAAGCAACTCATTCAACTTTCTATTCACGGCCATCACAGACATCAAAAAACTTTTTATTGTCAAAACTTGTACATCGTTAAGATGGTTGTCATCAAACTTTTAAATTATGGTATCTTCATATTTTATGATGGAATTGTGGTAATAGTTGAGTACCAATGGACTATTGTTTACAATAGTTCAACCTTCATTTGAGGAAAATAGCTTTGCAATGGTTTCAGGTCAGTTTATGCTTTTAGGTTTTTGTAATATTTTTAACTATTGTTCAATTTTTTTGTTTTATTTGCATGTCATTTGACAGGAAAAATATATTAGCATGAAATGTTTCTGGATTTGACTCTGATTTTTACTATTGATGTTCTATCATTAGAAATTGGAAATGCAGTTGAGATCAAGGCACTTTTCCACATGTGCGTTTTGCTTCTTTGACAGTAGTAGCAGAAACAGACTAACTGTATCAAATCTCTATCCCATTTGCGACCATGCATCATGAATTTCTCTTACTCTTAGATGACTACCTGCGAACATGCATAATCATGGCGACATGTGCGAATCCCATGGACGTTTGCTGATTATCATCGCTCAATCTACAGTCCTTAGTAAGTATTTGCTATGATCCTTAGATGTGAAGTCGAGGTAGAACCATTTCCACAATCCTTCTTGCCATCTCTAAATGCGATTGCCACAGGCAAAAGCCTTACAGACATCAGACCAAACTATTGCAATAGTCAACCTTCTGACAATTGGTGCTTTATTTTATTATAGCAAATGGAATTCATACAAGTAAAAGCAAGGGTGCAGTAATTAACCCACTAAGATAATGGCTTTTGCAGCGAATCACCTAGTCGCAACCGTAATGAAAGATGAATGAAAGTTTATAGGCCTGAGGTTGCAAAGCGATACAACAATGGATTCCCAAACTTGTTTGTCATGGCTGGCTTGTTGTTTTCTTCACTATGACCTGACGACTAGGCTGCATGTGGAGAAGACTTTGAGATGCAGCAACACGACAACTTGGAGGATGCATGCGTGTGCAACACTTTGACTTCGACTGGAGGCAAGATGGACATAGGCAGTTGGTCTGAACAGTCTGGATTAAATCTAGTGGCGAAAATGAGGTGGCTGATTGTTGATGTGATACCGTGACCTTTTGGGCCGGACTCGACCATACGTAGACACTATATTCAGCTACGGGGATTTTGGCTTGGCAACATAATGGTGCGGCTCTGTGAGGCTCATGGAGGATGATTTGATGATTCGGTCCCTTGACGGAGCAATTGCACAACGCTCTGACTAGTAACAGTATAACTTTTGGAACTTTGGAACCGCATTACTGGCATCCCTGTGCAATGGGCATCCTCTGATTCCCATGACGCATTGTATGCTTGTCTTAGCTCCTATTTTGACCGAACCTTATGGGTTGCGGATGGGTTGGGCTGATGGATCCAGGCTAATAGCCTGTGCAATGTGGCTTCTTCCGTCGACGTCTTGGGGGTGGCGTCCCGTGTTGCAAGTGTCTCCACCTCATTTGACCCCCTTCCATGTTTTCTACTCTCTGCAGTTGAAAAATTTAATCTTGATACGGGGGCCCAGGGTGAAAAATGCAAAATGGAGTTTTTTACCACCGGCCTGAGTTCTTTGTAATGGACTTATTGCTTACAGGCCAAGGGTTTCCAAACTTTTTTGACAATTGCAAGAACCCTCCTCTCTCAGAATTTTTAAACTCCTGCTGCTTTTTTTTTTTCGTAAGATTTCTTAAAAACCAACACTTCAGCCAAATTAGGATTATTTTACAATTATCTCCGGTCCGCTGTCGGAAATGCTTGGAACAAAAGATCTATTTTATCCCCTTAGGAGGTGGAGGGTTAAAATTTGGTGTGCGACGGTGTAAGCAAGAATTGGCTTCAGTTTTTGGATAATTTTAAATTTGTGATGATAAAAATGGTTCTACTGAATCAAGTTATGACGCTGTTTTATGGACAAAATGATACAGCAATAAAAATATCTCAGCAAGCCTCTTTGAAGCAAAAAAAAAAAAATTTCTGCATAATTGGAAGCAATTTTTGAGAGGGGTCAAGGTGTTCAAAGAAAACAACAATAACAATCCGCGCAAAAAAACAAAGTGATTGTAAAGATATGTTGATACAAGATTTGGCCAGAACTTCCCCTAAATTTATTCTTTCAGGTTTAATTTGCGCAATGATAACAAGAATGCCAGGAAACAAGATTAATTTCCATCTTCACATTGGATGAGACGAGATGACGAAACAGAGTCTAGGGAAAATATTGAGAATGTAAAAAAATAGTTTAGGACTTTTATTTTAAAAAAATGGTGGGAAGTTGAAAACCTTAGTCGGTTTGTTTTTTTTTAAAGATTAACGGGGCAACCCATTTGTGATTAGCCACAAACTATTTTAAGATAAGGCTTTTGGATCGTAGACCGCATTTTAAAAAAAAAATGGGAAGGTACCCTTTTTGCTTTGTTTTAGAAAAGATTTTGAACCCATACCAATTAAATCTGATTTTTATTACCTTGCATTTATATTCTTATTTCAGATTGTGATATTATTCAGTGATATTTAGTTTTAATTTTTTTCATCAAAATGTAGACAGGATTTTTTACCCGTTTCGTTTAATTTTGAAAATTCAATTACCTTTTAATTGTTGACCACCATGGATTTGTTTTAATGAATTGGCTTTAAGATTAGTAATGATGTTAGGAATTCTACCCAAAATACCATTTTTGATATGGCTTTGGATAAAATGTGCAATTATATTTATGCGTTTTTTTGTGAGCCTTGTGGAATGCTAGATCTTTAAATTTTTATAAACTTTATTACCCAGATAGGCTTAATTAATTGAAATAAGAAAAGTTTAGAGGATAATACTTGTATAGATGGAAAGTTTTCTTATTGTATTTTGTATTTAAATTAAATTAGATTTTTAAATGATTTGCTATTATATTGGAATAATATTTATGGGGTTTCCTTGGTTGCTTGGATTTAAATTTTAGATTGTAATGATATGGATATTTATTTTGATATATTTATAATATGGTTTATAATGAGTATAAACAATAGATTTGTCAGATATTGAATGCATTTATAAATTAATAAAAATTAAGTTAGAGAACCATTGTACGATGGAATTTGATTTGTATTTTCATTTTGTTAAATGCTAAAGATGATGTCTTTGTATATTTAGGAATGAATAAATAATGTCAATTAATGTGAATGTTTTTATATGATAAAATGATATGTATATAATAAATGTTATATTCAATATCATTTTGTGATACTAATACATATGTCATTATAAATATATATATATATATATTTGGAAATTAAATAATATATATATAGTAATGGTCAAACATTATAATATATATATAGATATATTGAATGGCATAAATGATATCGGCGCATATATAATGCAAATTAAGTAATCAATGCAATGCTTATATAAGAGCGAGAAAAGTTAACATAATATAAACTAAGTTCTACACATATATGTATGTAATATGATAAACATTGATTGCTACATTATAGCACTTAAATATTAGTCACATAAGCTATTTTGTAAACTACATTCTTTTATTAAGCCAAAACTATATTATAACTACTTAAGTTACTACGCTATATAAAAAGGATGATAATACATTTGAACATTGAGTATGTGGAGTATTCAAAATCCACACATAATAGTTGTAAGGCATTGGACTTGGTCAAGCCATGAGTTGCTAGAGAACATATAGAGTTTCTGTTTTATTTGACTGGTAGCCACTAATGTAGGTGCCATGAGTAGAATATGGCAAGCAATAAAACCACAATGGGAGATAGTAAGCTGTAGGTAATTGTTACAATGTTTGACTTGGTAAGTTAATTAGTAAGTACTGACAATTTTTAGAGGTGACTCAACCATGTTTTAGAAGCTATTTCTACTTGGACTATATATGTGTTTGAATTTTAACTCTCTTAGCTTTCATATTTTAACCAATTATACTTAGTTGACCCCTTTAGAGGTGGATACCATTTTGGATTTGTGTTTTTAGTCTTAGAGGTTTCAATAAGATGGAAAAGGTGGCAAATATGGGAGCTAAATTGTAGCATTAAGTTTATTAATGTTTAGGATAAATAGAGGGAAGCCTCTTAGTCTTTGCATTCATTCATTTTTGGAATTCATTTGTTTCTATTTTGTTGTAGTTTTTCTTTGTGCAAAATAGTTTTGAGTGCAAGTAGTGAGAAGTGAGAGATTTCTTTGAGTATTTATGAGCTATTTTCTTGTGATTTTTTGAGTGTTGGGAAAGAGGTTGGAATTGGGAATAAGTTGAAAATAGAAGGAGCAACAAGTAGAGTTTTTGGGATTAAAATTGGAGGAAAATTTATTCATTGGAATCTAGATTTCCATGCATGCTAGTCTTTCTTATTTGTTATTCTCTTTTGTTGAATTTTATGCATTTTAGAAGTGCTTAAGGAATTAATGATTGTATTTTATAGAACTTTCTTATATGTTGATTGATGAAATATTATTAGTTTAAATATGCATATATCTATTATATTAGAAGCATGAGAATATATTTGTTAGACAAAGATATCTAGAATGTATTAATATAATATCTAGGATATCATAAAGCAAATCTATGTATGCATGAATTGTAATGTTGGAAAATGGTATGGCATGGAAGTGTTATGTTGAGTTGTCAATTTGTGATGTTATGTAAACCTATGAATGTAATGAGGTTTGTTCCTAGGATTATGATAAATCAAGGTTCGGAATAACTTGGTTGGTTAGTTAAATCACTTGAATAATTTACCTTTTTGGGATACAATCTTGTTATGATGTATGAAAAATAATCTCGTCAAGAGATATTATGGTCATGTTATTTTCTCCAAATTGAGCAAGGGGGTGGGTGAACATATGACATCCACTTCATATAAGTGAAACTCTACTTCTTAGAAAGTGAGTTTCATATATATTATCAAATCTTTGGCCAAAGTAAGTGTAAGTTACCGTAATGTACACTTGTCGGTTCATTGTGAGCCAAAATTGTATAACTAGGTTATAATGTCATTCATGTAGGTGGGTATCCATTGTATGGTAGCTCTAGTTATGTAGGACACAACACCATGCTTATGTGGGCTATTATTGTGAGGGTTACCACACTAATCTCTTCATTGAAGTGAGGGCCATCTTACTAGTTAGATAGATGTATGGGGGATCACAGTAAGTCCATGGTTGGAGGAAAAGCACTTGGGTGATACTCTCCCTCATGTAGTTGACAACCAAGATTTTAAGGATGTATGCACCAATAATGGGGATATCTAGACCATTTGTATTTTGTTTCATTGAGCTCTTGAAAGCTATGTATGTAATCATGATCTTGTATCTTTATGAAAAATGTATTTGAAAATTGAAATCATTACTTTGAATTATGTAATGTTATTTTATTCATGCAATAAAAATTTGAAATGGGTTTATTTTGAATATGCATCTTTTTTATTGAATTGGAAACAAATTTATTACTTTGTGATCCATTAAACTTAAACTATTCACATATGGATTAAAACTTAGGTGAAAATAATAGGTAAAACATCAAGCTTGTTACATGTGGTATTAGAGCTACTAGGTTTAGCTTTGAAAACTATGAGCTCACTATGCTAGTCTTTCATCCAACATTATAAGGATCGAATGTTTGGATTTCTTGTGCTAGAATGGTGCATCTTAAGAAAACTGCAAAGAGGTTACTGATAAAAAATGAGCGCTACCTCAAGACCAAGAAAGAAAGAGAAGCTATTATCAAAACCACTGCGTGAACCAACTATGGCAATGAGATATGGCTTAGTAACACCAAGAGAATTAGCCATGCATTATCTCGTGTCAAATAAGAAAGGAAGAAAATATGGGAAGCAACCAATTTTGTACCTCTTGTCTCTCCAACAAAGTCTAATTTTGTACCACTCTCCAGGGATATGCCCTCTGAGTGGAGCATTAGTTTTTAGGGACCCTTGTGTACCCTCTTTATCTAAAGTCATTATAATTTCATCTATGGAAAATCAAAGAGATATGTTCCTCAAAATTATGTTTTTGAAAGTGAGTTTGAAGGTTATGTTCTCTTCAACTACGTTCTTGATCAACAATCTAAGGGATATATGTTCCAATCAGTTATGCATCTAAAAATGAATCCAAGGGATATTCTCCCCTAGACTATTTGAATAGTCGTTCTATGCAAACTTAAGGATGATTGAAATCCTTTGATCTTAATAAAAATTATGATTTGGTAAAACTTGTGTAACAATTCTTTACTTGCAAGTTATTAAATATGAATGCATTATTTAAAATGTTTTAAAATGTTAAGTGAGCCTTCTTAGGAGCTAATTGAAATGGAACCTCCAGGTGGAATATTACTTTTGTAGAAATGGTTAGAACAAGAATCAACCATAGGGGTAGCCATGAGGTGGGCTAGACCACAAAAAACTTTGAGGTCAAATTTGATCGGATATTGGCTATGATGAATGAAACTAGGGAAAGAATTGGCCACCTCAAGCAAGAAGTGAGATGAGCAAATACACAAGAGTAGGAAGTTCCTAATGAAGAGGAAAGAGAAAATTCCAATGATCATACCACTTTAAGCGATCATGGTAGTGACAAAATACCAATCAAAATATGAGGGAAGTAAGCGGAAATATATTGTTAATGAATTATCATGAGATATGAAGAAGGTCACCCCTCCTTAGAAGTTTGAGGGAACCACCAGTGGGGATGTAGCCAAAGAATGGCTCACAAAAATGGTGAAATATTTTGAGATAAGGAAATATTTTGAAATAACCAAAGGTCATTTGGGAAGCCTTTCAGCTATCTGGTGAAGCATCCACTTGGTGGATGAACAAGAAAATGGAGCTTGGATTGAGTTCCTTAAGTATAACTTGGGAAAAATTTGTGGAAATCTTTCGTAAGTGGTGGCTTCCACAGGTATACTTCGATAAGAAGTTAACAGAATTTCAAAATCTAAAGTAAGGAGATTCCTTAGTTACAAATGAGTATTGGGATAAATTCACTCATCTTCTTAGGTATGCACCTCAGTACTAGAAGGACAAGTAATTTCAAATTAGAAAGTTCATAATGGACCTTAACACCCAAATGGAAGGAGAGGTATATGTGCACAGTCCTGCTACTATGGAATTAGTGTACATAAAATCTATCAAATATGAGAAGAAGCTTAAGTCTATCTCAACCTACTATAAAAGGAACTAAAAAAAGTTTAATTGGGTACAAGACAATAAACCTTCTAAGAAGCCAAGTGATAGGTAGGAATATCAAAAGAAAGGGGACAAGGGATTCTTCAATAACTCGAATAAATCTAGAGGAGACTATAGAGATAATAATAATAACAACAACCATAGTAGGAATGAAGGTAGTTCTAGGAAGCTAACAACAATGTAGGGGTCAATAAGAGGATGTTTCTTGTGTAGTGGAGATCACTACACAAGTCAGTGTCCCAAAAAGCCACCAAGGATGTAGCCTCATGGAAAAATTCTACCTCATCAACAAGCATCATTCTAGTAGAAAATTCATGCAATGATAGACAACCAATAGGTAGAGTATTAAATTACCCCCATAGAAATCCCAAGTACTTTATTTGGCACATCTATTTCAATTCTAATTGATAGTGGTGCTATAGAAAAAAAAATTTCTCCTAGTGTAACTAGTAAGATATCTAGAAAAGTTGGCAATATGGAAAAGTCTTGGATTATTGAGTATGAAAACCAGACAAGAGCTAAGGTA
Source organism: Sequoia sempervirens (assembly GCA_007258455.2). Lineage (NCBI taxonomy): Eukaryota > Viridiplantae > Streptophyta > Pinopsida > Cupressales > Cupressaceae > Sequoia > Sequoia sempervirens. Next base: position 71,565,244 of record VDFB02000363.1, read on the forward strand.
GAGCTTGATGTTTATTTAAAGAAGGGGTTGAAATTTCAAGTTTCTATATGGATGTAAATTTGTATGTAGCCCCGAGATTCATACAATACAAGGTTGACTATCATGCTAAGACTATAGAATGTTTAGATGACCTTGGAAACTGGGTATTCTTGTAAGGAACACCTAGGGAAGTAAAGTTGTGGCAAACAGTTGTTGTACAAATGCATAGGGCTAAGAAGGGGTGTCTACTATTCGTGGTAAAAATGGAAAAATTAGAAGAGTGCGAGGATTTAATCTCTTAGGATGATGTAGTGTACTATGTACCCCAAGATATCCAAGAAGCCAAAGTTGATGAAATGATGGAATCAAGAAAATTGCATATGGAGAAATGTCCTATTTTAAGGGACTTTGCAGATGTATTTCTAGATGAACTACCTAGGTTACCTCCCAAAAGAGTATTTGAATTCTCCATTGATATTGTTTGAGGGTCAAAACATATATCAAATTTTTTGTATGGGATGACCATGACAGAGTTCATGGAGTTAAAAAATCAACTGGAGGAGTTGTCCAAAGGATTGGTCAGACCTAGTGTTTCATCATGGTGAGTGTCAGTGATCTTCATGAAGAAGGATGGTGCACTGTGCTTGTGCATAGATTATTGGTTGCTAAATAAGGTAATGATAAAGAGAAAGTACCCACTATTGCATATCAACAATCCTTTTGATTAGATGTGAGGAGAAAAATTTAAAAAGAAAAATGATCTACAATCAGGTTATCATCAACTGAGAATCAAGGATGAAGACATATTTAAAAAAACCTTCAAGACTGGGTATGGTCATTATGAGTTCACAATCCTACCTTTTGGACTAATGAATGCACATGCAACATTCACGAACTTGATGAATAATTATTCAGGGATTGCCTACACAAGTTTGTGTTGATCTTCTTGGATGGCATTCTTATCTACTCCAAGAATGAAGAGGAACACCCTTGACATCTAGGGATTGTTCTCCAATATTTGAGAGAGAATAATCTTTATGGAATTTTTTTGAAATGTACCTTCTTTTAGAAAGATGTGCAGTATCTAGGTCATGTGATTGTAGAGCTGATGGGATTGCAGTTGATCCAACAAAAATTAAGGCAGTACTTGAATGGCCAGTACCAAAGAATGTAGTAGAATTCCAAAGCTTCATTGGTTTGGTAGGATATTGTAGACACTTAAAAATTTCTTGAATGATACTGCACAATTGAATATGATATACTAGCACCATTTCATCCTAAATTTCATCCACTTTTCACCTATTTGATTAAATTAATTAAATGTTTCATTTTCATCTATTGATCCAATTAATCTAATTAGGTTAATTCCTACCCTCTCACACTAACATTTCATCTAGTTTAATTAAATAATGTAAATTATTTAATTTAAACCCCTTCCTTTATTTCCTCTCATTTAATTATTAAATCTTAATCATTTAATTATTAAATGTCACTCATCCCTTTTCATTAAATAAATCAATAATTTAATGAATATCCTCACATTATTCATGTTGCCCATTAAAATTTAGTTTTAATTAGTAAATTTGCTAATTTCCTCACCCATCCACTTGTGTAGGGAATATTCCAAAGGAATATTCTCTTATATGGCTCTAAAAGGGAATGATTTCTTTCAAACAAACTTTGTAACAAACTTTCAAAGTTGTTACAAAGTGCATGTTTGTTTGAATCATTCTTATCCCTTGATCTTTCCTTAATCCATGTGATTTTTGATTCTCATCCATTGATGAGAATCCTTGATCAATGTTTCATCATTCATTATTGACCATTGATAAATTAAATTGATATGAGCCCTTGATTTTTCATTTCATCTCCAATAAATACATCCCCATTTGGAGAGAAATAGATCTATCTTTTGATAGAAAAGTTATGTTGTTGAATTCATACTCACTTTCATCCATATTGAGCATCATTTAGCATTTTAGATTAGCCTCCATACATATTAGCTTAAGCATCCATTCATGGCTTCCATGTTAACTTAGTTTGCATCCATTTTGGCATAGTTTGCATCCATGGATTATATCTTTGAATTTTGCTTCCATAAATCTAGCATAGATTGCATCCTTTTTTATCAACAATTTTATCTTTTCAAACTCATCTCATCATGTTAAACTTGTTTTATATTGAATGTTTTGTTGATATTTCATCGATTTCATTAGTTTTCTTCAACAAAATTTATTGAAACAAGATCATATTATCCAAGGGATTGGGAAAGGGTCACCATTCCACATCAATGTGACACCACTCCCCCAATGGGATAAGATTTGAGGTCTTAAAATAAGGTTTTGTTAAGTTTCCGTGTTTATATCATGTTAGTTTAATGAATTCATAGTTTTGATGATTTTAAATATCTCATTGGTATCATTTCTTAGGGGATTAAATAGGGTTTAAATTAATTTGGATTTATCATATTTAGTTCACACTATGACATTGGTCACATTTTGGTGCTAGAAGGAGTGTTATACTAATCAAATCTACTGAATTTCTCTTTAGATTCCCATGTTCTTGATTTTGTAGATACAACGATGCTTTTTGATGCTACAACAACACTATTGTCAGGAGTCGCCATATAGTGATGCCTTTGCAGGAATTACAATGTTGCCTATTTAAATCTAGTGATGCCTATTAAATATAGTGATGCTAATACTTTCTGAAACTATCATAGATTTAAAAATAGTGATACCTTTGATATAGTGATGCCTTTGTCATCCCTATTTGTTGTAGAGTGACACTTTTCAACTTTCACAAGAGTAATGCCTTTGAATTATAGTGACGCCTTTGTGAATTATAGTGATGACATTATGGATAGTGACACTTTTTACTGGTGGGTGAAGCCACAATAGTGGTTTACAATTTGATGGAGGAAGGAAAAATAAGAAAAAATGACCCTATGGAAAAAAATTAGTGTTGGGGTTTGAATGAACCTACAAGTTTGACTAAACCCAAAAATGGTTTGACCGAACTAGGGTTCAAGAGAACCCATTAATTGTTGGGCCCACATTCCTGCCCAAAAAAGAAAAAGGAAATGCATATTAAGGGTGGTTTGCTTGAACCAGGGTTCGTATGAACCCCCCTAATTCCTAATTCTCCCCCTGAAACACAAAAAAAACCTAAATTTTTACGCTTCGAAGCTCGGTTTGAGGATGAAAATGGAGGACTCTTCACAAACCCAATTGGAATCAAGTAGTCCTTGGAACGAGCTATCCAATGAATATAATTTTAATATGTTTTGGTTTTATTATGTATTTGTTTTTTTAGTTTTATTAAACATAGGTTTTTCATTGAAAATGAAGGTCTCTATTCTACACATGTGAAAAAATAGCAGACTATCAATTTTTTTTTTGAAAAATATGAGTGCACTAGATATTGAAGTCCTTGATCCAACAAAAAAAAAATATTTCAATATACACAAAAAAGTTATGCGTTAATATGCAGTCACACTATGTCTAAATTGTAATTGGTTTTACTTTGAAACTTGATTAAAGAAAAAATATTCAATAAAAAACTATCTAACCAAGTGGAAGCACTAGATATCGGAGTTACAAATCTAAATTCAAAAGAATTAGAATTTTATCCTTCATGGAAAAAAAGTTGTGTTATACGATGTGCATCACTTTTTAAAAATGTTGTTTTTTGAAAAAAACCAATTTTCATGGGAGATGGAAAAATAAGTGCAATCTGATTCCAAAAAATTTGAAAAAAATATTTTTAGAATCTATAGACAAAATGTGATGAGACTCTATTTTTCATCATCTTCAAATTCCTCATGGTTAAGCCGCTATAGGTGCTCGAATGTGAAGATTTAGTTAAAAATAATAATTTTAGTGTCTAGTTTGGCCAAAAATTGTAAACCACTATTGTGGGATCACCTTGGGAAACAAAACATAGAGTTAATTTTTTCATGTGCTTAAAATTTTTGATTTCATATTCTCTCTTATATCTTACTGACATCTGGTTTTTATTTTTAAGGATAACTAGTTTTGCAAATTTGAAAACATTTGAAGTGAAGAGCATACTATCGTTCGTCTATACATTGTAAAAAAGTGTTTTTACACTTATGGGAAAATTATAGTTCCCATCATATGTTGCTTTGCTTTAAATTTTAGGACCAACTAAACTTCCATTAGGTTTAAGATTTACTTTCAAAGTTAGTTAAAATTGGACCCCTACATCCTCATTTTGCAATATTAGCTTAAAATTGAACAAAACAAACACATACTTCCATTGGTGCTTAAAATGAAGTCATTTTTCTTTATAGGATTAAAATGAACCAGTGCTTGCTTTTCTTGTGTGCACTTGTAGTGCATATCCACTCCCCTTTCACTTCGTGTGATCTTGGGTGAAGAGAAACACTCAAGTACACTTTCATTGTTTGTGTACACTTGTAGTACGTATGCACTCCCCTTGTGCTTTGTGTGATCTTGGGTGAAGAGAAATAATCAAGTGTACTTTCATGCTTTGAGTCACCCTTAAGAGATGACTTGCTATGAGATACATCTTGTAATGGAGAACTCATAGTCGAGTTCTTGCAAGCACGTTTACCAGTGGGCTATATCAAAGGATGTGAAATTGTAAGAAATTAGCATCAATCTGGGCTTACAACATACTACACCTAATCCCATGCCTTAAGTGGAATAGGAATGGTTGAAGAGCCTTAAGTGGTCAATTAGGTGTATGTCAATTCATTTTTTCTGATTTTTAGTCATTAGGAACCTTGTTTTTAGTAGCCAACCAAGTCCAAATCCAAAGAGTTCTTTAAAGTGGTGCATTGGAATTTATTTCCAATAAGTTACTTGTCATGTCTGATTTTGGTTGAAGTGTAGAGGTTAAGAGTTCATTCTTAACATACCTCTACAGTTTTCCCTATATTTCATGTAAAATCATCTCTTCTACTATGAAGGGCATGAGGGAAGCCCACCAAGAAGAACATACCCATTTAAGCTAAGAACATCAACAAGATTATCAAATTTCAAACCCTTTGGATCAAGTATGGATACCTTTTGAAAATTCATAATATTTATGCTTGTCCTAAGGATTTCATCTTTAGAGACTTCTAAATATTTAGGCTTATATCTAAATCCACACTTTCCAAAGTTAGTTACATAGGAAACTATGGCCTTAACTACACGATTTTCACATAATGGACTTTGTGAAATGAAGGTTACTTTGACATAGAAATTTTAGTTTGAATGTTAATTAAGAATTTCTTGATGTGGTAATGAAACAATCTCACTTAATCAAAGATTAAATAAAATGAACACCCCACATTGATGTATGTTCAAACATTGACTCCCCAAACACAAGAAAAAATGAGACAAGGAAAGTATTGCAAAAACATTGAGTCCAAGTTCCATTTTACCAAAAAATCATTGAGTTCCATTGTCAAAATTATTGAGTTCTATTGTCAAAATCATTGAGTTCCTTTTTTTACCAAAATCATTGAGTTCTTAGGGTTTTATCACTTTAGCGGTATAGCATGTTTCTCACTACCTTGGTCTTACAAAACAAAGGTTCATTTTAGGTTAAATTTTTGGGTTAAAACACTTCATCCATTTCATCCATCTTCATACATTTTACATCTCATTTCACCAAACAACTTTAGAAACTTTTGGACACATCAACACTTTTTGGACTTAGACATTTATCAAACCATTCCCATAACTTAGCTATGTTGTGTGTGAAATGGATCATCTTCCATACACTTAGTTAAATTAGTCACCACATTTTTGAACTAGTTTATCTTAAAGTTCACAAGTCTACCTTAAAGATTTACAAGTTCATTAATACCTTTTTATCCATAGCATCAAAACATCAAACCTCTTTTTCTAAAAGTGTTTTCTAATTTTTTTAGAAAATTCATCCCCCATATCATCCACCCTTTTCATCATACACTCATACCATTGGTCCAAAAAAACTTAGAGGGTCCCTTTTACCAAAATTTGAGTCAATTAGAGAGTTTCAACATTATAAATCTTAACATACCTCTCCCATAGGTGACCCACAATTTATGGTTACAACAAGATCACAACATGAGAATCATGGAACAAACCAAAACTACATCCACCATAAGTGATTCAAACCCACAAGAATTTGATCCAAGGATCCATTCAACCTCCTCATAATAACCACAAAATACCTTAATGTATGAGGTAGAAGATGTCACAAAAAACCCACTTGAGCTTACTAAGGAAGAAATCCTTGAGTATAAACAAGATCATCAAACCTTATAAAATGTTCCAAGTCAAACATTAACTCCTAGTCTTGCAACTAGGCTTGTCATTGATCTTGGTCACACTCTCCCTTTGGGAGGAAACACACTTCGGGTACTCAAAACACAAATCTTCCCCAAGACACAACTTGGACCCCAACATTTGGTGGTCCACATCATTCTTCCAACACCATTCTAGAGCATCCTCTACATCCACACAAGCCACTCACATTCCATAACACCACGATGGCCTCAAAATTTTAAGCACAACTATATTAATCCATCATCACAAATACTCAAAGTGTTCCCAACACTACACAAAGTAATGTGAACCAAGTGCATCTACAAGGACAAAAAGGGCAAGGTAACACCCTCACACAAGGGAAACCCTTAACAAGTGGCTCCAATAATCCCATTGACACATTGAAACAAGTGGTTACCCAAACTATCCAAGTCAATCCACCATCCACATCAACCTCATCTATCATTAATCCAAATCAAAGCAACACATTGATCACAAACCCCATCAACCAAGGTAATTCCTTGATCCCACATCAAACAAAACAAGGGAAGCCTCAACACTTTATTCTAGGGAACCCTTCTAACCTATTGACCCAAGGTCAAAATGTGACATTGACATCACAATACTAAATGACACCATCATCATCCCTACCATGGGTCCCCCAAAACATGAAAAATCAAATGGGGCCCCAACCTTACATTCCTCCATCCCAATTAGCTATCTTACAAGGAATGTTAAACCAAAACAACCTGTAACCACCTCAAATCAATCTACTACCCATGATCAACCAAAAAAAATCTCACATGTCCCAACAAGACCCTTCTACATTGCAAGCACAACAAGCTTGAATTCTCTAGCTTTGCAACAAGCTCAACATGCTTATCAACAAGCATTACAATAGAAATAAGGTCAATCTCAATCCATACAACAACAACAAGCTTATCAACAAGCCTTGAAACAACAACAAGCTCAACAACAAGCCTTAGTCACACAACAACAACATCAAGCCCAAAAACAAGCCTCGCCACACAACAACAACGACAAGCCTTAGTCATGTAAAAATAGCAGTAACACCAACAACAAGCCCAAAAACAAGCATTAGTAGCCCAACAATACACCCAACAACAACAAGTGCTTGCTCAACAACAACAACAACAACAAGGTTTTTACTATAATCCCAAATAAAAAATCATCAATCCAAATACGTTAGGAGCATATACACCTCTACCACCATCACCTTCATAGTATCAAACTTTCCCTACACACCATACAACACCCAATCATATCAAAATCCTACTTATAATTCATCCACCATTCCACCATACACAACATATGCTCCTCCACCAAATCTGTAAGATGATATTCCATTGAAACTCAAGGTGCTTAGACAACAGATCTAGGATATTCAAATGGGAAAAATGAAGAACATACATGAAAAAACTTGTGTCCATACCCATTCAATAGAAACATCACAATGGTACCTTTCCCGCCTGATTTTGAGATCCCTAAGTTTGATAAATACAAAGGGAGGGGAAATCCTATGGATCACATCAAATAATTCCATGTCATGTATATGGAGGTGGCCTACAATGTTTCTTACTTAATGCACCTCTTCCCACACAGTTTGGTGGGCCCAACAATTGATTGGTTCTCACAATTGCCTCCAAGTATCAAAACATTCCAAGAAATAATTGATAGATTCATTGACCATTTCTCTTTCAATCTTGATATGGATGTAAGCTTAGAAGATTTGTACACTCTCAAGCAAAACAAAGGAGAATCCTTCGCTAATTTCTTGCAAAGATGGAGGCAAAGAGCTAGTAAGAGCAAGTGGCCCATTCTTGAAGAACAACGAGTAGGAATTATCATTGCTAATGTGACAAGGATCTATCCTTCCACTTGAAGATGCAATGTATCACCACTTATGATGAGCTTGTCCTTAAGGCCCTTAGCATCAAGAGATCTCTAATCTCATAGGGAAAAAACACAAGCCTATAGAGACAACCTGTTGATGGTGTTTTTTTTCCACTAACAACTTAGATAGAATACAAGTATCTTATCTCTCTTGAAAGGTAAATCTCTATCAGCAAGCCTCAAGAGATAACCCCAAGGTCTCTAATGTTAGGTCTTGAAAAATTTAGTGAAACAACTCAAAGATAATGTAAAATTGTTGGTAATCACAAGGGACCTTACAAATGAACAATGTTGGAAGTGTACTTTCATCATATGTGACAATATGTTGATGCTTTCAATCCTAAAACTAACCCAGATTCAAAGAAATAGCAAAAGAGAAAGGGTTGAGAGAGATTCTATACTAGCTCCTAAGATCAATCACAACAATGATGAATGTTGCAAATGGACAAATCCCCAATAAAATCAATTTGTGCTTGATCAAGGACAAGCCCACAACTCTACAAAAATAGTGTAATCTTCTAAGGAAACTAAAGATTTTCAAACTATGAATATTCATTCACATACCCACTAACTGGCACAATGTAAACAAGCATCCACAGTTGAACTTAGCACAAAATAAAGCCCAAAATAAATTTACACAACAACTTACAATCAACAAATTACTAAAAGTATGGATTAGAGATCGATCAACATCATTAACATTTCATCATTATCATGAAGGAACTGAAAACTAACATCTAACATTTGAGAATCAAGAACAAGAAACCATTAACTATTGAAGATCAACACAAAGTTCACCAAACAATGACCCAATTGCATTAACTTCTCCAACATTACACAACAATTTATAGTCTCTTCTCTCCTACAACTACTAATTTGTAGAATCTAACTCTTAGCCAATTCTGGCTTTCTACAACTTCTAATCAACTATTCTAACCCTTACAAATGAGAAGGCATTGGTCTTTTATAGAAAATTACATTTTGAACCAATGGCTAGGATTTAATTCATCCAATGGCTACAATTGCACCTCTAGAAGCATCAAGTTGTTACATTTAATTTGGGAGCTCATGGTACATCATCATCAAATCAATTGCATTTAGTTACATTATGGCCTAGTAACATCAATTTTGAGAAAATCCTCATTGGAGAATAAATACAACTTCACATGTCTTTCCTTGTTAAAGGAACCTCTCCAATTGGTATACAACTAGTGGCACAAATTCATAAGCAGGTGCATATTTAATATTCATTTGTAATCTTTTCCATATTTTCCTCCCAACACGAATCCATATGCAAGTCCCCTCTTAATTTATTTAATCCTGAAAAAAATATATCATCATTAGTAGCTCACATGTTAAAAATCCAATCCATAAAATATCCAAATTGAACTCGAATAAAATTTTGGCCTTTTGAGAAAACTTTCCATTTTTGGAAATTTTTTATTTTCTGAAATTTTTTTCATTTCAAGAAATTTTCATTTTTAGGAACATTTAAAAATTTCAAGGATTTGTTTTTCCATTTTTGGATATTTTGCATTTTAGGAAAAATAATTCATTTTTGGAAAAAAATGGAATTTTTGAGGGAGCTCAGATTTTTCGAAAATGAAAATTTTGGAAAATTTGAGGTAGCTTGGATTTTTCGATGCTTAATCCTCATAGAAAATCTGAGGTAGCTTGGATTACTCGAAATTTCAAAAATTGCCATTTTTTTTTCATTTAAAAAAAAAACATTACATTTCGGAAAAAATTTCCAATTTGGAAAAAAACAATCATTTTGGGAAAAAATTCCATTTTTGGAAAATTTTAGGATTTTTGAAGGGGGCTTGGATTTTCCAAAAATGGACATTTTAGAAAATTTGAGGTAGCTTGGATTACCTGAAATCCAAGCTAAGTCAAAATCCCCTAAACTTCACAACTTTTTTTCTAGAAGGAATTTTTGAAAAGTTCAAAAAACAACCTGGTCTAATTTTTCGTCCTCCATCCATTGGTGCAAAAAACATTTACAAGTCATGTTGAAAATTCACTTGAAAATTGGTTTTTGGGGAATTTGAGGTAGCTAGGCTTCTCCAAAATGAGTTCAAGTCAAAAAATCCAAGGTAGGCCAGAATCTCCGGGTGAATTGAACCTCGGGAAATCTGAGGGAGCTCGAATTTTCTGGACCTCTCTTTGACTTGGTCAATTCTAGCCCTTGGGTGAAACTTTGAATTGAGAAAAATTTCTAAGAGTCAGACTATGATCATGATGTTACAAAAGATACCTAAAGTGTGGATAAGACACTGAATTTCAGGGTGAAGCAAAGCCAAAATTGCAAGAAACTAAACCTTAAAGGAGAAGAGATCAAATCAAGCAAGTAAAAAGAGGGTCCCCGCCTTTGGCAGGGCATTTGTGCAAAAAGTGCACAACAAAACTACCCATCAACCAGTTCAAATGACAAGCTCCACATCTAGGATAAGAACAAGAACATAATAAATGATGACATTATGGATGCTAAAGTGGTCATAAGTGCTCCTAGGCTAAACACCAATCAAACAACCAATGCACAACAAACCATACCACCACCACAAAATAACAAAATCAATACACAAATACATGCCATTGGGGGAACCTATGTAATTAGTCATGCAAAAATTGGCATGGTCAAACTTGATTATGCTCCCCAATTTCCAAAACTACCAAGAACCAAAAGATAAACCACCTTGGTACGAAAATGATCTTTGTGACTTTCACAAAATCAAAGGACATAAAACATCAAACTACATGAAACTAAAGAATGTCATCCAAGACCTTATAAAAAATGGAGATATAACTATTGATATACCAATAGGAAACCAAGACCTCAAGATATACATGGATCCAATGCCAGATCATAACAAGGGGAATGCTAATGGAAAAGGGAAGAATTACAATAATGTAGGACATGTCTATTTCAATGTGGTCACCTCTTCTGACAATGTTGTAATAGTCATCACCATCTGGGGACCTAGTGCAGAGTGTGGAATCACCACACAGCGTGGCAAGGTTACCATCCAAGAAGCTTCATCTCAACCTAGGGCACAACCTACATTGCCAACATCAAACCCTAGCAACTATAGTCTGCTTGACCAGCTAAAGAAGACCCATTCACAAATCTCTATCCTGGAAATATTGAAGCTATCCCTCACACATAGGGAGATATTAGAAAAGGATTTATCTACTTCCTCTATCCCCGAGAATATTTATACAAAGTAGTTTCAAGATATCGTAGAGCATATCACTACCCCTCATCTTCTCGCCTCCTTATAAAAAGACCTACCAACGTAGCTATCCCATAGTTGTGATTTACATCTTGAGGTCATTGTTCATAAGAATAAGGTTAAAATAATCTTAGTAGATGGAGATGCTGGTTTGAACATTTGCACCCTTTAGTTGGTCAAGAACTTGGGTTATTCAAAAGATGCTATTGAGAAGACAGAGTACAACCATAAGAACATATGTCAATCAAGAAAGAGTACCTTAAGGGATCATTAAGCTACCTATCCAAGTGGGACTTGCCATTGTTGAGATCACATGCCAAGTGCTAAATCTTGACCTCCCCTATAACATATTGCTTGGTTGACCATGGATTCATGCCATGCAAGTTGTAGCTTCCACCTATCACCAATGAGTTAAGTTTCCTTTTGAGGATAAAGAAGTTACTATCCATGGAGATCCCGAGCCTTTCTACTATTGCAAGAACCTTGAGGCTAAGTTCTACAAAATACTGCAAATACCCAAGAATGATAAAGGACCTACATCCTCATCCTCATTTGTTGACCCATCTTCCCTTGCATCTACATCAAAATCCACAACACCCACTGTGCAAAATATACCCAATATCAAGGTGGTTATCAAGGATAATGGTTGTGGCGATTATAATCTAAAGAATATTTTGTGTTGGGGAGCTACATCTTTCCCCTAAATATCATGGAAAACCCACACCTATTAACATAGTGACTGAAACGTTGAAGGTTGCATCCACCACTTCCACCAGGTGGGGGGATTTGAACAAAGAAGATGTCAATGAGGAAGATGTCTCTAAAATAATCTATTAGGACAACCTACCCATGCCTATTCTTCCCAGGGAAGATAATAATAAAGGTTTACAACTAATGTTGGGATGGGATACAACAAAATTGAAAAGTTGGGAAAAAATGATAATGGTTTTCTAGAGCCCATCGTTCCTGTGAGACATCCAAAGAATCTTGGGTTAGGGTGTACTACTAGAAAGGTTACCCTTATTGGAAAAGGTACTACTAATAAATGGACTAAGGATTCCTCTTGGTTATCAACATCATGTGACATTACCTTAGATGACTTCCCCCTTGAAGTTGTTGACTTATTTGAAGATAACTCCCTCTTTATGATATCCATAATGAGGACCACCAATTCTAGATATATTAAAAAAGGATGAAGCCGTCTCATAATTCATGGGATTCTACGACAACTTACCATGTGGGGATCATAAAGAAGGATTTGATATAGAGCTAGACACATAGGCATACTATTTTTGGGAGACAATCACTAGTGGAATTTGGCAAATAAATGACTACATGACTAAAATTTTTAGTCAGGTGACTAAAAGTTTTAGTCACGTGACTAACACTAGTAGAATTTGACAAATAAATGACTAATTTGGTCATTTATAAGTGACTAATTTGGTCATTGGGTAAAATCACAACTAAATGACTAAATAAATGACTAAATAAATGACTAATATTGGACAAATAAAAATGACTAAATAAATGTGCTCATTATTAAAATCTTGGCCATAATTTTCATTTTAATAAACATACTCTAAAACCTTCGTCAAGACCTTATTTTTGATTGTAGCCTGCCATAATTAATAATGAAATATTACAAATAAAATTACTAATTAATAGTTTTTGTGGAATAAATATTTTGTTTTTGTGGAATAAAATTACAATAATATTCTAAAAAATATGCTTATTGCCCCATTTAGTCATGGTCTCTGTCATCAAATCCCACTCAAAATGGCATGGGCCTTAATAATACACAAATCACAAAGCCTAACACTTGAAAAGGCAACAATCAATATCAACAATGTAGATCAGTATGACCTCACATTAACAACTATTTCTAGAGTGTGTGAACTTGCAAGCCTATGCATAAAAGTAGCTTTCACATTTCAATGATATGCACGTATGCAACAAAGTCCATAGGTAGCTCGTCGAAAGCAAGAAGAAGAACGCTTATTGGCATTATCGAATTCAAACTCTTGAATGAACACTAATACAAAAAAGAACTACAGGTTAGTTACTTTGATTTTATCAACTACATTTTTCCCACTTCCAACCAAAAAACCCTCATTGCATATATACTTAGTTACAAAGTGTCTCCAATGATTAATCCAAATTCCTTCTTTCAAAAAAGTAGTCATACACTACACATGAATCATTAATATCAACTTGCTCTAAAACATGACCAAAAAAACATCTTTCTTTTCTCTTTCTAACAATTTTCCTACAAATATGCAAATACATAAAAGCAACAACAAAATAAGACCAAACACTCTCACAACTCAACCATTTTGCTGGCACGAAATGCCATTGGTGTTCCTCATTTATGTCATATTTTATTTCGACATTAAGTCACAACTCCAAATTTTCTCGAGATAATTTCCTTTCACAAACTAGATACTCATTTGTAGATTGTCATAGCAATATTTGCAATTACACTCCTTCAAATTTGAATGTGGATTTTCTTTTCTAGGATTGTAATTGAATGCACCTAAATCCTTATGATATGGCTTCAAATTTGAATGTACCTTTACTTTTCCTTTATAGTAATTGAACGTCTTATGTAAGGGAACTCCAATTATTTGGAATTCATGTCATTATGAAAGAGCACTCATTATTTGCAAGCTTTCTTGCTACCTCTTATTTAAAGTTATAGTATAATCAACCTTTGTGGATTGAGATGGATTATATTCAGAATATGAAACATCTTTATTATGCAAAAACAATATCTGTTGATCTATTTGATGTTTTCTTGATTGTACTATTTAGATATCTATGTTCATATATCATTGGTAGATATAAACAACAAAAAAATAGAACAACTATTAAGCTTTTAAACTTTAAAAATCTACACAAATGACTAAAAAAATAGGAAAAAATATTTGCACAAATGATGACAAAGGCTTGAAAAAAGAGAATCAAAAGAAAAGGTAATTTGTAGGTATTTGCAACGCAAATTACTGTGCACAATTTATTAGTTTAAAATCTATTAAACTTTAAATTTATTTCAAAAAACATAAACTATATTGCCTGTAGTATCCAAACACGTTGACAACTTTAATAATACTATTGCTTTATGTAGTAACCAACTGTAACCTTGAAGACCAAGATCCAATTTTTTCAATTTTGGTTAAACACTTTTTGACATTCTTATGTGGTTTTGTTATTTGTTTTTTTGCAGCATCAACTTTTGCACGAAAATGAATGAGAAGTAATTGGTGGACATCATGGCTTTCAAATCACCCCCACTTAAAAGCAAAAAGTGAAGATACTAGCTAATGTCTTTTAAAGGATTAATTTAAAGGGAATAGATATTATTTTAAAACTTTAGAACATGTCTATTATGATAATTACTATTTTTTATTAATAATGTCTATTGCATGATTTCTAATTATGAGAATTTTCGCCTTCATGTCAATTTCCTTTTAGAATACATAATTTAGAATCTATGTATGCAACTAGACTTATGTCTATATAGTCTAATAAATTTTATATTAATTAAAAATGGTGTTAAGGGTCACACACAATACATGAAAATCTAAGGCCAACAGCAATGAGTTCTATGAGTAGAATTAAAAAATATATTTTTAATTACTTTTATTTCATAAAAGTATACTTATAGGTGCGGGAAAATTCACCATCACAATTCAAATCAAATTTTCTCTGCGATGATGAATTTTCAGTCGAGGTGAATTGCTATTGGTGAATTTGTCATGACAGTGATTCCCATGGTGAATTGCTAGAGAAGAGAGTATTATTTTCTTAAAAATTAGTATGATGTGTTGTCCCTTTTTAATAAAATGTAATTGTCTTTTTATAGTCACCCCCACTTAAAAGCCAAATGTGAAGAACTAGCTAAAGTCTTTTAAAGGATTAATTTAAAGGGAATAGATATTATTTTAAAACTTTAGAACATGTCTAGAATTTTTTTTTCTTCTATAATTTACGGCATAGATTTGGTGTATGCCACACATTTACAAGCCATTTAACAAGAGACATCCCTCCTCTATCCTGCAATACCATTTCTAGCATGTGGGTCTCTCTTTGTTGATCATCTAGACTATGATATAGTTCAATAATGGAGTAGGCTCAATACTATGCAATATTGATTGTTAGGTTTCTATTCAAGCTTTTATCTTCCTCTAGACTTATGTTTGTTATGAATAAATGTAGTGCTTATAAGATTTTCCAACTTTCCCAAAAAAATTCTAGGATTAATTTACAAGAATATTTTCATTGGAAATATTCTAAGATTAATAATTTTTATCACATTTCTTATGGAAACCAATTTTCCCTAAAATTAAAACTAATGTTTCTTCTCAATTTTTCGATGGCTCTCTCACGTCTGCTGCTATAGCCATTAAAACTATTGTTTTTTCCCATATTTTTGATGGTTCTGAGTTGGCTCTCTCATCTTCCGCTATAGCCGCAGCGTTGCACTGGGGATGCAGCTTCTTTTCGCGGGAAAGCTTACAATGGGTGTGGTGGGAAGTGGCCATTGTATTGGCATTTTAATGATAAGGATATGTAGAAAATATTATGCCCTAGTTTCTGTTTTCTTCAACCCGTGGGTCATCTGCAAGCAAACAGGTAATATTGTTAATATTGTTAAAACCCCAGATCTTTATGCAAAACAAATTGGTTCTAAAACAAATTGTTGTAAATTAATATTCTATTTTCATTGTTTATCTCAATAGATTGATACAATTAGTGTTCTCAAAATAATTTCATTATATGGTGGTGTGACTGTGAATACATAAGAAATTTAGTTATGAGAATGGTGAATTTAAATAAGAACCTTCAAATTTTTCACATTTGTTTTCAAGTCTATTTTTGATATCACAGTAGACAAGATGAAAAAGATCTGAAATTTTACATACAACACAGGTGAATGCATAGGTGAATGTAAAGATAGAGATACCAGGAATTCAAAAGGTTATGGGTTTTGCATCTACTAGGTGAGCCTTTATGCTGATATTTTTGTAAGTTCTTAACAAATTTTATTTGAAATGGCATTTTTAGTACTTTGACACAAGCATCATTATTTCTTGTCATATTCAAGATGCTAATTACTTTTATCAAAAATATTAGGATCCAGCTGTGACAGACATTGCATGTGCTTCCCTAAATTGGGAGATAAAACTTTGATTGTTTGTCGTGCTACAGCCAGGTATAGATATGCATGAGGCTATAATACAATTGAATCTATATTATTTGTTTTTAATCTGTACTTCTGACAATCTAATTGATTCCATCTTATTTCCTTCTCATAGTAGTGGTCAACCAAAACCAGACCAAGAGAATGTCTTAGCTCAGGCTCAACAACACATAGCTTTACAGGTAAGACTGGGGAATCATCTTTATAGTGAGAAAATAGATTTGGATTCCTTTTCTATTGTGATTCTATGTCTCTTATTCATGTATGGTAAGCAAAGCATTCTTTTGGTATATCTGTAGAAGCTTGTATGTATCTATAAATGATGACTTGTGGCTATCAAGGTGGGATAGAGTCTTAAAAGGGCATTAGGTCTCCAAGGTATTTTCCATCACAGAATCAAAGTGTCTAGAAACTGTTTTGTGAAAGCTATCTAAGGTGACTCAAAGGTTAGAAGTAGTCTTAAAGGTAGGGTTACTATTGTTGATGTTTGAGCAAGGTGGTTCCTATGTTCTCATAACAGTATAGTAAACTACTCCTCAATCTATGCACATTCCACTTCATATCAATTTTAAAGGACCGTCCCTTCACACACAGTCTATTAATGGCTATCATAAACTTACTCATTTATATCTAATCTTTTGCATTTATGACTAATTTGTGAAGCCTAAAAGTTTCCCTTTCATTTAGTTGACTGTCCTTTCAACCACATTCTATCAAATAGCTCTTCAATAGGAAGTTGTTCCAAAACATTCATAGAAAGTACAATTCAATTACTTACATATGCACTTGCATTAGGTCCTATTAGCATTTTTGAAGAACAGGGACATTACCTTGCCTCGTACTGAAGCCAAAGTTAGTAACTTTTTTGGCATGAAAGGTGACTGTGAACTTTGATATGCTGCCTCTTAACAAATTCATGGCGAGTGTTCATTTCTAGGAACACACACTCTAACAAATGACCCAACTCATGAGAATATTGATGTATGCTATATGAATCTTTGCTTATAGACTATTGTAATCTTCAAAAATTCATATGCCCTACTTGTAAGGTGATATGCTTTTAGGGTCTTCATGTTGCTTGAGGTGAACCATTATTGCTTTGCTTGAAGTCTGCCCCTGAACGCTTTCCTTTG
This sequence comes from Sequoia sempervirens, assembly GCA_007258455.2. Lineage (NCBI taxonomy): Eukaryota > Viridiplantae > Streptophyta > Pinopsida > Cupressales > Cupressaceae > Sequoia > Sequoia sempervirens. The sequence goes on from VDFB02000363.1 coordinate 71,582,990, forward strand.
TTAGTTGGCAACGCCCATCCTTCCTTGCCATTCTTGGACTATACTTTTGCATTAGAATGATATTTTTGACTGTTTCTTTCCACATGCATTCATCTTGACTGTCCAAACTTTACAATCTCTTATCACTATCATTGAATCTTTTGCAATGTGACTGTCATCCTCTATCTCTTGATCACTAGCCTCATTATGCTTGATTTCCTGTGTGTAGAGTCTCCCCAGATTTGTCTTCATTGCATAGTGAACTGTTATTCTTGCTTACACCATCTATAAATATGCCTCCTATGCTTTCAACCTCTTATATGTTGTCTCTTTCAATAGGCCTATTGAAAGAGACAACATTATATATGTAATCTCCTATCATACTGCTTTCCGTTGTATCATACCTCAAGGATGCAATTGATGATATGTTGTGAAGAACAGTCATAATTTGTAACACCACACATCCTAGTTTATTTCTTAGTCTTTCTACCACTGTTAAAACTGGAAATGGGAAATAAGAAACTAAATGAAATTGCATTCGAATAAAGAAGCTGAGATTCCTAAGGTTTAGTTGATGAGAAAAGTTTAGTGTATTTCCACATCTGCAAGAACTATTGAATTAAAATACATTATACAAAAAATATATAAATCATTCAACTTTTACAATCATATTCAAACTCTACTTCTGGACTTTTACTATTGGAAGTAAAATGCTTAAATTTATTGGGAAGGGAGAATTCACTTCAGACTATCAGAAGACTATCAAAAGCAATTAGAGGATATCAGAAACCAATTTTATATGGCAGAAGAATTGTGAAAGAGCCCAAATAGAGACTGTAGAAATCCATCTCAACAGATATGAGGTGACAAATGTAGGTAGATTTATTATGGACAATGTTAAATTGTTACTGAATATTAGTTTTTTATTTCTTTAAATATATATTTTTTGATTGTGCTGGCTGTTTATTGGAGAAACAGGTTCTAGAATGTCAGCCAAAATGAAGTTTGATTACTGTAACAGCCTTTAGAGTCTAAGGGGCTCCTTTCCATGACAACTTCTTGATCAAAAAACATTTAATGGGAAAATTCATCTTTAAGAATTTGAGCTTAAGCAGTTTTATAAGTCAAATTTGTTGTGTGATATGTTGTTAGAAGCTACTCAATTAAGTAGACATTTTCTTGAGATAGAAGGTTGCTGAGATCGGAGTGAAGTTGTATTATGTACCTACAAAGGATTAGATTGTAGAAATTTTCATAAAGGTGCTTGCAAAGGATACATTTGAGTATCTATGGCAGAAGTTAGGGGTAATTGCCCCTCCCTTTTCATGCTATATGCATAGTTGGTGCATTTTTACAATGCATATATAGGGACTCAAAGCTAAGTACATGTGTACTTATTTATGTACATTTATATATATTAATGTGTGTATGCTTACATATACAATGATATAAATGTGTATATGTTTATATATGTCCATACATGTATATTGATGTGTATACTTATATACAATTATTTAAATACATACATATCAATTCATACATATATTATGTGTGTTTATATATGTACATACATGTATATTAATGTGTGTATACACACACATATATATATGTGTGTGTGTACAATTTATGAATCAATTATATGTTTGCAAGTTTACAATGCATATATAGGGACTCGAAGCTAAGTACATGTGTACTTATTTATGTACATTTATATATATTTAATGTGTGTATGCTTACATATCACACAACAAATTTGACTTATAAAACTGCTTAAGCTCAGATTCTTAAAGATGAATTTTCCCATTAAATGTTTTTTGATCAAGAAGCTATCATGGAAAGGAGCCCCTTAGACTCTAAAGGTTGTTACAGTAATCAAACTTCATTTTGGCTGACATGTCAAGGCATGAAACCCCATTTTCTTGAGAAATAGGTTCTAGAATGTGGCAATCCATGGTCATTCATTTTTTGAAAACATATGGACCACCACTACTCTTCAAGTAGTCCCCTCAGGCAGTTTTGGCCCCAGAACATCTGTTGGTGCTGATTACACCTTAGATTCATATTGGAAGGTACACTTAAGTTGAATCTAAGGTGCCTAGGGAACCATAGATTCATTATGAAAGTTGGAGCAATAAGGGTAGAGCGAGTTGTAGGTGGATTGTGGTATTTTTCTTGTTTACCTTATAATGTTGCTAAGGAATGATGTGTAAAAACTAGGATGGGGATTCCATATGCTAGAAATCAAATTATAGACTTAATTGGGAACAACAAAATTGAAATTCTCCTAAGCACAATCAAACTCATAGTTTTTCTGCTTATTTGCTTTGTATCTCTTCGAAGATGTTTACAAGTATTGGGAGAATTTGTCAGTGTTACAGCTCATATGTTATGACTGTCATTGTAACAAAGAAATAAAGGTTTCAGGTTTGAGTTGTAATTGGTTGTGTAAGAGTGTTTACAATCTCTGTAGTAAGTCTACTGGCTAGTGATCAATTATAACAAGCCAAATTGGAGTACTAAGTGAGGTTTCTTTTGTTTGCCATTAGAGGCTGGAGTAGTAATAGTCTTCCATTTTCCAATGAAATGGATTGCTAAGGGAATTTCTTCCATCTTCAAAGTATGGATGCAGCTCTAGGATTCATTTGGTATTTGGATCATCGAGCCTTTATCACTTTTCTTTGGTCATTCTTCTTCAAAGTCTAAAACTGATGAATCTACTTCTTCACTCACTGCCTGACTTATCATATCAATTATATATTTCCTATCCTATTTTCAATGGAGGGTATTTCTTTTTTCCAATTATGGTTGACTTTGGCCACTACCTACCACCCTTGACCCAACAATGCATTGTACACCTTTTTATGTTGTGAGATGAGTATGAAGTTCAATAAAAATGATTGAGTAACCAATTATGGTCTTTTGTGCTGTTAGAACTCCAACGACCTTTATCCCTTGCCGGGCCACTTGCACCAGCTGAACAGTTGGAGGAAAAATGGTAGGCTTGCTCAAGCTTTGCTAAATGTTTTCTGGAGGTATGTTCACAACAGACCTGCCATTTATAATTGTGTAATGATGCACAATTATTAGTTTTCCAATGTTTCATATAATGTTATCTTCAGCAGGTGAATATATGTTTCTCAGCAGCACACATATAAATTCTGAAAAGAGTAGAAGCTAGAGCAAAACAGTGGCACAACTATGTAAAAGAGAACAAGAAAAGTCCAAGGCTGCCCCATTTCTCCTTTGCTTCTATTTGTTTGATTCATATAGAGATGCTCTTTGACCATATGTTGTGAATCTTTATAAATGCTATAAATCCTCACTATTTAATTAATTCAAACAATTTTCTAGTTCTCACAACTAAATATTGGGTTTAATGTCAATTTAGGAAGATGATACATTATCATTTCACCTCATACTATTAAGTTATAGAATATTAACATTTACGTTTTACTTCTAAAGTTGTCTGTTACTCGCTGTAATTGAATAGTTACAAGACACAATTTGCAACTATCATTGCCTTTCTCCCTCAAAATGTCCCGCTTAAGCTTGTAAATCTCTTCTATTTTTTCAGCCAGAACATGATCCTTATTGGTGCAGGAGCACCTTGGGCATCAAATGCTTTTTAAATTTGTAAAAGGTTAAATGTTCAAAATTGCATTGTAAAGGTCATGAGGTCATAAGTCAAGCACAAATGTAATGGAAAAATGATGTAAAAGGTCTTATTTGTATATAATTAAGTCATAAAAGAAGTCACTAGGAGGTAAAAATGCAAATAATGCAATATTGTTGTCAAAATGTGATTATGTAAACAAAAAGGCATAAATCAAGCATATTAAGAGTTAAAAGGTAGTTGAACCGATGGAGGAAGTTTGTAAGTCAGTTGCAAGGAGGGAAAAGTTATAAAAATCATGTAAAGGTCGAGCAAAAGGATTCCACTGTATTCTTGAAGAGTTAGAAATAATAAAAGTTCCCTGTTTTAGTTTATTTCTATTTTTTCCAGCATTTTTTACTGTTCCCATGTTTGGTATGGTCTGGTACTTCATTGTACAGACTCCCAATTGACATGGTTGGAAAGAGGACAGAGTCTACTTTCTTTTGGTGGTGATTTGACTCATTTTCGTTAAGTATTAAGAAAGTTACATTGATTTTAATGAAAGAGGGTCTGAAATTCTGTACCTAGGTTTTGAGAGTCTAAAGGAGTATTTCATCACTACTCCACCAATGTAGGTCAAGTAGATTGGTGGAGTAGGTTAGGGATAGTTTTTTTTTTTGTGTTTAGATGCTTAAATGTGCAAGGAGAGGAAGGACTAACATGGTGGATTTGCTGCTCCAAGTTAAAATCTGAGTTTTCCCTCTTGACAATGGTGGTTTCTAGCATGAGTTTGAAGGAATAACGTGTGCAGGGGTGTGGAGATGATTTAAAAAGAATTTACAGATGTATTTAGACATGATTCAACTAATGGTTGGAATATTGGAGGACTTTAAGTGAGTTAATCAAGAAACCCTCCCTGTTTCTTGTGTTTTCACCCTATAAACAAGGGTTCACTGTTTATTCGTGTTGCTGGGAGTTTCCCACTTTGAAACCTGATTATTTGTAAGTTTCTACACCTTTACTAAGACTATTTTGGGTTATTGAGTCTTTTGAGGAAGTTTTAAGACCACTTGCTTTGTTAAAATGGGCTAATTGAGGGCTTTTACCAGTGGACAACGTGCTGGTTTTTCTATATTTTGTGAAACAAGAGAAATTCCCATTTGGATATGTTAATGTTGATTGAAATGGGTCTCCAAAGGTGTGTTGAGATTGTAATCAAACTTTGCAATAGGAATGTATCCACCCGATTTAATGGTTGACAGACCTAGTAGAGGAATATGGTATTGTCTAATCCAAAACAGAGATCTTGTTAAAACAGTAAAAGAAATGGTATTAAGTGCTTGGTAACAGTAAATATTATGATATCATTGATGTATCTATGTTTGGATAAGGTTTTCTAAAGCAGGTTGGTGATTTTGATGTCTGAAGCAAGGTTATTCAATAAAGAATTGTGAAGTCTTGTGACTGCAGGTGAAAGGTATGATAGCACAGGGATTTGGATGAAATCTTGGTTTGTTTCAGTGGTAATAATGATGCTTTTAAGATGCTTCTATGTTTTGGAAGAGATTAATAAGTCTGTTGTTTTGGGTGACTTGATCAAAGACTTCTTAATGAGCAAGTTTAGTGTTTGACTGTAATCTGAGTGGACAGAGGTGTAGTTACTTGTTCTAGTTTGTATCTATCATTAGAGATGCATGGAGATTTGATGATTGGTAAGCATAATGTGTTGCCTTGGTGAATGAGTGAGTTGGTGTTTGTTTGATGTGCTATGATGTGGGTTGTTGAGTTGAAGCTAATGAGCATGGTGAATGAATTTTGATTTTGATTGTAAAGACAGAAAAAAATGAGTTTGATTCTGATGTAAGTTGTTGTTTTCTTCTTTGATTGAGGATGGGATTGAGATCCCTAATAAAATGTGTTGTTGAGAGTGGTTTGGTATGTTTCTCTACATCACTTATCCCTTCTTGTTGCTGCTACAACCCTTAAATAATGGGATATTAATTGCTCTTTTGACATTCTTTTCAATGGTGCTTTCAAAATGATACATGATGTATCTTCTGAGATACTATTTGATAAATAAGGCTCTCCATTCAAACAACCTTCCCAAACTTTTTTTATCTCATAAATTTTCATATTTCCATTCATGTTTCCATTGTTAGCTATTTGTGACAGAGAAGGTATACTACAATGGCTCGTTTTGGTAATATATACCTTAGAAGTTCCAATTTGCAATCTCATAATACTCATATGGAAGACTTATAAATGTTTATTTCAAGATTGCTTTTTCTTTTACTGTATATCTGAATGATAATCTTCATTTATGTAGTGATTAATATATGATTTATCTAGGTCCTGGTTTCATTATTGCCTATGGTATTTTTACTATCTGAGCCATTTTGTTAAAGATTGGATCTCTGGAAATAGTGGCCTACACTGGACAACCTACTCATCATGTATTTCACAAGCAATAGCTCTCATATAAATATTATTTACTTCTTATCATCTCTCAAGAAAAATAATAAGACAACTCAGGACTCAAAAGAACTGAATGTAAGTAAGCTAGAAGCCTAGAGCCATACCCAATGTTCTCATCATGAACAAAATAGATCAAGTAACCATCATCTTCTGCAAGGTCTAACCTAGAATCCTTGGGTACAAATATTGCCTCAAAACCGAATCTTCCAGGTCCAAAGTCAAAAACCCCTAGCACATTGCCTCCAACTTCAATCTGTGACTTCCCAACCTCAACTTCTGCTGGAAGATCAAACTTTATGAGTCCCTTGACCTAAGCTATTGAATCTAGTGTAGTACCATACACATAGCGTTGCTTTCTGCATCCATGTTAATCATAAAGCAGAATTAGATATTTCCCAATCAACATGGTATCCTTGGTTATATGATCCACAAGCATTGTTTATGAGGGAGAGAATGGAGGAAAAAACATAGTCGTAGTGTTCTGGGAAAGAGTGTATGTATTATCTCTTAGAATTTTCTTACCTGCCAATATACTTTTCATTAATCCTTGGAAAATCTGTTGCAGACTCTGACAGTTTCTTTTGCGAAGCCTCCCCACTCTTTAAATTGAAACGCATCTCATATCTGATCACCAAAGTCAAAAAGATAATACATTATGACTTATCCTTTTTTAATGCATAGGTTAATAGTGAAGCACAAAAGAAAAGGTTATATTAAATGGTTCACATACAACTCTTGGAAATTTTTTATTTTTTTACTTTGATGGGTCCACCAACCAATTCCAGGTCCAAGTCAACCAATTGACAAGTGTAAAGGACAACTTCATCATCCTCCTCCTGCATTGGCTAATATTTGGCACACAATACCCAAAGCAAAGACATATAAGACTCATAAGAGATATCTCAGGTTGGCCTCAGAATGATTGACCAACCTATGTAGAATAAAACTAACAGTAGATGATTCTCCTCAATTGTGAACAAATCACCATGCAAATATCAATAGGAACTTATCCAATTTTTGTTCTAAGGGAGAAAATGTAAGTATATAAAATATAATATTAAACAATGCAATTAAAGATGCATCTGGAAGGAAGCCAAAGACAACATGAACTATGAGTTATCGACACAAGGAAAGACTAAAATTAGAAGCTTGTTTCTCAACATTACCATTATAAAATATGTAGCAATTTGGTAGCTCAAACCATCTCATCTGAAGATCATTTCTGGCATATCGGGGTAGTATACCAAAACGAGCCATTGTTTCCATTCATTCATATAAGGCTCTCCATTCATGTTTACATTGTTAGCTATTTGTGACAGAGAAGGTATGAATGAAATCCCATTTGAATTATCACTGCATGGTGTCATGAAGTAACTACAAGAGGAATATGGCCTTGTTCTCTGTTTTGGAGTCTTGAGTGTTTGAACCAAGAGCCATGATGTGTATTTAAGGGCAATAGTGAAAGAATTTGATCTTTGTTGATATTAAGAGAAATATAGTTGAATTAAGCATGTCAAAGGAAGGCAAGTTGAAGGTTTTGTGAGATGTGTTTTGAATCCTCCTAGCTCTGCATCACTGATGAAACCCAAACTTTTGATGTCCTAGATGTAACATTGGATGGTGTTTTTGATGGAATGGGTGTTCCCTTATGGGGGAATTTACCTCTTTTCCCATTTGAAGGAGCAGTATTCTTCTTAGTGAATTTTTCTTTTTGCTTTTGTTTTTGAGAATCCACCAAGGCATGGTTAGATGCCACCTCATTTTCCTCTGTTTCTTTGACACCCTTATTGTTTGATTGTGTTGATTCTGGACTATGTCTTTGTTGGCATGGGAATGAAATTGGATTGTTGTTGATGTTTGTTATTCCCATGGACATGTATTGAAGCACTTGCATGGGTGATAAATCTTGTTTGGATAGGACTTGGAGACTTTTGAAAAGGCGGGCAAGGAATTCGGAGTTTGCTGCAACAAATTTGAAGTTAGCGAAGCCCTTTGCAGTGAATTCAAAGGTAATTCGAAACCCTCATTGTTGAAAGTAAGCTGATAGGAAAAATAGGCATATTCCATTCTTAGTAGGTAAACTTCAAATGAATGTAAGATAGATCTCAGAACAATGACTCATTCTATCCTCTTCTTTTTGTTATGGTCTCTACTAAAATTGACTACTTTCAACAATGTTTTTTGCATCTCTATTTTTAGATTTATGTTTTTTCTTTAACTCAAAAACTAAATTAATATTGGAATGCACAATATTACAGATGGATTAGTGCCAAAGGTTGACTACTAATCAATATCATGCATATGATGAGAAAGTAGTTGATGAGAGGGACATTGACAAATATCCATGTCCATGTAAAAATTGTCTTAGTGGAAAGGTGAAAAAAAGAAATATGATTTATCAACATATGATAAGATATGGGCATAGTGTTGTAAGCCCTTGGGCTTACAATTATTATGAAGATATGATAGAATTGCAGATTGTGAGAGATGAAGAGGAAACATACATAGATGAAGTGGCACCAAACATAGATGAACAGACATAAATGTTTGACGAAGGGTTTGAAGTTGATAGAATGTTGAATGAGGGTCTAAACGATGATTGGGCCAAGTCAATGGAGGATGCTTTAAAGCTAGTGTATGCTAATTGCAAGTTAAGTCATTTGGCAACAATCCTTCAAATTCTTAACTTGCAAGTGGTACATGGCTGGACAAATGAGAGTGTAGATCAGTTATTGGCATTATTAAGTTCATTGTTACCAACTGACTCCACATTGCCAACAAAATGAAGTCAATGTAAAAAGCAAATCAGTAAGCTCGGCTTGGGGTATGAAAACATCCACACATGTGTGAATGGTTGTGTATTATTTCGCAAAAATCTTGCAAATGAGAGTGAATGTCTGAAATGTCATGAAGTGAGGTATAGACAAGGGTTGAAATCAGCTGTGGTTCCTAGAAAGGTTCTTTGCCACTTTCCGATAATCCCACGATTACTCTGAATGTATAGGTGCAGATACATTGTTGAACTTATGCAGTGGCATGCCAAAAATAAGAGCACTGATGGAAAACAACGACATGTGCCTGATTCTAAGACATGGATGGAATTTGATAACAGATGGCCTAATTTTTCTCAAGATCCTCGTAATATAAGGTTGGGTTTGGCTCTAGATGGGGTGAACCCATTCTCAGATCAAAGTACTAAATGGTCAACTTGGCCAGTGTTTCTAATAAATTATAACTTGCCTCCATTGTTAGCAACCAAACCATTTTTCTTAATGTTATCATTGATTATACTAGGAAAGAAAAGTGTGACTTCAGATACAATAGATGCTTATCTAGAGCCATTATATGATGAGCTAATGGAATTGTGGAAAGGAATTGAAGCAATTCAATCTTTAAGGGATGGTCATTCAATCAAATTCACTTTAAGAGCTTCCTTATTGTTTACGATTCATGATCTTCCTACATATGGCACATTGTCTGGTCTCTCTATTCATGGATACCATGGATGTCCTACTTGCAACTTTAAGGATTTTGTGAGGCACTCAAGAAGTTTGCGTAAGTGTATTTATTGTGGACATCATGCTTACCTTAAAATGGATCATCCATATCGTCAACAAAAAACACGTTTCAATGGTCAAGAAGAGAATCGTGAAGCACCATTGCTAATAGCAGGTGATTACATTGTTGAGAATGGAAAAAAAAGAATGTCATTTATTGAAAATGATGGGATTGCTGGCAGTCGATATGATCCATGTAATGAAAGCGATGTAAAACGGTTGTGCATATTGTATAAGTTACCATACTTTAAGGATATAGCCATTAGGCATACTGTTGAATTTATGCATACTGAGAAAAATATAGCTTATGCTATTATAGAAAATATTTTTGGTGCTTTTGATACTATTTCATCACGTGAAGACTTCTGAGAAATAAAGATTCACTGAAATATTTCGGTTGAAAAATATGATATTGAAAAATATAAAAAACCTAGTGCTCCTTATGTCTGGACAAAGGAACAATGTGCACAATTCTTACAGTTGATGTCTCAAACTCACTTCCCCACTGGATATGTAAGTAGCAGCATCAGAAGCCAAACTGACATTAATAGCTTAAGAGGCCTCAAGACCCATGACTATCATGTCATAATAGAGAATATTTTACCTATTGTGGTAAATATATTGAGTTTGGCAAAGGGGCCAAGATTGGCAATTATAAGGTTGGGCCTAATATTGAAGAGAATGAGCTTACATGTATTAGATCCTTCGAACTTTGATAGTTTGAGGGAAGGGGTTGTTGAAGTCCTTTGTCTCTTGGAACGAGAATTTCCACCAACAATCTTTAACATTTCTATGCATCTTTTGATACATCTACAATATGAACTAGAGCATTGTGGCCTAGTAAGAACGAGATGGATGTATCCTATAGAAAGATATATGAAGGTTTTGAAAAAAATTGTTCGTACTAGGGCAAAACTAGAAGGTAGCATGTCTGAGGGATATTCAATGCAAGAGGCTATGGGATTTTGCATAGAATATATGAAGGATTTTAAAAATGTCAATCGACGTGTATGGGATGATGAAGAAGATGAGAGAGTTGCAGGTGAAGTATTAGAAGGCAATGGATGTCGCTTCAAGCTATCATATCAAGAAAGAAGTGCAATACATGCCTTTATTCTTCAAAACACATCTTCGTTTGATAAGTGGCGCAGGTAAAAAAAAACTACACAATAATTTATTTACTCGATTGCATTTACACATTTATATTATTAATCTTACTATTTGTACATCATTATTCTATGTAGAAAACACAAAGAAGAGAATCAAGCTTGGATGCAACATCGACCTCAAAAGCGCAGATGTCATCATTTGATTAGAGGTGATTTTTTTCCAAAATTTGAAGAATGGATTACTAATGCAATCAGTGATGCAAAAGAAGAAGGTCAAGATATAACAACAGAGGAAAGTGAGCTTTCACAGCCTCCACATTTATGGGCTATGTGTTTTAGTGGAATGTGGGCCTCTGGTAGTCATTTAAGAGTTGAAGAAAAAGACAAAGGAAAGATAAATTGTGATTGTGTTGTTAGTGCTGAATTTCTTCATGAAATTGAGAAGAAATTTTATGTTGGATTCATCCAAGAAATTATTCAAGTGGATTTTGGTGAAAATAGTCCTATATTATTAAAATGTAAGTGGATCCGACCATCTGCAATGCAATTTGATGAGTATGGATTTGTACGTGCAAATACACGACAATTTTTTTAGAGACAAATGAGTCGTATGTTTCCCCTCTTAAAATTAACCAATCATTTCTAATTGATGATGTAAGAAGCCCAAGTTGGTCATATGTCATTCAAACAGAGTCTCGTTCGAAATGGAAATTCATGGAAGTTGTTGATGTAATTCTTGATGGGTAATATGTTAATTTACAAGAAACATTTGAAGAAGTGGATGAAGACAATGAGGGACTCTTTGAAGAAGATATTTTGATTACCAATGAAGAAATTGGAAGAGAGAATGTATTGCATGTCACAAATGAGGATGAGGAAGAAAATCAAGTAGATGTAGACACGAGTGATTAGGATTCTGATCTTGTTGGCAATGCAGATGATTGTTGATGAGCCCCATTTTATGACCTTTTATTAAAGACTTTTATGTTGTTTTAAGACTATTTTATGTTTTAAGGACATGGACCTGCAGACTAATACCTATTTCAAAGCATTAATGCCAAAAAAAATTTGCTATATGAATGCAATATGAATATGTATACCATCATTGCTTTACTTTGACAATGATCTTTTCTTGACAGCTCCTCTGGATCATTGTTTCCACTATCATGATAGAATGTTATAACAGTCCTTGACCATTGTACTTTGACTCACTGCTATGACTATTATAATGCTTGTACTATTTTAACATATTTTGTGCAGGTATTGTGAGGCTGCTTCTGAATGGAAAGAGCCAGATTCTCATGTTAAGTCAATTAAAAATTTTCTTTTGTTATTGTAAGGTTCAAGATTTGATATATAATATATTAATATTCTCCTAACCTCTTTGAAAACTTGGCAGACTTGGTTGCAAGCACATTCATGTCATGTAATCCATCCTCATGGTCCTAGAAGTAGCATCCCCACTTTTTGTAGATCTGTCATGCCTCTTGCCCACTTTCCTCTCCTAAGCATGTTTTGGTTTATCATTTCATTTTATATCACCTTAGAAGGTTATCTTACCCAGTCAAATTCTGTGTAGCTATTTTGGTTGCTCTAAGACTTTATAAGGCTAATATGTGGTGCCACTGTACAATTTCTGAAGTTTTCTTGTTGTTGGTTAAGGTCATATTTCTCATAGTAATATCTGTGCATCTGCTAAATTGCAAGGACTGTAAATATACATGATCACAGTTTAGTCTTTACATTTTGTTAGTTCACAAAGAACCATTTTCCAAAAGAAAGATTATCAAAAAATGAGATTTTCTATTTTTTCCTCACAATTTATTCATGTTCTACCACTAAGATCCATTTTTCAAAAGAAAGGTAAAAATTAAAAAATGGATTTTCTATTTATTCCATCTTAGAAATATTTAGATGATATTTTGTAAGAAATGGGTTAAAGAATTATTACACTGGGTCCTTGTTTGCATGGCTGCACAGACATTACAGGTATAGATTAGTAGTAGCCTATAATACATATTTGAAAAGAAGATGCCAAGCCCAGGATTCTGATTAGCTTCTTTTGTATAGAAAGTTAAATTATCAAAGAAATATACCATAGTTTTGTAAATATACATCCATTTTTTAAATTTATTCTGCATGATTCATCCCACAGGGTTTTCCACTTCTATCTAGAGATCCCCATCCTTCAACTATCATCTCATTTACATCTATGAACTGTAGCCAATGATATAGGACTTGTTTGTTCTAGAGACTGTGTTCTCTTGGAGCTATAAGATTTCCTACCACCTGTCCAAAATGCATTTTCAATTTTAATTTTGAATGAGAACACTAAGTCCAAAACAATTTCTCTTTTGATAATGGAGTTTAATTGAACATTAGTATCATTGTACTACCATCTCTAATTAGTCTAAAAAAGGCTCATGATTCGGTTGAACCTAGTTTCTAGGCATAAATAAGCAAAGATCAAGATGACGTTAATCTCAAAAAATAACATTACCTGCACCCTAAAATTTTGAGCTTTACAAGGCCCCTTGAAGGTAATAGGGTTGAGCAAGTATTCTCCTTTGGGTATATAAACTACAGATGGATTTCCAAAAATACATGCTGCATTCCATGCTCCAAGAAATTCCTACATTTGAGAATTCAAACAAATGAATCGTAAGATATACGCTGAGAATCAAGTGCTAGGCCTTAAGCACATCTTGCTGCAGAGGCAGAGATAGGTAGATATTGATGTTGAGTGAGATCCTTCGCAATGCATATGCCACTATTGTATTGAAGCTTGTGATTTTCAGAACAACATTCACATTAGCAATAAATCATAAGGAAAATGGATTTATAAAGCACACAAATGCTTGCATTAGCAATTTAGCACTAGGGGAGAGGACCCGGTAGTTGAGCACCCTAACTTCACGCTTCTCAAAATTCTACATGGAAATTTCAAATCACTCCCAATTTTTTACAACAGCTTACTTGGCAAGTCCCTTGCTTGCAACTAAGGTTTCAAGGCCACATCATCAAATATGATGCCACATCAACATGCTTTTTTGTCGAAGTTTCCAAAAAGACCCCAAAAAAAGTGAGATCGATACTTTTGCACTATATCATGTTTTATTGGTGCACTGATGTTGCATCACATGATTTGTTACTTTTCATATCTAAGAATATATTTCATTCAATTATGGGTAGTCATCATCAACACTAACAGCTTTAAAGTCACAACTATTGGTCCAATATTGTTAAAATCATTGGACATCAAACAACAAATGTTATAACAACTATTGGAAAATGCTCAGATATTGGGTCCTCTCCCCTAAAAAGGAAGAAGATGCTAACACGTGAATAGGGGAACTTGCATTATGCATCTAGAAGCCTGCTTTCTGATTAGCAAATCTTTCATTACATGCAGTGCCTTATAAAAAAGAAAACTGTCAGCAATCTGGTATCCTACATATTTCACTAGGCCAATGCAATGTAAGCATATATATCTACTTATTACCTGGAGAAAAATCTTAGACACATAATATCATGAACTTTGATCAGTTTGAATGCAACTTTTTCTGATTCTAAAGATAGTAAAACACACTAGATTACTTACTATTCCCCCTTTTTCTTTGGAAGAATTTTCCATCACCTCCTTTATTCTTGGATCCTTATGTTGGAAATTTACAACCATTTATTTTATTCGCTGGATCCATTTTACACTAATGCCCCTAATTTTTACTAGCAGACTAAAGCAAAAATAGTAATAAAAAAATACCTTTTTTTTCATTAGACATTTATATTAACAATAAAAGGTTATTTACTAGCAATTGCACCTTGGTGTGCAATGGGTATGCCGAAGAGGTATGGAAGGTTAATTAATCTCATTCTCAACACATAATCTATCCTTATAACAGTAAATGAAACCAGCTAAAATGGTCTATCTGGGTTTGTAGTTTCCTGTTGGGTGAAACCTAGAATATCAGGGCAATTCCATTAATCTGCAAGGAGACCCCAAACAATATGTAATAATTGATGGCAGGTATTTTCCACAAATATGTGATAAGTAACATTTATTGAAATGAAAACATTTAAATGCAACAAAAAATTTGAGAAAACAAATATCATCTTACCTGAAATATCATAAACTTGATCAACAGCTGAGACGCCTAATAACTGTCCTAGAAAAATATGGGCTCTAATACAATCAGAATCATTGAGTTCATCTCCATGCGTTATGACAACTATAGGTTTATCATCTGCAGTGTAATATCCACTCAAGTTAAGAAAGCAATCAACAACAAAAAAAGTCAATGCAAGGTCATTAGCTGATGGAAATAACATCATATCATTATCTATAGACAAGAAATTTGAAGCAACCATGCAATCTATATATGTAAGACAATTTATCATTTTGTGTGTGAATATTCTGGAATCAACTGTATAGTGTTTAGGCCAAATATAAAAACTACATGGAAGATTCCAAAAGATAGATAATAGCCTTTCTTTTCTTGGCCTTTATAGACCAGAATTAGATTTGTGTTCAAAGAAGTAAAATTCAAAACAATGTCACAATTTGTCCCTGGTCTGACAGCATTAGCCATTTGTAGAACTTGGTAGTGTTGATGTTGAATATATTTCCAAATGGGATGGTCAGATGAGGTGAAAGGGACTCAGTCCAAACAACTGGTAAACTTAAGATCCAACAACTGGGGTAAAATTAAATGTTCACATCTTATTCACAAGCAAATAGGAACATACTATTATTGAATTTTGAATAGATAAAGTATCAAGAAAGATTGATTTTGGCTTAAAAAAAGCCATAAAAGCCATGTATTGATTTAAAATCACTAAAGATTATAGAAATAGAGGCAGTGTGTTTATATCTTAGAAACTGCATGTGAAGGAAGGGCCTCGAGTGTAGAACTCCCATTTTCCTCATATAGACTCAAACATACCTTTAGTTGGGTGTAAAACAAACACAACACCGCTAGAGACATTGAAAGAGTGAATTGGCTGTGAATACTTTGGTGGGTCATCTAAAATGAATTTAGAATAGATAAAGTATCAAGAAAGATTGATTTTGGCTTAAAGAAAACCATAAAAGCCATGTATTGATCTCTACAACTTTCTACACTGCAGCCACTATGATGAAAACACTCCTAAGAACAAGCAACCAAAAATTGTGAAGATTTCCCACCAACAAGCTGCATGCAAAAGTCCAAAATAGGTGAAAATCAATAAATAATGAGAAAGAAAGAAATGTGTCTACCCAAATGACATTTAGATGTGGTAATTAACACAAAGGAATCCTTGCCCTAGCGGGGAGAGGGGCCAACCAGTACACACAACATAAAGGAGAGACCTCTGTGGTCACAACTGGCAAAACTTCTCGATCTGCTTCTGTATTCCTCTCCATGCTCTATGTTGTATAGAAAAAATTGACTCGATGCCTTTGTCAAAGGATACCTTACCTTTTTGTATACTCACAATAATGAATAAACTTGGGCAAAGCATAATGCCCAATAAAATCAAGTTTTTCTTCAAGGGCTTTCATTAATAATTTGAATTTCTAAACCCACCTCCATTTTTGTATGGAAGGTGATCTATTACCCCAAAATAGCTTCCTCAAAATTAGTAAAGCAGGTTTGAGATAATCAATGGCAAAACTCTAGTTGTTTTTTTCTAATTGTGCCACATATTGAAGCAAGGTCCTTTCTAGGATGTAAGGCTCCTTGCATAAATCTTCAATGCAAAATCAGGAGCATGTATAAGGGCTTGTGGCAGTACTTCCACTTTTTACCCCACTCTCTCCACCAACAACTCTTACTCGCTCCAGTGCTTCAGTTTTATTATCTAATCTCACATGCTAGTGCTCAGATTTTTGCTTTTAACATTTTTCTTGATAAGGTCCAGTGACTACTCAAATACAATGCAAAAATTTGATGGGAAAATGAGCCCAACTAGCTGCAATCACCCCACACACTCCTAGTTAGTGAGATAAGGTTGGTGTTCCTACATATTCAATTTCTAGTAAAATTACTTCCTGACCTTGGTGTCTTGGATTGCTCTTCACCTTTCACTATTGCTATAATAAATTGACTCCAAATGAAAAGATTAAGGATTTTATGGTCCAAGGGCCTCATTGTTATTCTTCAATTATTTAGTTCTATTTCTTTGGTTGAATTAGATGTTGATCAACATTCGAAATCTTCGGCAACAAAAAGTTGAAAAAAAATTAAACAATTTTAGTCTTGCCACAATAGCCAATACATCAAACAATCAAGTTGGATACCTCATGAATCACCTGCCAACTTTTACTAAAACTAAAAATTATTCCTTTCTTGATTATTAGGCTTTGACAAATGTTGCTGGCTCTTAATGCTTTCCTTGATGTTTCATGCTCAAATAATAATATGAATGCTATTGAATTTATTACTTCTCCAGGCACCGACAAACATGTAAGATCCACATGACAATTTGATCCATGTGAATACTCAAGCCAAAGTTAGTAAAGATTTTTTTATGTTCAAGTTGCTAGCGATTCCAGAGTTTCTTCCATTCAGCAGTAGCTAGCTAACTTATACATTAGGGAACTGTGAAGCTGTGAGAAAGTATAGGGAGAAAAAGAAAGCACGCATTACTTACTTAGAAGAGGAAGTGCAGAAATTGTGTTTGATGAACCAGTAGTTACTGAGAAGACTGCAAGGCTAAGCAATTCTTGAGGCTAAGGCTACAAGGTTAAGAACCCTTTTATCTGACTTCAGAGTAAAAGTAGAGTCTGAGTTGGGCACTTTTCCTTACCAAAGCCCATGCAGTGGAAATTTTAAAGAAGGGAATTGCAGAGTCCAACCTCATAATGCTGATATTAGTGTTCATTGTGAAACTAAGGTGATATGCCCTCATGCACCTTTAGAGACATCTAGGACAGCTGCAAGTCAAAATGGTGATACTCTGCCATGGGAAGGAATTTGTGAAATTTCTAATCTTGATTGTTAAGGTTTTAAACTGAATGGAGATTTAACTCCACACTCCTTAAGCCTTGAAGGTACAACAACAATAGACCATTCTTTAATTCCCAAGTCTATATCAATATCTGGGAATCTTTCCTTACAAGGCAGATTGGTCTCTGAGTAGTAACATTGGACTATTGGCTGTTTTCATAATTGATGTTTTGTAAAGAACATAACTATAGATCTACTTTAAGGGCAGTGTACTGAAGTAACATCCATGATGAAAATGTATCTTCAGTGTGTACGCATATTTAGTTTTAAATAGCCAATATCAAGGGTATCATCAAAGAGAAGAATAGTTGGATGTTTAGGAAGTTCCAGTGCAGAAGAATCTTCAATATAGCTGTCTGATAGTTTGAAACTTAAGGAACTTTGTAATTTAAGAGGATTCTTGAATATGGTTAGTTATCTTGAACCTGTATATAAAACTAAATGTTTTGGCCATATGTTACATATGCTTGGAGCAGATATCAAACAGTAAGGAAGAGGCACATAATGTGGACTTGTTAGATGTCTTTATGATTGACAAATATTGCATCTATAAATGCATCCTAGTTTGATGTGTCTCTAGTTCTACTATTGTTTCTGTGTTCTTGTTGGGTATACAAGGACACCTGTGACGTTATGTTGAAATGAACTTAAAGGTCCTGAGCATTTTTAGATGCTTCTTATGTATTTGTAATTTTGTTCTCTAAATGTATCTGTAGTCTTATATGTAATGCATGCCTTTGATGCCGGGTAATAGTTGCAAACTTACAATACATTCCTTGATATAAATGTTAGCTGGTTTGCAATTGCATTAATTTTCAAGTTTTATTTTCACACTTGCATTTATAGTTTGCAACTTTGCAGTCCTTGGTGTTGAACTTTTGGATTTAATGAGAGTTCTACATTTAAAAGTTGAAAATATCTGATCGCTTATAGCAGCAACTCACATCCATTCATTATATTGTTTAAAGAGATTATTTTATTGTTTCAATCTATATTGATGATTTACTTTCTAAAGAATATTTGTATTTTTAATTATCATTTAGTGTTCATTTAATATTAATGCAAATTATCAACAATGAAATTACTTGTTTGGATTTGGTATGCTTCCTTTATGCTTAAATAGAACTTCTTTTGTAAAGTATAATTTGTACATGTTCTTGAAACTATTTGGTATCATCTTTGCTTATACTAGCTTAACATTAAATCTCCCTCAGTGTGCTAGAAGCCATATGTTGACTAATGCAATTATCAATCCTATGTAGCAAATTGTTTGAGCGTAGAACATCTACAATTCTTGCATTGATTCCTTGATAGTCAGACTCTGTTATGCAATCAAAAGTGGGGACTAGTGAGAGACATTTTAGTTGTTCTGTGTCTATGAAGGATGCTCATAATCATAGTATTTTTTTCCTCCATATCAGTCATGGTTGTTGTTGACAGCTGAAATGTTTTTCTTTGTTGATAGATTATAAAAAACTTTGTTATTAAGAACTTAAGACATCTTTTAAAGGAGATGTGTGCTACTTATCTGATGCCTATGCCTGGATCATTGGTTTTACTTATGTGTGCATTTTTATACAGATTGTTTGACCTTTCTATTTTAAGTTTAATAGATAGCCATGATGATTTCGATCTTTATAGCTGAACCACAATGATTAGGACCTTTATAGCTAATCCATCCTGAACATACTGAATTTAAAAGAGATTTCTCACGGAGTGGTTTCATTTCACTATTATTCTTGTTAGTTTGTCTTACCACGTAATTGACAGGATGGTGAAAAGCTCTTTATTTTAAAATTCTGGAAATATCTAGTTTCTCGAGTTTTTTTTTCTTAGCATTTTGCTAAGTTAATGCCTAGCATATGATAGGAACGTCTATAGATTTCCTATAGTTTATATACAATCTTGAGCTATAGTGTTAAACTTTAGATAACTTTGATAAAGCTTAATTAATGGTGATTAGATTTGCTTAGGAAGTGAGCAAGTTAAGCATATGAGTTATTGTTTTGATGTAGCTATTCACCAGAATTGTAATGCTACTGCATAGGATTGGCTACAAACTAATTAGTCGTCTATGTCATGTTCTTATTGCCCTTTTCTTGAAAATTTCACTTGAGGAATTGTATACCATGACATGTATAATGCATTAGCTACTTGATTGTAGGTGAATTCTTTGAAACCTTGATATTGCTTCAAGAATTCAACTATGAGCTAAACACCTTAACCAAGCTGAGTAGTAGAGTAATGGAATCAAGCTATGGAGCTATAGCAAATCCAGAAAATGCCAATTCATAGTTAGGATAATATTTGATAATGAGATTTGCAATCTGTAGATATCCCAAGTGTTTGTGAGCTCTGCTACTTCAGATGAAGGAGGTGTTGATGTAAACAAAGTCTGGGCATATTCCTCACTCTGAGCCCATTCATCCCACAGAGACTTAGATATAATTGCTCATTGCCCACAAAGATCAGATTGTATATTAAACAAAAGAACAGAGGAATGAAACCAAAAGACCAGGAAAACCAAATTTATCGCTGACCTAATAGTGAATCCACATCCAATGTGAAGGACTCCTTATTCCAATCCCAAGATTTGATGGATTGATTCAAATACATTGCTAAGCTTTTTATGCAACTAGCATTTCTGCAAGGAACCATTATTTAATATCCATTGATTGAAATACCCACAACATCTAATGACTATTGTTGTTTGCAGTGCTTTAGACTTCGTATGTTTTTCAATGAATGTTCATTAAAATTGAGACCTCATAAACTTGTATTTATGCAATTTCTGTTACGGTTAATTATATTTGTATCAAGTTGCTAATTTATACATTATTGTTTTTTTGGACATCAGGAAATGAGGAAAAAGAATTTAAGGCGCAAATTAGATGATAGTGATCATAATGCTGAAATTCCAGTGACATATTATGAGTGCTTTCGTGAAGAACATGTGGCCAAGAATAATGAATATTTATCACGTCTTGGTTTGACAAACAGGCAAGTTGTAAATCCACTAAGTAATATATTATTGATTTAATACCATTTAATGAAATTTTATAGGCAAGAGCTTTATGTATATAAGACATGATATGATATTTTTTTCTATTTTACAGGCAAGAAAAAGAGTGTAGAGAAAATGCAGAGAAAAAACAAAAAGAAAGTAAAGATATAGTGCTGCCAGCTCGTAGAAGCCAACACATAAAGGATGTGTTTGAAGTGAAATCTAGGGAGACTAGTACTGATCTACCTACTCATGCCACACCTGATATGGCCAAGGAGCATGAAGTTTCAGTTAATGAAAGTCACAAAGAGAGTCTGCTTGCATCTGATGTGCCTCAGAGTGCACCTGTTGCATCTACAACTTTTGATGGAATTAGTGGATCAGCTAGAAATATTGGTAGTGGTTCAATAGAAGATGTGTCTGCTTTTGTTAAAAGACAAAGATTGAGTCAAGATTTATACAGATCTACAGAGAGGAATGCAAAAGAAATAATATTAGAAGGGAAGAAGCCATTCTTGGTTGAGGTATCAAGAGATGGTGAACCCATTGGGGAAAATGCTACACGGTGGGCCTTGGAGTTGGGCGTAAGATGTAGGGTCCATTTGGATATTTGCAAATCAAATTTTGCATAGCAAGATTCATGAAATGTGGAATATGTTATACAAAAAATGGAAAATGCCTTTGACACTATTTGTGGACAAATCTCCAGAAAATATTACAAGCACAAGATGGGACTTCTGATGAACAATTTTAGATACAATTGTAGAAAAATAATCATGGAGGGAAACAAGAGGTTAGACTCCACTCTATCTCCCAAACAGTGGGAGGCATTGAAAGAAAGTATGCGTTCTAAAGAATATTTGACAAAGAGTAATAGAGGGAAGAGAGCAAGAGATAATGTGAGGGCTGAATATACATTTGGCCGAGGCGGGTTGCAGGCCAAAATTGACAAATTTGGAGTAAGTGTATGGATTTTTGGTTCTATTTACATCGTGTTATTTAATTCAATTTTTTATTGAACTGACTATATGTTGAAATTGACATTGTTTTTTAGGTGGAAAACAATAATAGAGAAGCAGGAGTAGAAGATATTGTCAATTATATGGCAACACTAGATCGTACTAAATCTAAGAGTAGTATGAATTGGAAATCTAGTTCATCAATAGAGATTTCACAGCCATTTGTTGAACGCCTAGTAAGAGCCTCTCCAAATCATGTCAACTCAAATGAAGAGTACCAACATTTAATGAGTTGCTTACATGGTGTCACCGAGAAAGTTTCACAGTTGGCTGCCTCTGTTAAGCCTATAGTTTTTGCATGGAATGACCATAATTCCATAGATTCAGATCAGGTAAGAGGCTATTTCTCAATATTTTGATTCTCAACTATATCATTTCTTTGCATACTCTTTATCTATTGTTGTTTTTTCTTTTTTGAGCTCTTCATGATTGTCTTACTCTATATGTTTTTATAGTTGCAAAACAATTATATGTTAGCAAAACAAAAAGGAAAAGACCCTGTCACTAGAGCTCTCAGCAAAGCTACACAACTTTAGGACAATGTTGATAGTGATTATGCTGAATTCAAGAAGTATGTGCATGATATTGAGGTGAGTGCTATGAAACCTTTAGATTAATTTTTAATTTTGGCTGCTTTGGGTTTGAGCATAGGTCACAACCAGGATTGTATATCAGATTCATTTATGATTGCTTTTAAATCTAAAATGTTTGGTATGTGAAATGAATGCATTTTAAGCATCTAAAATATTGTTTTTTGGTTCTGGTATTTTCCTTGGTTGCTTATAAATGATAGGGAAAAACCTTTGGTTGCTTATAAATGATAGGGAAAAACCTTTAGGCAAAACAGTTTTAGGGAAACATGTACTTAAAGTTGTAGCACTTGAACATAGAAATGTGTAAAAGTTTAAATAACCCCCCTGATTCTATTGGCAACCTGTCACAACTACAACACTTGAACATAGAAGACTGTAGAGGTTTAAATAACCTTCCTAATTCCATTGGCAACCTATCACATCTGCAACACTTGAAAATAGAAATTATAGGTAGAAATTTTGCGCTTTACATTTTGATTTTCCTACATGATACAAAGAAATCTAGTGGTCAGATCTAGATTATATGGGAATCTACAGCCCACTGTGAATTGTATTATGAAGAAAAAACAAGTTTGTTGTATCTCCCAAGTATTTGTACAGTTTTACTCCAAGTTTTACACATGCAAATGTAAAAACTACCAAAACTTTAAATTTAGGTATTTCATCAAGCAATGGACAAGTGACATGGACAATCAAATGAGAATTTGGGAACCTCTAATACATCCTAAGTTTGCTTGATGGTAAAGGTACAAGTAATTCATAATGGTCACATTAAATTTAGAGGCTTTTACAATTGTACACCTCAAAACAATGTAAGGTATATGGAAAAATAATCCCCTCATTAATGTCTTACACCAGGGGGTCTCATAAACCAAATTAGTCTCTCTTAAATGTGAGATAGTCCTTTACAAATAAAAAGCATTTCTACTGCTCCTATTTTTACATGATATAGTCATGATTTCGAAAGTAGAAATAGTCCTTTACAAATAACATTAGAGGAAGTACAAAACTCCCACATAATGTCAGCATGCCTCACCAGCCCAAAGTGGGTGATTCAAGAATGAGTTGTTGAATCAACTGCAAATTTAGTGTCCAAAAGACTGTAAATTCTTTTGGGATTCAACACAAAATAAATCAAGCTCACAAAACAAATTACAATTCATGTGCTATGCTGCAGTATTATTATTATTTTTAAATATAGACCATAGAAATAAACCTACTAGATCAAAAAATTTGAATTAATCTCCTAGAGTCGTGTACGAGACAAATCAAAATCCTCTAGAGTAATTTGCACAATCCAAGAACTCAGAGTCTTCTTGGTCTCAACATTGTTATGCTAATTCATACATACTACAAATATTTAACACAACATTCTCATTCAATGTAAGAACAGGCACCCTCTCAAGTGCATTCTCTAGAACTTTAATGGATCCAAGCAAATCTCTAGAATACATCAGACACAGAGCCTTGTTATTAGTGGCTGTAACATCACCTAGATCTCTATCCAACACTTCTTCATACTCTCTGACCGCTGTTGTGTAATCCTTTTCAACCAAATACTGAAGAGGTTTATTACAGTGTATCATATTTTTAAGCACTTTTGAGCTTGATGAAAATGGCACCTGACCATTGTCCACAATAGCCTTAATTCTAGAAAACATAGTCTTGGCACCATTCAAATCACCTAGCTGCAGCTGAAGATAGCCAACCCTTGAGAGCAAGAAGGGATCCAGTGGTTTTTCCTTGAGCAGCCTCTCAAGCCACTTCATGCTTGTCACGTAATCTTTCTAGCTTAGATGATGCCTTAGAATTGATTTTATAACAAGCTCTTCTCTCCGCTGCCACCATTTGAGACTTGCCCCTAGAGTAGAAAAATTAAATTGAACTTGAGTTGTAGACCCTGTGGATGCGTTGCTTGAGATAAACTCACCAAAATCCTCATCCAAACTATTAAAATGATGATCACAAAAACCATGAACACTACCGTGTCCCACATGTTGCCCGTCTGTCTGATTCTGAGCACCAATATCCACAGTGGGAGGTTTGTACTTCCTCTGATGTTATTTGTAAAGGACTATTTCTACTTTTGAAATCATGATTGTATCATGTAAAATTAGTAGTAGCAATGCTTTTTATTAGTTTGGTGTGGGTTCGGTTCAACAATTCTTGCCAAGAATAACATCATGTTGCTCCTCTAGAGTGTCCTTGATGAGTTGTTGAACATTCATGGAGGCATTGGGAGTCATCTTCTAAGAGTCAACCATCTCACCCCTACGATAGAACTCATGCAGATAGTCTGGCTCATTGATATGGAACCAAGTTGTACTCCTTCCTTCTGCTGTTGTGAGTAAACATTGAGAGACATTACCAATACTTGCTCAGATGCCACAAGCCTAAATTGGTGTAGGATGTCTTAAGTCAAAGATATTCTCTAACACCGATGACCTACACCACAGGGCTTGGAATGGGTGGCAATAAGGACAACATGATAAGTTATTAGCTAATAACAACTATATTTTCATCTAAGTACTAGGTGGTCTTCTCTAAGAATTCTGGTGAATGTTACTTTAACTTTTAATAATATCTATCTAAAAGTTCTTAGCAGAACATATTTGAGGATATGGGGTCTTTCCAGTAGCATCATCTAGAAATCAAGCTTGGTCTATTTTTCTTTCACTTCAATTTATGTTATTATTTGAGAGGTTGTTTTGAGGAATTAGAGATAAGTCAGTCTAACAATTCATTGTTGTCATTAACACATGAAAATGACACTCTATCTCCGTAGTCATACTTGTTTAGCAACAAAGAGTTTATAAACTTGTATTTTCTTGTATGCTTTTTATTCTTGGAGTTGTAATGAGTAATAACCTTAATGCAAGCTTGATGATGAAGAAAATTAGAGTAAAATCTTTGTAAGAAGTTGACTTGTTGCAGCTCATTATAGAAATATGAAAAAGTATAAAAGAACATATACATTCTCTCTCTTAATTTGGCATATTATATTCCTTTAAATCTCTCAACCTTAAGAAGCAAATCTAGGTCAAGACTTGGCTCATTTTAGTACACAATTGCATTTCATCACATGTGGATTTTTGATGATGCCGGTCTATAATACTGATAAATTACTTGTTTGCAGTCCAAAATGGAAGGCTCTGATACTAATTTTGTTATTAGAAGGTGTTGCACTTACAGAGAGGTACAAATAGCCATTCCATGAACAAGGTGGTTGTGCAGCAAAAAGAGTAGCCTTTAGGGGTTCTATCCACAAGCCCATGGTTTGGAGTCTGGACATTCACATTAGGAATCTTCTTCTGTTCAAAAGTATTTATACCTTAAAATACAGACATGTTCAGTGCTATTCAATACAAAAGGTATGCATGTAGATTGATTGAATGGCGAGTTCTTCTTGTTGCTACCATGAGATGATCAAACAAGTTGCTTTTCTTACAGCTCAGACAATCATCCATAGATGTTGGCTATACTATAGAAGCAGGTTTATTGTGGTAGTCATATCAAATCTAGGCCAACATTTTTGCAACATGGATAGATTGATACTGATTACCATTATACGGAGTCATTTCTCTACCATATATAAAAATATGACTAATATAATTCAAATGTTTTGAAGGAAATCTATCTGTGCCTTGATGTTGGTGACCAAAATTCCTTTGGTCCCACTCTCTGTCAAATATTCTCTGTCACTTAATTGCAATCTGTAAAACATATTTGATAGAACTGCAAATCAATGGATACAGTAATTTCTGCCCCCAAATTCCCTCAACATTCAAGTTTTTTCAGCAGAACCAGGTTGCTTTGATACTGTATTGAAATTTTGCAATAAAATGTGTGGTAAATGGATGATATTTATAATACTAAGAGCTATTTATACAATGACTTTCGGTTTTATTTTTAAGCTCCATATCCCTCCTTTTTTCTCAACTAGAAGCAACCACTATATCTATTGTATAGGTGTTGTCACAACATTCAACAATGAATAAACCATATTTAATCCAGAACCAAAAAACATAGGTAACAAGTGTAGTATTTTAAATGTGTAACCATCACAACTATGATTTAATATACTTCCTAAAAATGGAGTTATCAATAATCTATTTCATTGGGTCAGGAACAAATGAGTTATTTACTGTTTAGATAAATGATGTCAGTGAGTAATATTCTATTATATAAACTTATGAAAATAATGTAGCCTAACTGCTATGCTAAATTTTGGTCTCTGTAACTAAAAGTTTCCCTCTTGATACTATTCCATGACCTTTGAAATCAGGCACTTTGTATATCCCCCTTATTTGATGTGCAACTGCCATATTGACAGTTTTTGCAATCTTAAATGATATTTTTTTTTTTTTATTGAAAGAAAGCAACAAAAAAGAATTACAACAAAGGCATGAGCAACATGCTAAAGGAGTTTACAACACAGCATAACTCTAAAAAAGAAGCAAAACACTACCAAACAGCTGATCAAAACTAGAACAACAGAAACTAAATTTCCCAAGGAGTAGTCTACAGCCATCAACCTCCATAAAACACCTAAGAAGGATGCCAAACATGACTAGAATTGCTAGGCAACAAATACAATCTAAGCATGATCCCAAATGCATCTAAAAGCAAGCCACAAAATTCCACAAAGAGATGTCATGAACTATTGGTATCTACTGTAGAAGAGAACCATGAAATACCCTACATAAAATGATGAAAGGAAGGCCCGAATTGAACCTATAGCTGAGATAAAAGCTGCTTTGCTTGCAGGTAGTGAGCATTGTCCTTCTTTTCTAGATCATTAGTTAGCCGCAACAAAAGAGTATACAAATTGGTACAAATAGATGATAATTCTATTGCAAAGGGAGAGAAGGTGTGAGCTAACGCAACCTAGCAACGAATCCTCCAAATGACTTTTAGAATGATAAGCCTACAAGAGTTGGAAATCACATTATGTAACACCGAGGATCCGAGGAGAGTGGATTTCCATGACCAAGGGAAGTGAAATAGGGCAGGCAAGGCTGAAAGAAGGGTAGTCCACAACTTTTTAGCATGGGGGCACAACCAGAAACAATGCTTGAGAGTTTCAACCCTTCCACAAAAAGGACAAGGAGGAGGTGGGTTAATGAATTTGAGGTGAGCACCAACTGGGAGTTTGGCATGCAAAAGTTTCCATGCTGTGAGTTGTGATTGTGCATCCACTTTGGATTTCCAAATTTGCAAGCTAAGTTGATTCCACTTGGATCTTCTAAAGTTACATCTCCAAACAAAGTTAAGCTAGTTTGAAAGAGACAAACTAGGAATCAATTGTTTATAAAGGATCTTGAGAGGAAAAGTTCGGATACCGTTGCCATTAGGCCACCTCCAATCTTTAAAAAAACTAGAGTGACAGCTAGTGACCATGAGGATAGAAAGGTTAGGAAGGACCATATTCTGGAATTCCAAAACAATGAGCTTGTCTTTATTATTGAGTTTGAAGCATGTCTTGAGCTGCTGCCATGATTTCCATGTAAAACTAGTGGGATCCCATAGGTCACTGAACACTCGGATACCTTTCTTGAAAAGTCCTTTAGATTTCATCCTTGGAATCTTGGCAAGGGGCTGGTTATTAACTTGTATCAATCGATTCCACCAAATTGAGGAAGATGCAAAACTGAGCCCATGGCTGAATGACTAGTTAGACCAAGATAGTTTTTGAGAAACCATTTGCCATGCTTTCCAAATAAAATTAAGCAGGGCAGATTCGTGGAGTTTGAAGTGATGTGCCAAGAGGATCTTGTCAGTCCATTGAATGGAACTCCAAGCTTTGCTAGAGGTTGTTGTTAGTATATAGTATCTAATCAAAGATTTCCAAGGGGCGTTGCCATCCAAAGCTCTTCCTATCCATTTAGCTGAAAGACATATCCCTTGAATAAAAGGATCTATAATTCCTAATCCACCCTTATACAATGAGACCAAGAAGTGGCAGGCATGCCTTTTTTATTTCCCCATTTAGACCAAATAAAGTTGCGAATAAGCTGGGTAAGCTAATTATAACAAGTTTTAGAAGGCGGCCAGCATGAGGAGGTATAGACATGACTAGCTAAGAGGACTTTTTTGGCCACTTGTATACGCCCAACCATTGAAAGAAATTTATTTTTCCATCCCAGGAGCTTGACTTTAAACTTGTTAAAAAACCATCTCCACGTATCTTTCAAGGAAACTCCCAGCCCAAAAGGAATGCCTAAATACCGAGTAATGTCACCATGTTTGATCTCCTTCCATTCTTGGGGAATCCAAGGTGATCAGGGGCTGGGACTTATCATCCAAAATTTAGTTTTGTGCATTGCTAATTTGGAGCCCAAAACCTCACAGAAAAAATCAACGATATCGAGTAAATTATTAATGTCTTCAGCTGTATTTTGGATGAATAACCTTCTAAATGGGCTCGTCAAACTTCTTAGGATGCTTTGATTCTTAAGCTTGATTTTGATAAAGCTTATGATTGAATACGTTGGTCATTCATCCTCAAATGTTGCAATGGCTGGGGTTTGGTCCTAACTTTTGTGCTCATGTTTGAATGCTATTCATGGATGCTAGTGCAAGAGTGGCTGTTAACAAAGTTTTATCCCCCCAATTCCTCCAAAAGTCCATTCATCAAGGCTGCCCTCTTGCCCCTTTTCTTTATGTTCTCACTGCTAATGCCCTTGGTTACCTCCTCCAACATGCACATTCAGATTCTCTTATTCATGGAATTTCACTTCCGTGTAACTCTATGGCTCTCAATTCCATTAAATGATATTATGTGTATAGAATATTTCCCGTTTGCTTGATCTTAATTAAAAAATTTCAACTGTTAGAGAGTAAAACATGTAAATTGGTTGCCAGTTACAACCACAAGATTTGTTGATAATTTTATAGTAAACAATCTTATGTATTACTATTGAATTCTGGTTTGTTTAAGCAAGCTGAGGGAAAAGCCAACAGCTTGAGTAGGTCATAAATTATCATGTCTTGTAGCAAATTAGTTGGATTACTTGGTCTAGTTTAAATTTACTCTTAGAAGTCATACTGACTAGAGAGTGATCAATAATTGATTTCTTTGTGCCAGAACCAGATGACTTATCTATGGTTTTACTAAAACAATATTAATGGGGAATACTTTACTTATATAAATTAGTGGGAAATGTGTAGCCACAGACTGCTATGATAAAATTTATTCTCCGTAGCTATTGTTTTCCATCTCAATGCTATTTTGCATGAACATTGAAATTGTGCTCCCTTAATTGCTCTTTTGCACAATATATTAACAAAAGATGGTTCAACTTCTAAATTGCATAACATAAATTAACAAAACTATATGAAAACTTAAAGGGAGTGAAACTAAATCACTGCTATTGATTGATTGTTGTTAATTATCAATTTCCTTCATGCAACTACTCTCTGCAAAAGTGTTCAGTGTAATAGTACAAATTTTCTAGAAAAACCTATGATAGAGATTTTTGAAACCATTAAGTATCTATACAGTTTTACTCCAAGTTTTACACATGCAAATGTACAAACTACCAAAAACTTTAAATTTAGGTATTTCATCAAGCAAAGGACAAGTGACATGGACAATCAAATGAGAATTTGGGAACATCTAATACATCCTAAGTTTGCTTGATGGTAAAGGCACGAGTAATTCATAATCAATAAGCACTTCATTTAACTACTTACAAACCTTTTACATGCATTTAGTACTCCTCACATGCATAACATGTTTAAGTGTTTGAATGTGTGGTTCCAAATGCCACAAGTGGGGTATTTCTTTAGTCCTCAACACAGATGCTTCAATTGATACATGGTCAGTAATGTTGAGCCAATAATTTTTATATGGAAAAGCGAAATTTGTGGATACAAGTTTCATACATTTTCACAAAGTAAAAAGAACTAACACATATTTAAGGAGATTTTGGTTGTTAAAAGAGGAATTGAAAATCTTAAAATATTCCTCAAGCCCAAACATTTTGCAAGCAAAACAAATAGTTAGCCAATAAGAAATTTGTTAAGGAAAAAAACAAACATAGATTTAGCCCAAGGGAGAATTGCTGGATGGTATTTTGAGTTCCAGAGTTATAACTTTGATATACAATGGGTTAAATGGGAAAAGAATTCCCTTGCTGATGCTTTAACTAGAGATCTCAAAATTATTGTATTCATCACAATAGATCCCACAGATCCACTTATTTGCCAAGTGAGATTCTAGTTATTCTATTAACCAATAGGTATGCTAATAGGTGGATCAAAATGATTAAAAAACTAAAAAGGGATACTTGGGAATATAATATAGAAAGACATCATTTCTATATTATGGATGCTCTAGACCTTTTGGAAGCACAAATTATCTTAGAAATGCTTTCTCATTTGATCTTGTGATCACACTTATCATCAGGCCAGTGGTTACCTAAACATTGATCAAAAATTATAATTCTCTACTCAATCAGAGTAGTAAATATTTTTTATTTTGGTAGGTTTCCTTTTTAAAATTATGCAGATGCATATGGAGCTATATTAGATGAAGAAATGGTTGATTTTCTCAATTTAATTATTTTGTAAAATTTAAAGTTTTTGGTAGTTTGTACATTTGCATATGTTATAGATCAAATATTATTAAGTTGCCCCATAAATATTATATTACTGGGCCCAACTTAAAATAATATTATCATTCATTTCCCTTGATTTATCCTTTAGCCTATGAGAAATGATGATATGCCAGAGGTCTCTCCATGGTTCTAATTTGGAAAAAGGGACATGACAATAACTAATTGCATGACAACATAACTGATGAGTAATTGACTGATTTTTAACTATGATTGCACAACTAACTGCATGATTGCATGACTACATAACTGATGGGTAATTGATATGCTGCTAATGATGATTGCATAATTGGTGAAGACCTAGCTTATTTTTAATGTGCTGATAATAGACATCATTCTAATCAACAAGAGGTTGCAAACCACTTAGCTTGGTCTTTAATTGACCCTAATTACAACTGTTGTACTAAATAAGCCTATAGGGCCATAGTAGCCTGTAATAGTTTTAACTAGAGGGCCATGTTAATAGCCCAAAAGCAGACTGATTTTGAGAAGCCTTATAGTTTTCAATCATTTTTCCAGTGTTAAATTTAGTTTCTTTGGTTAATGTACTTATTCTGTGGAATTTTATTAATTGTTACCATACTTCTGTGGAATTTTATTGATTGTGTATGCACAAGCAAGCTGATGAGAATGGGTTTGTAAAAAGATCAGCTGCTAGTATGTTGAGTGGAAAACAATTTGCTTCTCCAAACACGGTGAGTTCTGTGATGACCTCAATGAACACATTTCATCATATTTTCTGTGTTCTATGGTAATGAATATTAAATCTTACAATTTTTTATTTGTTTGAATGAGATATTGATTGAGCTGCATGTAGCTGCTATAATCTAAAGATAAAACTGTACAAGTTTATTAGTTTATGTTATTTATGCATAAAAATTTGTTGGAAGCCTTTGTGAAAGTTTAGTAGGAACATGGATAATGTGTTATTTGTTGGAAGCCTTTATGTAAGTTTATGTTATAATGTGTTTTTTTTTCTTTTTGCAGGAATGCATTCATAAACTCAAAGAAGGAGATAAAGTTAAGGTGTTGGATCCATTAGATGGTGATGTTGTGGGCATTGGGCGGATTCACTCCCTATCTATTATACATGGAGTCAACTTGAAAGGAACAATGGATGCAAATGTAAACATTTTAAAGGTCACAAGTAACATACGTGTTGTTTATGAAGACAAAATAGATAAAGTTGTTCGTCTGAAAGAGAAAGAAGGAACCTTCACACAGTGGCCACTAAAATATCTGCAAACAATGACATAGTTGAACATATTTATCATGTACTAGTTGCTAGACATCTTGGCTCACTATTTTATGCAATATTTTGAATATGTTGTTCAGGGATCTTAATTATCATGGTGTATTTGAAAGAGTTGGAAACTCTTAGACAACTTTGACATTTTTTATTATATTTACATATATACTCTTAGACACTTGACATTTTATAACTTGTTATATATATTGATATATATTTACATTAATTTTTTTTATTGTAGATTACCTTTATTTATCATGATGTTGAATCAATCTTTTAATTTTAGTATGTTGTAGCTTATACGCATATGCAATATTTTTATTTACTTTTATGTTTTAGTTCAAATTTAATATTATATTAGTTTTGCATTATAAAATTTATGGTATTTAATAAATTATTTATTTCGTGATTATATTACTACCAATTAATGAAAACTAGTAAATAAAATGACTAAATTAATGACTAAAGTATTGATTAAATTAATGACTAAATATGACTAAATGAATAAATAACTAAATATATGACTAAATTAATGACTAAAATAATGACTAAATAAATGATTAAAGTAATGACTAAATTAATGACTAAATATATGACTAAATTAATGACTACATATATGACTAAAGTAATGACTAAATATATGACTAAATAAATCACTACCATGACTAAATAAATGACTAGTTAATAACAATCAATGACTAAATTAACGATTAAATCAATGAATAAATTAATGAATAAATCAATGACTAAATCAATGACTAAATTAATGATTAAATCAATGACTAAATCAATTACTGAATCAATGACTAAATCAATGACCAAATTAATGACCAAATCAATGAGTACAAATCAATGACTAAATAAATGACTAAAATAGTTTAGTCATAAATTTGGTCGCGTTATAAATGATTGGAAATAAACTACTAATGGTCACGTGATCAAAATTAGTCATTTATATGCAATTTTTAGTAGTTTATTTAGTCATATATTATTGTTTGTGTACTAGTGAATTGAATCTATCAGTTGCAAAATTGACAACATGAGAATAACATGTAGATCTTTAAGTGAAAACCACATTATGGCACTTTCAAATCATAAAATAGTAAAAAGAAATAATGCATTTGAAGGTGAAAACCTCTCTGAGGCACCTAAGGATGAGGGATTCAATATCCCCCTTAGTGCAATGCATCCAAAAAATTCAATAGTACTAGTAGAGAAGGCTACTCCAGTGAATGTAGGAACAAAGGAGGCACTTAAGATAACCTTTTATGTTGAATCATTGTTAGATGAAGAACATAAAAACTTAGCAACATTCCTAAAAGAGAGAAGAGAAAAATTCACATGGTCATACATAGATATGTTGGGGCTCGATCTTGAAGTGGTAGTACGTCACTTCGCAGTATTTCTTAAAGCTAAACCAATGAAACAAAAACTGAGAAAAATGCATCCTCAAATTGCATTATTGGTTAAACTAGAGTTACAAAAGCTTCTTGACATCATATTTATCTGACCAATTCACTATTTTGAGTGGGTTTCCAACCTAGTACCAGTCTCCAAAACCACTGGGGGCATCATAATATGCACAAATTTTAGAGACTTGAACAAAGCATGTCCAAAGGATGATTTCCCTCTTCCCAACATCAACATCATTGTCGATTTAACAATAGGACATGGAATGCTATCACTAATGGATGGATTTTCCAACTATAACCAAATCATGATCGCCAAGGAGGATCAACATAAAACAACATTCACTTTCCCATGGGGAACATATTGTTGGAATGTCATGCCATTTGGGCTAAAGAATGTGGAAGCAACTTATCAAATGGAGATGGCCCTAATATTTTGTGATATGATCCATAAAAAATTCATAGATTATGTGGATGATATTTTTTCCAAATAAAAAACAAGGAAGAAGCACATAGAGGTATTAGGACCCATCTTTGAGAGAATTGAAGAGTATAAGGTATGGTTGAATCTAAAAAAAGTGTCTTTTGGGTTACATGAGGGAAGCTTCTTGTCTACATCTTATCACAAAGAGAGATAGAGATAGATCTAGCACAAGTGAAAGCAATACTAAACATGGAACCACCACAAATATTGAAACAGGTGAGAGGGTTACAATGAAGGTTAAAATCTATTAGAAGATTCATAGCACAATTATCAAACAAGATCCACCCTTTGTGACATATTCCCCATAAAGGAATAAAATATAAGTGGGATAAGAAATGTGATAAATCATTCCAACAAATCAAGGGCTACCTATTATCACCTCCATTTCTCATGCCTCCAATACTAAACAATCCATTGATCTTATACATTTCAGTGACATCAACAACACTAGGTGCTCTCCTAGCCCAACATGATGAAATGATAAAGGAAAGAGTTGTCTATTACATCAGCAGGACCTTGGTAGGGTATGAAATGAATTATTCATCCATTGAGAAGGGATTCTTAGTGGTGGTATTTTCCTTACAATAAATTAGACATTACATGCTTTCACACCAAATCAAGCTTATTACTAAAATTGACCCATTGAAATATTTTTTATCTAAGGTAACTCTTACTGGACAAATAGCCAAATGGGTAATGATCTTGATAGAGTTCAACATAGAGTATGTGAAGTGCAAAGCTGTCAAGGGAAATTTAGTTGTGGACCAACTATCAAAAGCACCCATTTATGCAGAGAATCCATTGATATCTAGATTTTTTGATTAGTCAATATTTTTTCTTAACAAAACAAATCAATAGAAAATGAACTTTGATCGATGATATACCCAACATGGATCAGGAGTAGGTATTCTCTTTATCAGCCCTCAAGGTGACTATATTCCAAATTCATATCGCATGTCATTTCCATGTACCAATAATATCATTGAGTATGAAGCTCCAATAACAGGTCTAAGAATAGTCATCCAATGGCAGATACAAGAGTTAAAAGTCAATGGGGACTCATAGCTGATTGTTAACCAAGTCAATGCCAACTACCAAACTAAGGATGATAAAATCACTCCTTATAAGAAGATGGTAGAAATTCTTAAGGACTTATTT
Organism: Sequoia sempervirens; assembly: GCA_007258455.2. NCBI lineage: Eukaryota > Viridiplantae > Streptophyta > Pinopsida > Cupressales > Cupressaceae > Sequoia > Sequoia sempervirens. The sequence continues at coordinate 71,618,228 of VDFB02000363.1, forward strand.
ATTGGTATAACCTTTGAGCAGATACCTCATATGAACAATCGAGCAATAGATGCCATGGTGACAACTTCTTGTACCAACTTTCAAAATTCTTGAATTTGAATTCGTGTGTGTAATTGTTGGTCTTGGTTCCCCATGGTATCATGATATATTTGCCTATCTTAGTAGAGGTACCCTCCCATCTGATATCACCTCCAACCTTAAGAAGACCTTCATTAAAAAGGCATCCCAATTCATCATCTTAGGTGACACCTTATACCATAGAAGCATCAAGGGGACATTACTATGATGTCTAAACCAAGAGGAAGCCTTGATTTCCTTAACAAAATTACACAAAGGCATTTACAGTTCCCATTCTAGTGGAATAACCTTATCCAAGAAATTGTTGAGGATGGGGTATTACTGGCCAATCATGGAAAGAGAAGCTCAATTTAGTATTTGCAAAAATGCATCTAATATCAACAACATGGAGACCTTATCCATGCTCCAACTTAGGAGTTACAACCAATGGTCACGCCTTGGCCTTTTTCGCAGTGGGGGATTGAACTCATAGGAAAGATTACTCCCACCTCATCTAATGGCCATGAATTCATCATCATGACCACTAAGTAGTTCAAATCCATTCCTATGACTTATATAATGGGGAAGAAAATCTACAAGTTTATCTTGAACTACCTTATTTGTTGCTATGGTGTTCTGCAAGCCCTTATCTCAGATAATAGAACACCCTTCAAGAATCAAGATGTAAGAGAACTATGCCAATGATTTAACATCCAACAATAAGTTCTCTACCCCTTATTACCCCCATGGAAATGGTCAAGTTGAGGCTAAAAACAAGACCATTCTGAAGATCCTAAAGAAAATGATTAATGAAGCTGGCCGTGATTGGCATCTACAGTTAAACCCCACCCTATGGGCCTATCGAACCAGTATCCACACACCTATAGGTGCAACCCCTTTCTCCTTGGTCTATGGATCAAAATCCATCCTACCTATTGAGGTTGAGCTTCCCTCACTACAAGTGTCACTGTAGAATTTGATCATAGATGAAGAATATAGGGCCTCTCAGCTAAATGAATTAGAATTCTTGGTTGAGCATTGTCTTGATGCCCTAAATTATCATTTGCAAGAATACCAAAAATGACTAAAATAGAGTTACAACAAGAAGATCAAAAGTTAGTCTTTCCAAGTAGGGGATCTTGTCCTAAAGCAGAATAAAAAGATGTTTCAGATCAGGACAATAAAGGAAAGTTTGAGCCTAATTGGTTAGGCACATTTGTTGTCAAAGCAAGCTATGGATCAGAAACCTACCAATTGTCAACACCTAAAGGTTAACCCTTCAAGGAGATAATCAACAGTCTACATCTCAAAAAGTTTTATTCCTATGCTAGAAGGGTGTAAATCTGAAAATACAAAAAAAATTAAAAAAATGATAAAAATCCAAAAAAATAAGAAAAACAATTTAAAACAGTAAAGGAAAAAAATTGTCCTCTAGTGAAAACCACTTCGGTGGAGCTTTGGGCAAGTACCTTGGTGAAAACTTGGAAAACAGGTGCCTAGTGTAAATAAGCACCTCCATCTATCTTTAGCTCTTTGTCTTATCATGCTTCACATCACATTCATCCATCACATCACTCATCCTATTTATTCCATCACCCATCTGTGTTTGTATCATAGCTTGATATTGTAAAGTATCATATTCCCCTTAGTACTACTTGGCATATTCCTAAGGTTAGTTTTTCCTACCTATATCAAGGTAGTCTATTGCATCACATTGGGGGAAATTTTTTATGCATCCATTTGGGTTCTTGTATATCTTAAGGTTATTTGAAATCTCCTCGAAAATTCCAAAAACATCAATAAAACCTCATCAAAATCCAAAAACACTTCAAAAATCCAAAAAATCTAAAAACATCAAAATCCCTGTCAACCAAAATCCAAAAACACTATAAAAGTTGTAAAGTCAAATTCCAAAACATCTAAAAAAAATAAAAAGATCCCTAAAATGGTCAAAATATAAAAAATGGAAACCAAAAACATTGCCATGTTGAACTTCGTTGTCTTTGAGCATGAACATAGGCAAGACCATCACTGATGTGCCCCTAAGACACCCTAGGTTAGTGTTTTAGGAGTTCGTCATAATAAACTAATCCATCAAGTGTTCATATCACCATCAATAATAAGTCAAAGTCAGCTGAACTATGTGGTCTCTATGTGTATAACATAGGCAAGGCTCATCTTTAATAAGTCCTCGAGGCCCCTAGGATAGTCTTTTAGGTTAGGTTCTTGGTCAAATCTTTGAAAACCCCAAAAAAATTGAAAACTTAGAAAAACAAAAAAAAATGAACATTGAAAACCTCAAACATTTGGAAAACATTGGAAAACCCTAAAAAGCCTCAAATAATCAAAAACCAAAACATTCACATAAATGTTCAAAAAAGACCAAAAACAACCTCAAAACATTTCAAAAACACCAAAAATTTTGAAATATTCCAAAAATACCAAAACCATCCATCTCATTCCTCTTTCATTCACAATAAAATTTCATCAATGAACTATCACACACCTATTCTTAGTCAAAAAATTTGATAAAAATGCCCTAGGATGCATCATTTCGATAATGGGCATCAACATCAAGAATCACCTTAGCTATGTTATGTTGGTAAGAGATATAGATAACATTGACTATTTGTTGTTGATATTTTCTTATGATTTTTATTTTTATTTTGACCCATTATAAGGACCTCTTGATGACATCTCAATGATTTAGAGAGAAAGGAATGGGGCATCAATCATTATCTTTCATTTATTGTACTTGTGGGTATTCTTGTAAAAGAATCTTGCCACATACTTGCTTAGTTGTGTGTAGGGAGGTCGTTTGGAGTAAATTGTTGACTATTGCATATGCTTTGGCCTAAGGTATTCTAAACTTATAAACTACATTCCAATGAGGTTTCTATATATTAAGGTGTGAAAAAGAACTATCTTATCTATTTGTAGAGTCAAATTCCATCACACTAGATACAACGCCATCCTAGTTATCAATACCATGATGCATCATGTCTATTTGTTATATCAAACATAATGAATGATGGAGAGTCCCAATCCCAAATATGAGAAAAATCATCCATCTCATCACACTAACTCATTTGACTACAAAATCCGATGAAAATTTCCAACGAAATATGTAGAATTTGATGTATTGTTGGGTGCTTGTAAAATTTGATGTGTAATTTTCAATTTTTTTAAAGTTTATCCCTGATGTTCATCGAAATTTTGACGAACCTGGTTTTTGTTGAAATTTCGACTAGCAGTTTTGTTGAAATTTTGACAAACATGAAAAATAAGAAAAAAATCAAATTGTGGCCGACATAAAGAAAAGTGAGTTTGTTGATTTATTGCGACAATGTTTTTATCTACTTGAGATAGTTTGTGGAGAACTAAGGATAATTTTCTTGGGAAAAATCATAAAAAATTCAAGAAGATATTGCTAGGTTGAGGGTTGTCATTGTCTTTTTGCAGAATTCAATTATGAAGTTAGATTTGTAGTTCTAGGTTTGAAAATCATATTTTAAAGCAACATCTCATCAAATTTCATTTATAGAGGTTAGGGTTTTGAGAATTTTATGTCCAAATTTTGTTATGTAGAATCACCATAAGATCACAACCAAGGAACATATTCTTGTGATTGTAATTATGTGATACATAACTCTATTGGTCATGTGGCACATTTGTGCTATAACAAATATAGGATGCAATCATGTGTGACCCAAGTTTAATGTGGCTATGTTGTGATAGAAATGGAGGCACTCATATAATGTAGTTAATTTAGGTTGTATAATGTAGGTGTCAATCATCATTGGGTGCATTCAAGTTGTCTCAAGTTTAACAGGTTACGATGTAATTATAGCATGATCCAAGAGTGATTACGTCTTGCTACAATAAAGAGCCTATAACTCTGGTTGATATGTAGAGTGGTTGTGTTATATCAATTATGTAGTGCATTCAAGCACAACCCATGTTTAATGGGATATTCTAGAGAGTGATCAAGATTTTCTAAAACCTTATGAATGTTACTTAAAAGTGTATAGCTTAAACTACAAACCAAGTTTTTTACATACTTGAATGCAATCTTGGGTTACCGCAAACTATAATAATGTGATCTGCTAATAACCATTATGGTAAGTATTAAAGCGAGACCCATGCTATATAGGATACATTTCCCTGATTAGGTTTACATGCCTTAATGATCAAACACAAGCTTCCCACACACTCTAGGATACAATCCAAGATCATACCACAATTTTGTCAAGACAACTAATTTTTTGACCCAAGATTTAAGGTTGTTTTTTAATACCAATAGAAGCATTCGTAAGAGCATGATTAGGGTACAAACCCTAGGCCTCTGTAGAAACATAAATAATAACTCTAGCAGATTAGTGAGGTTGCAATACCAGAAAGATTGTGACATTGTAGCTAATAACAAAATCTTGCAATCTAAATATTGTAGCCAATAACATGAAGCACACTATGTAGCTTAGTGACATTTTTAAATGCAATATATGGTAAGAAGAATGATAGTCACTTGAGATGTGAGATGTGACAGTCAAAAAGAGGCTAAGTAGTGACAAGATAATAAAGGTCAAACCTTGCATAGTAAAGTGGAGATTTTAACAATGAGTTTTCTTACCCCCTTGCTGACCTTAAGGATTTTTCAAATGCTTTTGGTAGTGTTAGACAAGGAAAATGCAATCAGGGAAGGACTATCCAAATGAAGTAACAGTGGTAATCATAGGTTCAACGTTTCTTCTTAGCAATTAATGTATAATGGAGGTAGTGGATTGCATGTTTGAGTAGTGTTTTGAGACTCATCAAAGATAGGAGAATAGTGAATAATACCTCGTGGACTATGAAGTAGTGTCAATAAGGTTGAAGGATCTTAAGATCTACAATATGATGAAACAATGAGTCCCCTATAGTAAGTAGGTAGTCTATAGAGAAGATTTTGATTTTATAGAAGTATGTTCATGAAAGGAATCTTCAAGTGATAATGAGCGAGCTATTTGAGATTGCAATTGAGGGTGCAATACCCAGTCTTAAATGAAGTTAGCAAAGTAGTAAATGTGCAAGAAAATAAAATCGTACACAACAAACAATTCACAATATTATCTTGCATAATGCCTTGAGTTTGAAGACAAAAATCTCATTGTATCTTGATGAAAGTGGTGACCTTAATAGTCAATCACTAGCAACCATGATTTTAAAACATGCTATTGTGCTTATGGAGGCAACATTTTAAGCAAGGCAGTGAGTGATTGTTTGGAACAATGACAGGTATGAAGGACTTGCTTTATATGCATACTATGTAGTCTAGCTTAAAACAACATTCTTAAAAGAGATTGAAGGTGGATTATGGAACTCAAGGGTTACCATGAAAATGATTAAAGCAAAGGTTGAGATCTATTTAAAAGCCACGGTCATGAAGATATTAAAGATGTCACATGCAAAACCCAAGTAGCTGGAGTAATGAATACAGTGCCAAAGAGGATAGTGTGTTGGGACAGATTTAGGAGATCTCCACATTATTTAATTATAGGGAAATACATCATTTATTTATTTTTTTAATTAAAATAAATTATTCTAAACCCTATATAGGATACACTGATACTTCAAAAACCTATGAAGGAATTTGAGATTATGCAAATATATGTCAAGTAAATACCTAGATTAAAAATAGTAGTGAGAAAATGTAGGATTTGTTGAGCAGAGCAGAAATGAGATAAGCAACAATGAATCCTATGCCTCCTTTCATGCACATCTCCTCACCATTCTGTCATTCTTTACTGAACACTTCTCCATTTTGGCAGTCTATGCTTGAAAATAATGTTTTGACGAAGGTTTTAGATTATGTTTATTAAAATGAAAACTCTATTCTGGTGGGCTACGCATGAAAATAAGATTTTAACAAAAGTTTTAGGGTATGTTTATTAAAGTTTTTGAGTATTTTGGTGGGCTATATTCTTGATTCCTTAAATGATTTATTCAAATGGATTGTGACTAAATAAATGACTAACTATTTAGTAATTTTTATTTGTGTGACTAAATAATTTTTAATCAACGACCAAACTAGTAATTTATTTACTCATTTATAGTTGAGTTGCAAAAAATGAGCAGAATTTAGTCATTTTTAGTTGTTGTGACAAAACGTTTTAGTCACCTAGTCATTTATTTGCCAAATTCTACTAGTATGTGCTTCCTTGTGTGATTAGGGCTCTCTCCATGTTGAGGGCCCTAGGGATAAGCTCATCATAAGAGGTGACACATTACATCTTTAACTAAAAGGATAAATCCGTATTGACATTAGCGATGATGATTTCGACTTGTTGCTCTTTAGGAATGGGTCACTTGCTCATACTAGCTTGCTACCTCCATCATTGTAGGAAGTTTGCGATTAAGTTCAATATTTTGATTTTAGGAGTTTAATGGCTGGAAATCATAGTAAAATCAGAATTTAATAAGTTTTGGAATTAACATTTTAAAGTGTTTTTTGGGGTCATTAACTTCAGACTATATTCTCTTTTGCATTGGTGGTTGCATGCCAAATTTTTTGGTGTAAAATATTAAAATTATTAGATTTTTTTACCTGTCTATGAATAAAAATTATTGGATTCTGAGTTTGATATTTTTTGATGATCTAAATAGTCAAGCTTGGTAAAGAAAAATCATGTCAGATAATATTAGTCCAAAAAAAAATGAAGAGACACTTGATAGATTGTGGGCTAGAATGAAAAGAAAGGGTGATGAGAAATGTTATTGTCCTTGCAATAATTGCAAGGGCTTAAAGACAAGACAACTTTTAATCACAACAGCTAGGAGACATTGTAGGCAACATGGTCACATTGAAGGGGGCCATGATTATCGTCCATTGGTAAGTTGTTCATTATATGTGTTTATATTGATTGAATTTGTAAATGTTTATATCGTTTTAACATTATATATATATAATCACTTGATCATGATCATAGTTTATTTGTGTCTATTATTATTATAAAGGTGGGGTACCCTAGGTCACATGATATGGATTATCATGGCCATGAAAATGTGGTTTTGCAAGTGGACGAACATGGAGCTGTGAATATTGAAGATGAAGTTAATGATCCTCCAGAAGAAGATGATCATGTGCGAGAAAACACAGTTGAAGATGATGGTATAGATACATTGATCCATGACACATTTAGTGGCAGAGTTGATCATGATGATCAAGATGACTTTGATGATATTCATGATTTACCTATACTTGAGAAGGAATATGAGCCCCTTTATGAAGGCTCCCAAACAACTCTTCTCTTTGTTGTATTGTTGTTGTTGAACTTGAAGGTTATGAATGGTTTATCAAACATAGCAATCTCATGGATGTTAAGGTATGTCATATATGTCATCTTTTTTCATCTATTTTAATTGTTGTTAGTTCATCAATAGTAAATAAAGGATGAAATATGTACCATTAATATTTTTTATATTAACAAATTACTTTTTGTTGTAGATTAATTGGTGAATTTTTGTTACCACCATAAGATATTTTACCTTTCTCATACCAAGATTTATCTGGCATTATGAAAGATATTAGAATTGAGTATCAAGCAATAGATGCATGTCTCAATGATCACATTATATATCATAAACAACATGAATTTGCAACAGAATGCCTGGAATGTCATATCAATAGATATCGAATAGGTCAACTAACAAAAAAGGTTCCTCGCAAGGTTCTTCGTTATATTCCCATTATTCCACATATGCAATGATTATTTAGGTGTGAAAGCTTAGCGCAATTTATGGATTACCATGCATAGAATAGAAGTGGAGATGACATTCTTCAAATGCCTGTGGGTGGTTCTACATTTAGGGACATGAAGGAAAATGGCCACACTTTAAAGAAGAACCTCATAATCTTAGGCTTTCATTGGGAGTGGACGGTGTCAATCCATTTGGAGAGCTGAGATCTATTTATTCGATGTGGCTTGTTTTTATTGTCAACAATAGCATTCCTCCATGGATGTCAATAAAGAGGGAGTACATAATGTTGTCAATGATTTTTCTAGGTATTTGTTTACATCAATTTTCTTTAACGTAGTAGCATCTCATTTGTCTTATTTTTTGCATAATGACATATTTTTTTCATTCAATAGTCATGTACATTAATTTATATATATTGCAGTAAAATGGTTATAATACTTATGTAATGTTTATGTTTATTCAATTAGGTAAGTACCAAGTTAAAGATATGAATGTATATATCAAGCCTCTTATCGATGAGTTACTAAAGTTATGGAATGGCGTCACTATGTATGATTTCTATAGACCAATAGGACAAAGACAGTTTCAATTCCATGCAATGCTTGTATGGACAATTCATGATGCCCCAGGTCTAACACATTTTTGTGGTATGCTATAACATTCAACTACACTTTAAAAATATTTAATTTTATGAAGTAAATATCATGCATGTTTTTAAATGATATATTTATTATATATAATTATAAAAATTGGCATATTTAATCCAATTATATATGATCTTGTAGGTCTTCAAACAAAGGGAAAATTTGCATGTCCAATTTGTGGTCCAAAGATGAAATCTCATCATTCAACAAGTTTAGGAAAGTAGGTGTTTGATGAGTATAGGCACTTCCTCCATAAAAATCATAAGTATCAAACTACTAAAAAACATCTTTTCAATGGGAAAGAAAAGACTACATCAAAACCACGAAGAATGACACCTTGTCTATGGAAGTTGGTATATAATTGAATTAATCGTCAATGTTATACATCAGATCAAATTGTTTATCTATCATAAATGATATGTTTTGAATTTATATTTTTATATTGTGTTGTGTTTACTCATGTTGTAATTGACAATGATTATCATTGTTAATTTTTTTAACTTATATGCTTCATGAAGGTCATCAAGGCATTAATGGTTGGCTTCCACAAGGACTGAAAAGTTATCCTAAACAATTTAGTAGGTTACCCTACTATGAGTAGCTACAAATTGTGCATTTTTTTGATACAATGCATATCAGAAAGAATATAACAAAAATGTTATGGAAAATATTGGATGGAAGGAATGACAAAGAAAAAATTATCAAAATTTGTAGTGACATTCAGGAAGCCAATTATGCAATGAAAAATGTCATTCAATTATATAGTGATGGAGACCAAATTAATATAAGTACCCATCTTTGGTTATTAATAGAGCAACAAAGCAATGCTATAAAAGAAGTCATACGAAAAATTTGATTTCCCACAGGATTTGCTGCAAACATAAATAATATGACAACAAAGAAAGGTGAATTTGGGTTATGGATGAAAACCCATGACTAGCATACCTTCATTAAGGTAATTATTTTGGTATATTATATACACTTGTATAATGCATGCACTTTTTAGTGTATTATGTTTACTACTTTTGGAAAAATAATGAAAAGATCATTTTATAATTGTTGCAGTATGTTCTACCTCTATCTCTCCCAAACAACTTTGATGGCAATTCCAAACAAGTTATATATGATCTTAGAAAATACATGAGGTAAGTAGTGATATTTGCTCAATTCATTGTATACATCTTATAATTGCCATTTGTTTTACTTGTTATGTAATATACTATATATTTTTGTTAAATTTCGTTAATATATTTGTGTCTTAAATCACTTGTAGATGGTTGTCATCTAAAGAAATCCATAAAAAAGATATAAATTATTGGAAGAGAAAAATTTCTCTTCTAATGTGTGAAATGAAAAAGTGTCTACCTTCGACATTTTTCAATGAATAATAACACTACCTCATACACCAAGTTGAGGAGATTGAATTGTGTGGACTTGTACATAGAAGGTCAATGTGGATGGTTGAGAGGCACTTGAAATGTTTGAAGGCTTTGGTTAAACAAAGAGCACATTCTGAGGGTTTTATGGTGAAGGGATATATGGTATACCAGACCATGGTGTACATTAGTGAATATCTTCCTAAGTTTATAGCAAAGATCCATGTAGATTTCATTTGGGATCCCAACTCCAGTAACAAATTTAAAGGGGAGTACCTGATGGAGAAAGGTGGATTGAGGAAAGTGAGAGGTAATTATAAGATGGTCATGGAGATTAATTGGAATAAATTTTACATATGTTTTTATATATATTGTACTTATTTAATTTTTAATCTTCAATATACATCAACTATAAATTAAGGTCATATACTATGGTATTTAACTAATTATGCGTCATTTGTGAATTTCAAATTTTTTTGATACAATTGGTCGAGAGTGGGATGCACTACATTTGTACGTCACAAAAATTCTTGATTGAATGACAGTATGGATTGAATGATGTCAACAATCTGGTCAAACATTAACATGGGAAGGTGTGACTTCATTGGTTAAAGAAGCTCATCGTAATGGAGATTCTAATGTTACACAAAGGGGAATTGATTTAGCATATGGTTTAAGAGATAAACAGGTATGTATAAATATATTAATCACCCATATTATTTAATTATTTTCAATTATATTGATGTACATATATGTTGAGATTGTTTTCTTTGCATATAGCTTGGTTACCTTGTTTTTGAGGGTTTTGTAGTCCAAACATAATATAAAGGGGCTCTTACACTTTTTGTGATTATTGTAGGTTGTGTAAGAGGCCCCATAGATACTGTTATAATTATAGGATGCATGAATAGGGTGTAGGATGAGAAATAAAGAAGGTATAGTTGTTGTCCTCAAGAGTTTTGTGAAGAAAAGCATGTGAAATGAGAGGTACTTTCTAGCCTGATGCTTGTTTGCTCCTTCATTTTCTATAAGAAGGATTTCAAGGCCAGAAGTATGGGTTAGCAAGTTAGATATTTTTTGGTCAAGTCTAGGTAGAGTTGTAAAGCAAATTATAAAGTTTGATGGTTTTAAGGAAAATGCAATTTAGGTTTTGAGTCATTCTATAGTAGGTTTTGAATTCATGGGGATTTGATGTTTTATGCCAGTACTGACATTTGAATTGAAATGATTAATTCAAACTCATTTCTCTCCATTATATATGCATATCTGAGTTTTGAATAAGATAATCAAGGGTTGTCTAGTTCATCTCACTGTTGTGGTGTGTATGATTTCTGTTTTGGCTTTAATTCAATGAATTAATTAAAATGCTTGAATGGGATTGTAGGTGGATATGTTTTGTATAAGGATTTGATAAGTAGTATTGGATTTGAATACATGTTCATGAAATTATAAAGCAATCTTCTCAAGGATCTTATATGTTATATGTTAAATCTATCATAAACCCTTAGATGTTTATGAATTTGACTCCCTCAATGGATATATGGCACTCATGTAAGTTGTACTAATTTGTATGGTTCAATATTTTGTTTGTCTTTACCTAGCGCTTGCTACAAATTGCAAATCAATGACTATTTTACATTGTGGAATGTGTTGTAGTTATCTCATGCTCCAAATAGTTGATATTATTGATATACAACCAATTTTATTTAGTATTATGCTATTATGTTGAGCTATTAAATGAGATTATTTGTTGTTGTTAATATTGTTTATGATAATGGTACAAAGGTTGTAAACGCATTAAGGGATCACCCTCTTGGGTAGACATTAGGGGAATTTACATAAAAAATGGGCCTCCTAAGGAACTCTAAAAAAGAAAAAAATATCTCATATAATACAAATTATTTAGATATAAAATATATAAATTACTTAACTACGTGAGTTAAGTGGGGACACACATTTCTATTATAATTCTTTAAAAAACTAAAGTCCATGATTTCTTAAAAGTGGTAACATATATTTCTATTATAATTTATTAAAAAACTCAAGTTCACTTTCTTTATTATTTATTTTTTATTTAAAAACTCTTAAACTCAAGTTTGGTAACTTATATTTCTATTATAATTTATTAAAAAAGTCGAGTTCGCTTTCTTTTCTTGATTATTTATTTTTTAAAATTATTTAAAAAGTGGCAAATTAAAAAATAATGAAAATTAGCAAAAAAAGAAAGTAATCTTTTAAACATTTTCTTTAAAAAAATTTAAAATATGTTTTTAAAAGTTTAAAAATATATTTTAAAAAAGTATATATTTAAAAATTTAAAATATATTTTAAAAAAATATATATTTAAAAGATTAAAATATATTTTAAAAAAAATTTAAATAATAACCACTAAATGTGAGCGCTCCCCCTTAAAAGGAGGAGTGCATCACATAAAGTGAGCACACCTTTATAAAAGGCCACCGAAAAATTTAAAATAATAATAATTTTGATATTAGAATATTTAGATGCGAAACATTTAAATATTAGAATATTTGAAATTATTAAAAATAATTAAAGATTTTTTTAAAAGTTTTGTAGCACTTCATAAATGATTTTTTAATTTTTAAAATTTTTTATATTTTTTACTTAAAGAATAAAAATATTTTTTTGAAAATATAAAAATTTCCATAATAGAACTTAAAATATAAATCTAAAAAACAAAAACAATATTTTATATTTAGAAAGATGAATGAGATAGAATAAGATATCTAGAGTTAAATTAACCATCATTAGCTAATTCATAAGATTTTAGAAAGTTTTATTTTATAAAATAAATAATTTTATTTTTATTTTGGATAATGTCACCATACAGGTTGATTTCATATTTTAGTTGATTTTTGATAACTTAAAAAGCTAATGATGTCATCCTTAGGAGGTCCATTTTTTATGTAAATTTCCCCTAATGGCCCAAAGTGTAGGACGTTTTTAAAATCCTCGTTAGTTGGTCGAGGTCCTTCGAGCTACCCTTGATTGTAATTGGCAATTCCATAGGTAAATTAGAAGACCAACCTAGTTATAGTAAAAACAACCAATAGGTAGAGGGGAGAGAGATAGAGGGATTAGGTGAGAGGAGAGGGAGGGAGAGAGAGATAGAGGGTAGAGGTTTAAGGGTTAATGGTTTATGGTTTAGGGTTGAAGGTAGAGGGAGAGATATAGGGGAGTGAGTGAGAGAGAGACCTAAGAGAGGGAGAGGGGGTAGGAGGGAGAGTCTTGAGAGAGAGAGAGAGAGGAGTGGGAGAGAGATATAAGGTAGAGGGTTAGCATTAGATGGTAGAGGGTTTAAGGGTTTAGAGTTTAAGGGTTAAGGGTTTAGGGTTTAGGGTTAAAGGTAGAGGGAGAGAGATAGAGGGAGTGAGAGAGAGACCTGAGAGAGGGAGAGGGTAGGGAGGGAGAGTCTTGAGAGAGAAAGGGAGGGAGTGGGAGAGAGATAGAGGGTAGAGGATTTAAGGATTTAATGGTTAAGGGTAGAGTGGAGAAACTTAGGAGTGAGAGAGAGAGAGAGAGTTAGGAGGGGGAAGGGAGAGGGGAAGAGGGGAGGAAGGGGAGAGAGAGATACCTAAGGGAGGGAGTGGTGTTAGGATAGAGAGACTTCAAAGAGAGAAAGGAGGTAGTGGGAGATAGATAGAGGGAGAAAGGGTTAAGGGTAGAGGGTAGAGGGTTTAAGTGTTTAGGGTTTAAGGGTAGAGGGGATACACATAGAGGGAGTGAGTGAGAGATAGAGAGAGACCTAAGAGAAGGAGAGGGGGTAGGAAGGTAGAGGGTAGAGGGTTTAATGGTTTGGAGTTTAAGGGTTAAGGGTTTAGGGTTTATGGTTATGACACTACTAAATTTGACACCATTTTTTGACGGACGTTCATTGGTGGTTCGAAAAATCTTTGTCAGAGTAGCGACGATGACGAAAAAATTTTCGTTGTTATTTTTTAATCACAAGTCCGATGACGAATTAAACGTCAAAATAATGGCACATATTTGTCGGTCATCGACATCATAAAATTGCTTGGATGTTCATCGATATATTGAAGAAATGGGCATCAAAAGAGTGCCATAAATTCATCACAAGCTCGACGAAATGGGAAAGTATTTATGATGAAGCCTTTGTCGCAACTAAGAAACTTTGTTAGACCTTTTATGTGGTTCGTTGGTGACATTTATCAAACTTGTGACAAAAAGGGCAAGGAGTTATGTTGAAGCCTTTGTCACAGCTAAGCAACTTTGTCGGACCTTTTATGTGATTCGTCGATGGACTTTGTCACAATTACGACGAAATGGACAAGGAGCTACGACGAAGCCTTCACCATAGCTATAGAAACTTCATCGGACCTTTTCAGTGATTTGTCTATTGTGTTCATCAAAATTTTGATGAAACAATGCAATTTTTTTTTAAAAATATTTGTTGAAATGTACCATCGGTGAGAGATCAAACAAGTCGCGTCCCTTCATATTCAAATCTCGGGAAATTATTTTATTCGGTCATTTTCCATGTTTATTAGACACTCGTTGAGACATCATGTAGTTTCGTCGATGCCTTGAGTCTCTTCGATAGTCAATAGTACATATCTCTTTGGTGTCACACAGTCTCATCAATGTTTTGAGTCTCACTGATAGCCAATAGATCATATGTTGCGATGGTGTCATGTAGTCATACCGAAGTTCTGAGTCTCCTCAAGAATTATTCCTTCAGTCGTAAGTGTATCGCTACGATTCTCACCAATGATAACTTATTGCTGTGACTTTGGGGGTCACTAGAACTTTCCTTCAACTACGTAATAGCTTACAATCAAACTTGAGCTTGAAATTACAAAACAAAATATCATGCCAATTAATTTTACCATTGCTATTCTAGACCTTCAGCTTATGGTAGAATAAGTACCAAATTTCTTGAGCATAAAAACATTCAAAAATAATATGTTTGATAGTTTCTCGAGTCTTACAGATACTATAGATTTCAACACTTTCATGGTTAGATTTATAGGGATATAACTTTTTCATTAATGTAGAGGTAGGTAAAAGAGAAATAATTATAATTGTAACACTATTCATAGTCTAGTAAATTATGTTCATAATTTTTGTTCAATGGACCTTAGTTTTATCATTATACTTCCCATCTAATACCATATTTTAATCCAAGGTTCAACTATCTCAGATCTAAATAAGCACCTTCAATTAACCATTTAAAGTATTATAAAATAAGGTAAGACTTTTACTTGAGAAATATTGGGTACACTTGTAGGATTAAAGTTCTCACAATCATCAAGATTTATTGGCACACAGACACAACCTGCAACATATTAATTAATGGATGACTACAAGTTAGTGAAATGGTCTTTAATATGTGAGTGTTTTGCAAATTGATTGGTAGAAAATAAGGTTACAAACAAATCTACATGAAAAACTATGAGGACAATCTACTGTAATCATCAAAATAGATGAAAAGTGCAAAGGAAAGAGTTGAGCTACATCTCTAGAGCCTAAAAAAAACACATGCAAGAAACATAAGAAAAAGAACAAACCAATTTTTGGACGAATGCAAAATGGTGCCTTCAACAAGTGATTCATATACATTCACACCTAACACAGAACATTAAGAATGTTTTAGTCTTCCTCTATGAAATTAACTACTTACAAAATAAACCCAAAAACCAATATTATACCCCTCCATGTCTAGCCGAGGGTATGTATAAGAGAAAAAAAAATCTTCAATGCAATGTCAAAAAATATCAATGTCTGTGTAGGTTTGTATTACTCAAAATATCATTTGACTGCCTAAGGAAAAATACCAAAGTGATGTTTTAAATTTTAATCTTCACATAGGCTCCCTTATTGCTACACATGCATATACAAGCATTATTTGAGCTCTAAACTATTCAAATATTAAGGATTTAATTAGCTATAAGATGGAAAGTTGTCATTTAGACATAATCCATCATCTTTTACATATCTTTATTCACTCTTAGCGCTTCAGATAAATTTGTGTAAATGAGATAGAAATGTGAATCTTTTATAACAAAGAAAATTTGTAAAAGGAGGGGGGAGAGAGAAAAGGGTAGGGGACAAGAGAATGCTTGAATGTATAGAAAAGTATAACATTTTGATCATTATAAACATGAAACAAATCTTAAGTTTGAAGCATTAATATCATTTACAACATTTATGATCAAGAATGAATGTAAGTAGAGAAACTTTTTCATACTTGTAGATGGTACAAAATTTCATGGTTTAGTCAAGGCCTCCCATCAACAACAAGATCCAAATATTCATCTATCTATCTCAATCGAGCCTCTAAACCCTTTAGAGCTGTCAATTTTTCCACTAACTTGTTATGCACAAAAGTCAAAATTTAGAGTTATGTCACCACTAAAAATAGAAGAAATAGAGCTTTGAAACTAAATCCACACACAACACAATGTGGTATTCATACAAAGCCATACAAAAAAACTAAACTCAGAATATTGGAATGGAAACAACTTAAAATTATGATGTAGAGCATGGATTCAGGGTATACAGAATCATTTTTCTGCCACCATAGTGAAAAGTTAGCACTTTCTTTCATCTTTGCATATTGGTTTGATGCTTCAAACAATGCATTTCTTATATTGAAAAGTGCATTACCTTATTGAGCTTCTCTTTGTTTCGAGAATAGTTTAATATTCTCTACATAACAGGCCAACCACATGACGGTGGAAGCTCATTTGGCCCATTCCCCCCCCCCCCTCACAACACTCTCAATTCCAAACCCAATCATATAACATTAATCATTCATTCATCCATTAATAACATATAATATTCATCCATTCCTCCATTAATAACATATACCATTCATTCATCCATTAATAACATATAGCATTCATTCATTAACATATAATATTCATTAATTAACATAGTCACATTCATTCATTAATATATAATATTCATTCTTTCAGTTTTTACATATTATCAAAAATATGGTTGTCATGATATGATTACAATCACTTTTTTTTTGTTTCTTTTTGAAAGCTACATAAAGCTAAAGTGGAGTATCATTTTCTAAATCAATATATGTCCCCCCTTTAGTTGTTCTACCCTCTGCTCATGATCTTAATGTATGCCTAGTTGTCTGCTCATGATGTGGACGCCACCTCAAAGGGGGGTCTGCTGCAATAAGAAATAAATGTTAAACTGATATGTTTTATTATTATTGTTACAAGTATTTCATTAATTAAAAGAAAATTAGAGTGGTTCTCTTTACCTGATGGGTCCACATCATGTTCTTGAACTTTTGTTATAGACTCATGCTCAACATGTTGAACACTCTCTAAATCCTAATCTGCAGTTGAAACACGAAAGGTTACATTAATTAATACACCAACTGAAATTAAATATGTTTAAGAGAACATGAGAGTGGTCCTCTTTACTTGATGGGGCCACATTATGTTCCTAATCTTCTCTAGCCTGATTGTGCTCAACACGTTGATGACGCTCTACATGCTCTAAAGTTGAAACAAAAAAGGTTACATTAATTAATACATCGATTGCAATTAAATATGTTTAAAAGAACTTTAGAGTGGTCCTCTTTACCTGATGGGGCCACATCATGTTCTTGATCTTCTCTAGTCTGATCATGCTCAACATGTTTATCACGCTCTACATGCTCTAAAGTACTAGGATGCACACCATGACCTTCATCTGTAGGTTGTGCTCCACCCTCACCAAGCTGCATCCCAATGTCATGTGCAGTATTATCATTGCTTGAATGTTTAAAAAAAAATAGTCATGTAATTAATTTATGGTGGAAATTAATATTGAATAGATTGCACAATTATTCAATTTTAAGTAAATTTTATTGAGTTTATTTACCTGTGTGTCGAATGTAGTGGAAGGTTGTGTTTTCCCAATCAAGACTCTTAGGCGTTTAGCCACAGCTCCATAGCCTTGCTGGAAGGCAATCGTCATGTCATCTTCTATGGGAACTTTTTTGAGTTTAGAGCCCTACATTTTTGCATAAGATCATGAATTTTTCTTCTATGGTGTGATAAAACCAAAAAAAAATTCAATTTATTATTTGGATACTATATTTCTTTTATTGATACTTACAATTCGTATGGCTAATTTCATATAACCACCAAAGCCAAGTTTGTGCTGCCCGTGTTTTTCTAGTCTTGCCTTTGTTGCCTTTGATGTGTCAGGCAGCCTATGAAAATTTTGAAATGTGTTAGATTATGGAAAAAGAAAGAGTAATCGTTATATAATTACATTATTGATAGTATCACATACCTTCTTTGGCCCGATGGTGTCTTTCCTTTTTTCTTTTTAGCCTTCTCCTTTCCATCAGACACCAAGTCCTTCCACTCCCTCTCTGGAATCATGGGGGGATGCTCGTACTTTTTTGTTCTTCTCTAAATGTAACCTATATTGGTCCCTCACATACTTAAGAACTACAATACCATGAAACAATGAGTCCCCTATAGTAAGTAGGCAGTCTATAGGCCATAGTTTGATTTTATAGAAGGATGCTCATGAAAGGAATCTTCAAGTGATAGTGAGTGAGCTGTTTGAGATTGCAACTCAGGGTGCAATACCCAATCTTAAAAGAAGTTAGAAAAGCAGTAAATGTGCAAGAAAATCAAATTGTATACAAGAAACAACTCACAATGTTAGGTTTCATAATGCCTTAAGTTTGAAGACAAAAATATCATTGTATCTTCATGATGAAAGTGGTGACCTTAATGGTCAATCACTAGAAACCATGATTTTAAAACATGCTATTGTGCTTATGGAGGCAACATTTTAAGCAAGGTAGTGAGTGGTGGTTTGGAACAATGGTAGGTATGAAGGACTTTCTTTATATGCATACTATGCAGTCTAGCTTAAGACATCGTTCTTAGAAGAGATTGAAAGTGGATTATGGAACTCAACGGTTGCCATGAAAAGGATTAAAGCAAAGAATGAGATTTATTTAAAAGCCACGGTCATGAAGATATTAAAGATGTCACATACAAAACCCTAGTAGCTGGAGTAATGAATATAGTGCCAAAGAGGATAGTGTGTTGGGGTAGATTTAGGATATCTCCACATTTTCTAATTATAGGGAAATACATCATTTATTTATTTTTTTAATTAAAACAAATCATTCTAAACCTTATATAGCATACATTGATACTTCAAAAGCCTCTAAACGAATTTGAGATTATGCAAATATATGTGAAGTAACATTCATAAGGTTTAGAAAATATTGATAACTCTCTAGAATAGCCCATTACACATGGGTTGTGCTTGAATGCACTACATAATTGATATAACACAACCACTCTACATATCAACCAGAGTTATAGGCTCTTTATTGCAGCAAGAGGTAATCACTCTTTGATCATGCTATAATTACATCCTAACCTGTTAAACTTGAGACAACTTGAATGCACCCAATGATGATTGACACCTACATTATACAACCTAAATTAACTACATTATATGAGTGCCTCCATTTCTATCACAACATAGCCACATTAAACTTGGGTCACACATGATTGCATCCTATATTTGTTATAGCACAAATGTGCCACATGACCAATAGAGTTATGTATCACATAATTACGGTCACATGAATTTGTTCCTTGGTTGTGATCTTATGGTGATTCCACACAACAAAATCTGGACATGAAATTCTCAAAACCCTAAACCTCTAAAAATGAAATGTGATGAGATGTTGCTTTAAAATATGATTTTCAAACCTAGAGCTACAAATCTAACTTCACAACTGAATTCTACAAAAAGACAATGACTACCTTCAACCTAGCGATATCTTCTTGAATTTTTTCTAATTTTTCTCAAGAAAATCGTCCTTAGTTCTCCAAAAACTATCTCAAGTAGAGAAAAACACTATCACAATAAATCAAGCATGAACTCACTTTTCTTTATGTCGGCCACAATTTGATTTTTTTCTATTTTTCATGTTTGTCAAAAATTCGACGAAAATGATAGCTAACATTTCGAAGAACCCTAGTTTCATCGAAATTTCAATGAACGTCGGGGATAAACTTTCAAAAAATTGAAAATTACCCATCAAATTTTACAAACACTCGAAAATACATCAAATTATACAAATTTCATCGAACAATTTCATCAAATTTTGCAGTCAAATGAGTTAGTGTGGGTAGAGGGGAGAAACATAGAGGGATTCAATGAGAGAGAGAGGGAGGGAGTGGGAGAGAGATAGAGGATAGATGGTAGAAGGTAGAGGGTTAAGGGTAGAGGGGACAAAGATAGAGGTGAGTGAGAGAGAGAGACTTGAGAGGAGTGGCGGTAGGAGGGTGAGACTTGATAGAGAGGGAGAGAGGGAGGGAGTACTAGAAGAGAGATAGAGGGTAGAGGGTTTAAGGGTTAAGGGTAAAGGGGAGAGAGATAAAGAGAGTGTGTGAGAGAGAGAGACCTGAGAGAGGGAGAGACTTGAGAGAGAGAGAGAGAGGGTAGAGGGTTTAAGGGTTAAGGGTTTAGGGTTATGGGTAGAGGGGAGAGAGATAGAGAGTAGAGGGTTAAGGGTAGAGGGTAGAGGGTTTAAGGGTTAAGGGTTTAGGTGTAAGGGGAGAGAGATAGAGGGAGTGAGTGAGAGAGAGAGACCTAAGAGAGGGAGAGGGGGTAGGATATTGAAGATACTTGGGAGAGAGAGAGGGGGAGGGAGTGGAGAGAGATAGAGGGAGGGAGGGTTAAGGTAGAGGATGGCTTAAGGGTTTAGGTTAAGGTGGAGGGAGAGATAGAGGGTGAGTAAGGAGAGAGAAAGACCCAAGAGAGGGAGAAGGGCCAGGAGGAGAGACTGAGATAGAGTGAGAGAGAGAGAGAGAGGAGACCTAAGAGAGGAGAGGTGCTAGGAGGAGAGACTTGAGAGAGAGAGAGAGAGAGGGGGAGGGTTAAGGGGTAGAAATTACAAGGGTTTAAAAGGTTTAGGGTTAAGGGTTAGAGGAGAGATAGAGGAGTGAGTGAGAGATACCTAAGAGAGAGAGAGAGAGAGGGGGTAGGATATTGAAGATACTTTAGAGAGAGGGAGGGAGTGAGAGAGAGATAGAGGGAGGTGTTAAGGTGGAAGGGGAGAGAGAGATAGAGGGGTAAGTGAGTCAGACGAGAAAGACCTAAGAGAGGGAGAAGGGGTAGGAGGGAGAGACACAGAGAGAGATAAAGGAAGGAGGTTAAGGGTAGAGTTAGAGGGTTTAAGGGTTTAGGGTTAAGGGGGAGAGAGATAGAGGGAGTGAGTGAGGAGAGAGAGACCTAAGAGAGGGAGAGGGGTAGGATATAAAGATACTTGAGAGAGAGAGAGAGAGGAGAAGGGGAGAGAGATAGAGGGAGGGAGGGTTAAGGTAGAGGGTAGATGGTTTAATGGGTTTAGGGTTAAGGGTTGAGGGAGAGAGATAGAGGGAGTGAGTGAGTGAGAGAAAGACCTAAGAGAGGGAGAAGGGGTAGGAGGGAGAGACTTGAGATAGAGTGAGTGAGTGAGTGAGAGAGAGACCTAAGAGAGGGAGTGGTGCTAGGAGGGAGAGACTTGAGAGAGAGAAAGAGAGATAAAGGAAGGTAGGGTTAAGGGTAGAGGGTATAGGGTTAAGGGGAGAGAGATAGAGGGAGTGAGTGAGTGAGTGAGAGACCTAAGAGAGGGAGAGGGAGTAGGATATTTAAGACACTTGAGAGAGAGAGAGGTAGGGAGGTGTTAGCTCTCAAAAATGTAGGCGAAATGCCTCAAGAGGTTTCCAATATCTTGTTATGTTTTAGGGTAACAAATAAGGCCAAAATGGTTTAGACCTTCTTCTCTTCAGGTGCTGCTAGATCAAGGTAGGTATACCTTATTGAATGAGGCAGACTTGGTTTGTGTTTATTTCCTAAAATAATTCACCCACAATGGAAAATGGGAGTGGATAAATGAATTTTATTTTGGTATAGATTGTACAGTAATATCAAGGCTAAAACTTAATATGTTCAATTTAACAGATGTAAAAATGAGTGAAACCTAAATGGTTAAAATGTATAGACTAGTGCCTTATTGGGTATGTGAAGTCAAATGAGAAATCTAAAATGAGTAACTTATTTCTGGAAGATACTCTAATTGTTTGGAAAATAAATTTGAGTTTATAACTTGTATAAACATGAAAGAATATGATTACCAAGTTCTTAATGGTCCAAATGAGATTCCCTAATCACTATGATCAACTAAAAGGATTTAATATTTTCTTGAAAGAACCAATTAATCAACCATACAAATATAGCATGTGTGCACCAATAAATTGAATATAAACTTGTTATATCAATTTAAATAACTAGAAAAAATCAACCTTGGAGACAACTTCAGTAATACTTTCAATTAACACAACAAACAACTAATACCAGAAATACGCCAACACATTAAACAATTTTCATTGATATCTCCATAGTTTCAAACATGCATCATAGTCTCATAATTGCAAAACATTGTAATCTAATGTATCTTTCTTTCTATTCGATATTCACTATTTGCTACCAAAAATGGATATTTATACATCAACTGCTTGAAAGGACACATCCTCTCAAAAATGTCTTATGTTAAAACAACAAATAATTTAAAAGAAGTAATTAGGCTCTGTTAAGCCACAAATGAATCTTTGACAAGTGGTCCAAGTAGTTCTAGTGCTCATGTGTATCTAAATCTCCCAATGCATTCCAGATCACGATCTCCATTTTCACCATCTTTTCATTTTGTTTGCATACTTCATCCAGTGTTGTATCTTTCGTGGTAGCTATCTTTAGAATTTCTTGCAACATTGATTCACTTTCACCTTCCACCTAGTCATTTCTTTTAATATTCCTCTATCATCAAAGAATAGAGTCAATCCCTTTTTGGTGGCATCAATTAATCCCTGTGCATCCCCTCACAATTCTTCAAAGAAGTCTCTGCGCTTGTTCACAAGATGATTTGCAGCCTTAATTGCTACATTATCGGAAACATCCCTTTGGTTTATTTCTTGAAGCTTCTCTAGAATCCTACCATCCATTCTTTCATGTTCTCGCAATGCAACAATATTATGTGAGTGTGTTCCCCAAAGCTTATTCAACCAAGTTGTTAGACCGGCTTGTCTTTTCTTAATTACTATTACAAGTGCATCATATTTCCCTTGAGAATATGCACTCGATCCTTCCCAATGATCTTTTGCTTGTGAACTTTCACCATGAGTGAGTAGCTTGGTTGACTTCATTGTAACTCCTAACAAATCTTTTAAGCGGTCATTTTCTCTCAACATCCTCTCATTATTCATTTTGTACATTTCTCTTTCCTTGATTAACATTTGTATTTGAGCTTTGTTTAGTTTTGCTACATTGATTCCAATCTCTATAGTTGCCACAAGATCAGTCTCCCCAACCTTTAGATTCATAACATGCCCAAATGCTTTCTTAGTATCAATGACAACTAATTTCCTGTGAAGTGGACACAAGGCCCAAATCATCAATGACCCTTCATCTGGATTGTATTTTGACCTTGCATATACTTCTATCACCTTATCCAGGTTGAGCTTGTGTGTAACATTACTATCCTTCAGAAAACTATCAAAGACTAATGAAAAATTGAGATCAAACCCTAGAAAGATCATAACACCAGCATTTTCTAACATTCTCCTTCCATTCTCAGGGGTCATACCCACCATCTCTTTGTCCACACTCATCTTTAGGTCCGTCAATAGTTGTTCCTCATTACTTGGTGTAACATTATCAACCATTTCTGTTAATCTCTTTTCCTTTTTTTTTTATACAAGAATTCTTTAAATTTTGGAGAATTTATAAATTCATTATCTAATACAAATGACTTATACTCCGCATGCCTTGCATTTGTATCTATACTCTCTTCCACATTTAATTCCTTGGCAGGGTGGGCGTAGTCCTGAGTTATCAATCTTGACATCTTATTGGATTGACCTTGTGGCACATTACCCTTAGATGCCTCTTCCCCAAAAAATAACAGATTTGTATCTTGCAACCCTTGATTATATTTTTCTACCACCATTTATGCTTCTTTAGCTTCTAGGTTCCTAATCATATCATCAAATTGATAGGGTACATGTTGATATCCTCCAAAGTTTATCTTTTGTCTAGCAAAATTGATATACCCTTTTGGATCAAAATTCTTTCTAGGTGGTCCTCTTTTCATGTTGTATTGCGGTAGCTTATCAAGAATCAAATTGTAACCTTCCTTTGCCAATATAGTAAAATCACCGAAGCACAACATACTGGGCATGAAAGCCTGTTTTCCAAAGGAGCTCAAATTTATAACACTGGAAAAGTCCATCTACCTAACAATTTCCAAGTATGCAATCTTGTCTAGGACTGGTTTAGGCAAAATGAATGGGGCATCTTCAAATCCATAAACCCTAATCATGGTAGCATCATCCAAACAATACCAATCCCCCCAATTGTGATTAATTGGCCCATTTAAGTCCTTAGGCCTAAGAAACCTCTTTATCTCATCAAATAGAGAATAAGCACATGGATGATTATAGAATTTGTACAATGGTTTTAAAAAATACTCCTCAAAGTGTATGAAAAAATAATTAGCAAACCTGCTATCCCAAAAAACAATCCATAATTGAACAAGTAATGACACACCTTCCTTATCAAATTGGGAAATTCTCATCTCCTGAGGCCACAACCCTAACTCCTGTCCAAAATACAACACTATGTGCATCAACAATGAATAATGCCTAATATGTAAGATAGAGGCTCCACTTTTCACTGCCATCAACCCATAATCACACCCCTTAAAAATGTGTGAGGCATAATCAAAAGGTCTAGAGTTATGATACTGAATATCTATTGAAATTATCGTAGGCACGATTGACATATATTTTGGGACTTCCATTCCCAATACTTGGCCTATGGAGAAATAAGTATACTTCATATAGGGTTCAAAAAGATCAACATGGAAGGGGGGTTCATCACTATCCTCTAGTGGAGCTGGCTTGCCACCTTGTCTAATTCTATGTAGTGGCAACCTCCAACCTTTATAAATTGTGTCCATCCTCCCAAATTCCCTTTCTAATTATTCACATATAATTTTCTCATTGCAAACCCCTTCCAATTTGAAAACCTCACCTATTGCATCTTCTGATATATGTATCAATGGTTTCTAGGATGGGTCATAGATGGCATTGAGTTTTGAATTATAATGAGTGGCCAACAATCTCACCAATTCAACATTGAAAAATATAGTAGGGAAAACCAACTTTCCCATATTAAGCTTCGATGGATTACATACTGGTTCAAAACAATTTCTTCGATAGTAATGAAAACTAAAAAGTTTATGGCCTCTTATTAGTGTCCAAATATCTCCTATGAGCTTAGATTTGTCATCTAGTTTATCCACTTTTTCCCTAAGTTGTGCAAATCACCTGGCTTTAGGTCTAGAGCTAGGCAATTGGTTGATAAGATCTTGGCTTAGCTTCCACTCAGTGTCCTCTGGCTCAATTTTAGTTTTCTATTTTTTCCCTCTAGATTGACTACTTTCCCCATGTTTTCTCCCCTTCAATTTTCCTGAACTAGTGGCTTCCATTCATCAAAAAATGTAGAAGTCAAAACTAAAAAAGTCAAGGCACAAAGATCTTACTGTATTTCACTTGAATCTTTTGAGTCAAAAAATGCCCTGGTTCTTTGTTCATCCTTCTACTTTCTCCGCTATCAATTCAACAATAGTGTTTTCAATTGAATTTTCCTTAATTCATGAAGTTACTTATGCTTCGTGGCACCATTAATGTTTTAGCTGAAACACGAGTGTAGTAGGTCTTTTTTTAAAACTCTCAATGTCACATCATGTAATATTGTCGGCAAGACATTTTCAAATCTTAGGCAATCCTTCTATTAGGGCTTCTACCAATGTTCATTAAAACATTCGCTAAGACACCTTGTAGTTTCCCTGACACTTCGAGTCTCCCCAAGAGTTATTTTGATTCACTTGTATCTTTGCTATTGAAAGATCATATATCGTTAAGATGTCTTGTAGTTTCACCGGTGTTATGAGTCTCCCCAAGAGTTATCCCTTCAATCTCAAGTATATCACTATAACTCCCACCAATGCAAAAATGTCATTGTGACTTTGTAAGTCATGAAGATGTTCCTTCGCTTACTTTGTATCTCACCGAGAAATTTCCTTTGGTCTATTTTTTGATTGTTAAGACAATTATTTTCTTACTGATGGAACAACACTCGACATGACTCTCATATCTCTCTCTAATGAAACCAATCTCGTCGATGATCAAAATGTATTGCCAAGGCTTTACAAATGCAATCCTATTAGTGTGACGTAGGGGGTCAGTAGGACTCCATGAAATCATATTGACAAAATCCTCCTTCACTTTATCAGCAAGACTAGATGGATGCTATGGGACTTCACTCCAACGGCCCAAGTCTGGCTGATGTAGTTCTTTGTGCTTCGGTCGGTAAGACACATATGTGCTTGATATGACTCACCCCGATGACTATTGTCTTGCTGATAGGATCCTTTTGTCATTGAGACTGTGAACTACATCATGCCTATATGAATCCTCAGATAAAATTATATTGGTAAGACATTCACGACCTCTTGCCGATGCACCAAAAAAATATGTGTTAGAATAAAATAACTTATGGGTCAGGAAGACCTATATCATCTCATGCCAATATGACTTTATATATTCAACCGCTTGGGGTTAGGTGAATTTTATGGGACCAAATGGTAAATAATGATTATAACATGGGTGACAAAGCAAAATACATCAATTTTAAATTCATGATATGGGCCTCTTTGTAAATATTTCATGAGTACAAACAACTATAAAATTTTCAAATTTTACAGTTAACAGGAGGGTTAAGGGTAAAGGGTAGATGGTTTAAGGGTTTAGGGTTAAGGGTGGAAGGGAGAGAGATAGAGGGAGTGAGTGAGTGAGTGAGAGAAAGACCTAAGAGAGGGAGAAAGGGTAGGAGGGAGAGAATTGAGATAGAGTGAGTGAGAGAGAGACCTGAGAGAGGGAATGGTGTTAGGAGGGAGAGACTTGAGGGAGAGAGAGAGAG